>CM022539.1:17947335-18276521 GCA_012273795.1 Dendrolimus punctatus
GAAACTTTGTCCTATTTTTCTGAATTTTAACTATTTGGATTTCCCGGACTAGTGTCTTACAGAGGTGAGCGTGGTTAGGTGTGTAAGAATAAGCCTGAATGGCGCTCTGTTCTTCATGCCCACCCCGCAAGGGACCTGGCGTGAAGCTATGTATGTATGTAGTGTCTTACATACCTGGAAATCATTTATGTAATTAAAATTAAGAAAGTATTAAAAATAGCGGTAGCCGCGATACTTGTAGTAGGGACATTTAAAAATACGCCAGGGAAAATTGATGTATCGGTGTATACACAGGATATCATTAGGCAAATTTTGAAAAATCATAACTTTTATTATATGGGATCAAATATTATGTCAACAGACGTTTTTCTTTAAAGAGGGAACAAACAAAGTTACTCACGTAACACATTTTGAAAAAAATGCTTTTTACAATAGTTTAAATGGAATATAGGATAAAGTTTACTGGGATGTCCTGTCTTCTGTTGTGCAGAATTGACACCTAAGTTTCCGTTTCAACGCGTCGACTAGTAAATCGCATTCCACTAAATACATTAATCAGAGATGGCGTTAATGTTGCCGAGGACGGCGCTTCGGCGCTTGTGCGATACGGCCTCCTAGTAGGGTTGGCAATAAGTACAATACTTCTAGTTATGCATGAAGAGATCCTAGTATAACTTCTACGACAATCTATAACATGCCAATTTTTTTAAAGTGTCAAGTTTGTGCAATGAATTTAAATATGATAAAAATATTCATATTTAAAAGTCTTTATTCAAAATAAGTTGCACTGGAGAACAATTTTTGAAGGTAATAATTATAATTTAATTTTACTTCCTAGTCTATGTACACCGCTTAGCAACGTGTAATTGCTGTTAAGGGGAAGAAACGACGAGAAACTCCCTAGCAACACGTCTAGCCAGGGCTTGAAAACGTTATCAATTACTTTTAAAAATATTGGTAATTACCAGTATTTTCGAAAAAGATACTTCCATATAAATATTTGTTTTACCGTTACTTGGTAACTTTTATGATTTTAACGTTATAACTTTAAAAACCGTCTATAAAACGTCTTAGGTAGCGGTAATTGTTGCTATATTTCTAGCGACAATGCCATTTTTTAAGAATTGGCTTTATTATGACTGCATGTTACCAAAACAATCGACGCATACAACTCTAATTATTACGCGAGCTCATGGCACAGTGCTGTTTGACAATCTTTGCGAGTGAAAGAGAGCGACGAAGGTAACAAAACATAGTTTATAACGGTAAAACTATCGACAAAATAGTATTAACGTTATATTTTTTAATCGTTAAAATGGCTAGAAATAACGGTAAGTTTTTTCACGATAATTATTTTTTACCGTTATCTGAAATTAGCATAAATATATAATATAAAATTTTTACCGGTATTTAAAGGTCTAGGTAAAAATTGATTACCTCAAACTTTTTTAAAATTATTTTATACAGAAATATGTTACACAATTACTTTTCGAAGAGTTAAATAATTAATAGAGTTGTACCAAACAGTGCATACTCAGTAAGTTGACAATAAAAGAAAAGAAAAATATTATTATAGTTATAATAATGACATGACTTACTAAAATTGTATACTGCAACATACCTCCATAACATGCTTGGCAAGATTGGTTTTTGGTTGGAGTGTGCGGCTATGTAAATGAAGTTTTGACATTTAAGTATTCTTCATTAGTGTATAGTACCCCTTTTTATTAATTTTAGAACTTTTGTCTGTTTGCCTGTCCGTCTGTCTGTTAGAGAATCACGTGAATGTATTTTATGTGCATAATTTAAAAAAAATAGCATCCGTCGCTTCTTGTCTATATAAACTGTGTGCGGAATTTCATACTCCTCCTTCCACACAATTTTCGTAATAAGCGGTACATAGTTTTTGCTTCACGTATATATTAAATATATAGATGAATCCAAAAAATACTCTACATAAAACTGAACGCAATTACAGGAAAAATACTTTATTTATTTTTTTGCAAAGTGGACATCCTTGATTAGTTCAAGGTGTCTCGTGCGCTTATTTGCGCACTTAAAATATTTCCACTTAGCCATTTAACTGGTTGGTACTAGCGACGTATCTAAAGACGTTTTGCTTTGCAGTACTTTATACGATATCGTCTATACCGACTTTGATGTAAACATGGGTTAGTATATGTGTTCTAACAAATCAATACAGAGATATAGTTTTGTTCGTGAATTTATTTATTTGAGAATCAGTTTTTACCACAAGTAGGCTTACAACTAAGAATTAATAGTGCAATGCAGAACTAAAAAGAGACGAACATTGCACGTTTAGTCTAATCTTAATTTTCATTAATAAACAATTTAAAAATATAAAGTGCTGAAATTTAGAAAAAGTTACAAAAGAAAATAATAAGGTGGGCACCTATATAGCCGCGTACTTATCCGTGAGCCGTAACTTAGGGTTTACCCTCAGACTTATTGCCATTTTTTTTACATTTAAGTACATTTTCCATTGTATACTCCGTTTATTTTATGTTATACAGACTTTATTATTGTAGTTTTAAAGAAATCTTTTAAAGACAAATGTTCACAGTTTTTAATTTATATAGAAGTTAGCTGACCCAGCAAACATCGTACCGCCTCAGAATCAATAAAAAAAGCCGAATGATAATTGCAGAATGTTTCAACTTTAATAAAAAATGTGGTCAAAACTTAACCGGAACGAGCATCAAACGTTTGACATTGCATTTTTTTTTAAAAACACTTCACTGTTAAATTTAATTTGATTTCTGAACGACTTTTAAATTTAATTGATTTTTAAGCGACGGGCCGAACATCAAATGTCTGTCAGGTAGGAAAAGTTTCTAAGGGAAAGCGAAATTTTTGTTTTTCCTATATTCCTAGCATTTTTGCATATTGTTCACCTTTTAAACATTCCGTAGTCTTCCGTAAATAATTCAAAATCAAAATTAGCCAAATCAGTCCAGCAGTTCTCGAGTTTTAGCGAGACTAACGAACAGCAATTGATTTTTATGTATACTATAGATGTCGAACAGGACTGCATATACGTAACTAAAGCAAATCTAAATAAAGGCATATAATAAACACACGACTGTATAGAATCACAAATCAAATATTAAATTACATCTTCACATAGCAGACACGTGAGTATGTCATTCGCCATATATAGCTTGAAGTTGACTGTTATAAGTCGTCCGGTATATTGTTATCGCTCATCAGGAAACAAAGTGAGAAGCGGTAGCCTATCGGATGGACGGAGTCAAGTATGTGACAGCGACTGAGCGCAAGCGCATCCGCCGCTGTAATTGCTTGTTCAGTTATTTTGGTCTTATTTTGAATTTAAAAATAGATTTAAAACGAATGATTTAGAATGTATTTAGTTTATTATACATTACATTGTCTTATTACAAAAACTGAGATTTAAAGGTTTGAATCGCGATTTTAGTTTGTCTTTTCATGTTCGGTGTTTTATTTTTGCTTCTATAATATTAGCCTATAAACTTACATAGGTAGTTATATAATATCATCGAGATTGTTTTCCTTCTCCGTCAGCTTGCGATAATTAAAGAATAAACATTAAGTTATAAAAAGTAAAGTTGATAAGAAATTTTAAATTAGTAAAATAATAATTCAAGAACTAACTAGTGCTTTCTAGGGTCGTAGGATTTATTTAGCAGTCGTTTAGTTAGATCTTTCAAATGATTAATATTTATTATACTTTTTAATTTACTGGGCTATTGTTGTATTCTTCTTACATGCCATTATTTAAAAAATGCGTGAGACATTAATACAATAATTTTCACAAAATAACTTACAAATTTACTACGTTGTAAAGTAATTGAAGTACGGCATTCTCTGAAGTAAAGAATAATGTTCATACTATCTAGTGCTTCGTTATTTATGTTTTTTAATGTTAGAGTTAATTGTAGACGAAGTTTTGCATCTCTCTCTCACAACGGGCACTAGGCAAAACAGCAGCCTTGTTGCTCTGCAGGGTTCGGGCTAGCACCAACCACATGCCGAAAGGCCTGGTTGACAGATTCGGGGTATTGATTATTGACAGGTTCAGAACTATTGTAACCACACGTTAGAATAGGTTCTATTAACCCTAGATTATATAAGGATTTTATGTAGTTTCATTATCACATATGAACTGTAATGATTCGAATTAAATGGTTGTGATTATTATTATAAAAGCCGGACAAAAATCTTGTACTAATATATAAAGAAGAATTTGTTTGCTTAAAAAAATATTTCTGTGCGAGATAGCCCATTTATCGACCAAACTTTTTTTACTATTCCACGCGCGGGCAGAAGCTAGTCAGTCATAAATTGAGAAGAAACTTGTTAAGATTAATTAGTTATAATTTGGTCTAATTAAAAAAAAAAAATACTTCAAAATTGAATTCAAAATTCAAAATGACGAGTGATAAAACTATAAGTAAACTATAAAGCTGATTTTGAAGGACTGGCATCAGAAGTACGCAGTCTGCGTTACACATAGGCATTCTCAATTATTGTCCACAGCAGTCGGGCCCGTATTTGTTGGTTAGCAATAATGGCGGGAATACAGCTTATTAGTGGCGGCTGCTGCAAAAACTGCGGTAACGAGTCAATCAAACGTTGTATGTTTGTGCGTCTGCGTCGTTCGCCATACGCGGAGGCTGCGTTTTGATAAACGACCCGATGGCAGACGGCCGTGAATTTGAAATAAGAACATCTTATTTATTGGTTCGCGATCTAATCAGATACTGTGAACAGCCTTATAGCGATAATTAACGGCGATTGTTATACAAAGGACTTGTAACCTATTAAATAAAAATCATCTAATTGCAAGAGTAAAATACAAAGCAAAAGAGCAAAACGCTCTACATAGTTATCCATAAATAGCCACCTATCATTGTCTTGCTACTGCTATATCTGGGATAATGTATAGATCTTGACATCCCAGTCACGTATTTTAGTATACAAAATTTAACACACTTAATTGAAAGTTCGGCGACTGAAAGATCGGTACTAATCCGAGCGCGGCTTTATTTCGGCTAGTGTCAAATGTCACTTACAAAATAGCGCCAGTGTGATACTTAAGTGAAAGAAAAATGTGACTAGGAGTTGCCACAGTATATCAAATTTTAATAGAAAGTTCAAAATGTATACATGAAAAACTTCTTTAATGAATTTTTGATTTTTGAAAAACTATTTTAATGTCTCGTCCCGAGTTTGGACAATAAGTTGATTTTTTGTGCTTTTATCTATATATTAATACGTGAAGCAAAAACTGTGTACCCCTTTTTATGAAAATTGCGCAGACAGAAGAGTATGAATTTTGACACAATTTAACGAATGCTAATATTTTGAAAAAAATATGCATAAAATACTTTAAATCAATAAAAAATAATTACACACCACAGAGTACTTTAAATATATGGGTATAGAGTCAACAGTCATAATATATATACTAACGCACTCTATCGGTATACGACACAATACAACGGCAAAAACCGTCCAGGGCGTCTAGTACTATTTTGATTTTTATATTTAACTTTTGGAAATTGCGGGAGTTAATAATTTAACTCCTGCAATTCCCAAAAGCCTTTTCAAAAAATGTTTATTTGTCAGTAAATAACACAACAATTTAGTGTTAGCGTGATTTGTTATGTTTCCTTTTATTAAAATATTCAAAGCCATACATTTTCATAACATCATTTGAATCCACATCTAATCTGGTGCCGTTAGGATGATTTACTTTCAAGTTTTACCACATCTGGACACACAACAACATCTTTCAGAAGAAGCCATAATCCAAGTCAACAGAGAACAAATCGTTAGGCATATCGGTGTTCAGGGTACATGCGTAAATCCAACGTGACTACAGAACACTAGTAAACGTGATAAGCGAAGTCTTCGGAGTCCAGAAATCAAACAAAGTTGTCGAAAAATAATCAAAACGCAAACAAAGTACATACGTAAACGAATGTGACTCGTATCGATCGGAATAGCATTTTGGTTTTGACATAATTGACATCTCTGAAATAAGTTTTCGGTAAATCGACAATTTATTAAAAATCCAGTAATTAAAGTTAAAAAGAGCTTTATAATTTGAAAAATGTGAGGAATAGAACTTACATACTTTAAAATATATTTATTAGCCGATATGGCTTGCAAAAACATAAAAACGTATCAAATATTTCTTAAACAAGTATTAAAACAACTGCGTATAACGAAACATATTATTTTCTTTCATTTGGTGTTTAATTTGAGAACAGTGACATCTACTGCAATACGTACCTTCTAATAGAACGCAAAAAATCTCTAAGAAAAAATAATTGTACTGACTGTTATGACACTGTTACACACTCAACCATGTATTTGATACCATAGAGTACTTTATATATACTGGTATAGAGTCAACAGTCACAATGTATATACTATCGCACTCTATCGGTATACGACACTATTCAACGGCAAAAACCGTCCAGGGGGTCTAATATTATTTTGATTTTTATATTAGACTTTTGGAAATTGCGGGAGTTAATAATTTAACTCCTACAATTCCCAAAAGCCTTTCCAAAAAATGTTTATTTGTTAGTAAATAAAACAACAATTTAGCGGTAGCGTGATTTATTATGTTTCCTTTTATTAAAATATTCAAAGACATACATTTTCATAACATCATTTTTATCCGCATCTAATCTGGTGCGGTTACGATAATTTACTTACAAGTTTTACCGCATCTGGGCACACAACAACCTCTTTCAGAAGAAGCCATAATCCAAGTCCTCAGAGAACAAATCGTTAGGCAAATCGGTGTTCAGGGTACATGCGTAAGTCCAACGTGATCACAGAACACTAGTAAACGTGATAAGCGAAGTCTTCGGAGTCCAGGAATCAAACAAAGTTATCGAAAAATAATCAAAACACAAACAAAGTACATACATTCACGAGTGTAACTCGTATCGATCGGAATGTCTTTTTGATTTTGACATAATTGACATCTTTGAAATAAGTTTTTGATAAACCGACAATTCATCAAAAATCCAGTAATTAAAGTTAAAAAGAGCTTTATAATTTGAAAAAGGTGAGGAATATAATTTACACACTTTAAAATATATTTATTAGTTAACATGGCTTGCAAAAACATAAAAATATATCAAATATTTCTTAAACAAGTATTAAAAAAACTGCGTATAACGAAACATATTATTTTCTTTCATTTGGTGTTCAATTTGAGAACAGTGACATCTACTGCAATACGTACCTACTAATAGAACGGAAAAAATCTTTAAGAAAAAATAATTGTACTGACTGTTAAGACACTGTTTGATACACACACGCATATATAGGTACTCTTTTGTTTATTGTTCAAGTCAAATTAACAATGTAGCCTTGGCGAAATCTGTGATTATTATAGAAATATAAGTCTTTGTCAATAAATTATTATGGCTAAATTTCGATCACGGGCGACCACTAGTATTTTTGTATCCGTGTAGAAACGGAGAAAGAATACTAATTTCTGCGGTCAGGAGGGAGGGCCTCTTGTACGAGTATAACGTTTTTATCTTGCCGTACTTGTAAGGAATATATGGAGATATGTTGCAAAAAAAATATATTACGTTACGTCTTTATATTTATAACTATAATTATTTTCTATCCTTTTATTGCGCTTTTGTCTTATTGAATATGCACTGTGTGCTACAACTACATTAATTCTTCAAAAGTTATTCTGTAACATAATTCTGTATAAAATCTTTAAAAAAAAAGTACTTAAATATAAAAAATAGAACAACAAATATAAAGAAAATCAATTTTTAGCTAGACGTGTTGCTGGGGAGTTTCTTGCCGCTTCTTCTCCTTAACAGCAATAACACGTTGCGAAGCGGTGTACAAAGACTAGGAAGAAAAATTAAATTTTAACCTATATGTATGACCTTTAAAAAGTGTTCTCCAGTGGAACTTATTTTGAATAAAAACTTTTGAATTTGAATTTGTAAAAGGTGACAAATAATCCAGCCTACTGTTAGGTGATATGATAAGGCATTCACCCTCCTGGATAACCACGACCAGATCACGTCTGGAGTATGTCGCTATAACAACATTGAACTGTTTTCCAGCAATAGCCAGGCCCTTTGTCTCTACTAACACATTCTTATTTACCGGGTAAAAATATTTGATACATTTGACACACATACAAGGTTTTTATATACTAACTAGCTGTCCCGGCAGACGTCGTCCTGCCCGGTAAAAAATAGGGGTTGATCGTAGAGGGTTGAAAATCTAGGGTTGTATGTATTTTTGTATGTTGTATCATAAAAAAATAGAAATTAAAAATTTTGTCTAAAAAATAAAATAAAAAATTTAGGGGTGGACTACCCCTAACATTTAGGGGGATGAAAAATAGATGTTGGCCGATTCTCATAGATACCGGATAAGCACAAAAAATTTCATCAAAATCGGTCAAGCCGTTTCGGAGGAGTATGGCAACGAAAACTGTGACACGAGAATTTTATATATATACTAATATGTTAACATACTTTAAGTAATTACATGACGGGTATACAGTGGGAACTCCTGGGGTCCAACATAATTGTCTTGTTCTATACGTAAAATACAATATCTTTGCTGAAAGAATTTTTTTTAGGAACTGTCAACTAAGTGAAGTGACAATAAGTGTAGTGTTCTGCCTCTGACCAAACCCTTGTCGGAGACACCAGTTTTGACTTATAAAAAAAGTCCCAGTCTTTGAGGACAGCAGCACATTAGTAGGACATTTGGTGTTGCAAATGTCCGTAGAAGACAGTGACCAACTTCCAGCAAATGGGCTATCCGTTAGCTTGTCTGTTGTATTCGAGCAATAAAAAAGGAAATATTAGATAGATCAACCTTTTCAATAAACAGACTTAAATGACGAAAATTGCTTCTTCGAATAGGTAAAATCATTAATCACCTTCAACAATTTTCCAGCACTTCGAAAGCGCTAAAATTGCGCTTATCTCATGAATGATGTTCTCGGAACAGATTAAAAGCCCTTAGCGGTGCAATTTCCTGTGAATTTATCTGTTGAAAAATACATCTTAGAATCGTGACCGCGTTGAAGTAATTTGGCTCGGTGCGAGCGTGTTTCGAAGTTGGCCGACAGGTGAATACGACCCGGTGGCGCTAGTGTCGCGATACTTCACCTACAATTAGCGGATACGTTCCGATACCAATTAAATCGAACGACACGTCCCTAGTTTGCCGGAGTAAGAAAAAACATAGCAATTTCACGCTCTTCCGCGTTCACAGAGGTTTTGACGAGATGTTTTGCTGTGCCGTGTGGTCTTTTAAAATATGTATGCAATAATAATGGCTGAAAAAGAAGAATATAATATGTAGGATATTTTATTACGCAAGACACGTGTGTTCTCTTTGCAGAACTTTAACTGTTTAGTGATTGGTAATGTTTGTAAGACGGATCAACTAAAATGAATCAATTTAATTGAAAGGCACTGAACTGAAAGAACACAATGATGTGCAATGACATTGAATGGATTTTTTTTAGATTTCTTGTCTGTTTTCTGTTTAACATAATATTTCCTTAAGTTTTCGCGACTTGTATACGTAATAAATAATATTATGTTTTCTGTTTTTCGGGTTTCTTGCAAAAATTAACGGGTCGATGTCGTTGCGGTTTTTATTGATCGACAGCAACATTTTAGACTTATAATCTTTGCTACTTTTTATCCTGGAAATCCCGCGGGATTTGTTTGGGATATACGACGAGGTCGCGGGCATATCCTAGTATAATACAATTAAAATTTGGTTTTTCATTGTTTCAGAATCACACCGGAGTCCATATATCGAAAAGGTATACAACAAACATTTTTAAAGGCATTTAATTAGATTATAAACTCTATTTAGAAGCTGAAGTACATTAATGGTTCACGCACGTTTTTAAACTCAAGGGGTGCGGCTTTGAAACCTGTCCGAAAAGCAGGCAAGGCAGTTTACTGAACTAATGTGTATATTGTTAAGTTACCACGTTTCCAACGATGAAGGAAAACGCTGTGATGAACCCTGCACATGGAAATAACCGATGTGTCAGACCTTAACCAAGCTGCCTTAACGAGCATGGCGGTTATACTGTCTTTCGGACGCCCGAATCCGTAGGACGTTTTTTGGCTGTTATTATTATTTATTTTTATAGCTAATGCAGTCAATTCACGGTTGCCCATTGTAGTGCACCTCTGTGTCTAACTTCCAATCTTTTGGCGTTAACTGCATAGGTTATCTTTGTTCTAATTTCCATATTATATATATATTTCCATAGTATACATGGAGAATGAATGAACAGAAAAGTATGATTGATCTGATTTTAATAGATAGTCGCCTCCGAAACACAATAATGGATACAAGAGCCTACAGAGGCCCCACTCTTGGAACGGACCACTACCTGGTGATAAGCCGGTTTGTGGGTCTTTTCAAGAAGTGGAGGCACTGGCGAGAGCGTACCAATTTCGGGGAGCTTGAAAGAATAAGATGTGAAAAATTGGAAGATGTTAGTGTAAGGAGTATGTATGCGCGCCTAGTCGAAGAAAGGCTTGCAAAAGCGGACTTCTCCGACTTAGATGTGGATAATGACTGGGATAATATGAAAGAAAGTATAGTGGAAAGCGCAAAAGAAGCATGTGGATGCGTAAAGAGGCATATAACAACGAAAGGAGACGAATGGTGGGACGCGGATGTTAAATCTAGCGTAGAGAGAAAGAGAAAAGCCTGGCTGGATTATATTGCATCTTTGCATCAGAATGACAGCATGAAAGAGATGAAGAAAGAAATGTATCGCCTCTGCAAGAATGAAACCAAAGCTTTAGTGAAAGAGAAGCGTGAAAGAATAAAATTGAAAGAAGAAGAGAAGCTGACGGAGAACTTCGAGGCAAATACCAAACTCTTTTGGAGAGAGGTTAAGAAGTCTCGGGGATTTTCGTCAGCTTCCAGAATGGAAAGAATTAAATCTAAAGCAGGGGACATTCTTGCTAACCCACAAGAGGTTTTAGCGCGATGGAGTGAATATTTTAGAGAAATGTATGATACTATCCCGGATGCTGGCACCACGACTGAGTCTGTGACTGACTTCGAGGAGTCAGCATCCGAGATCACTTTGGAAGAGATCGAATGGTCGATAAGAAGTCTGAAAAATGGAAAGGCAGCAGGAATCGATAGTGTGTCTGCTGAGATGATCAAATATGGTGGCACCTGCGTCCGGGACGCTTTCCTGTCCTTATGCAACTTGTGCTGGAGGACGGGAAAGGTTCCCAACGACTGGAGGCGCGCTGTCATCGTGCCCTTGCATAAAGGCAAGGGGTCACGTATGGAGTGTGCCAGCTACAGGGCCATCAGTTTGATCAGCACAGCATCTAAAGTGTATGCGAAAATTGTTGAAAGGAGAATGAGAGTGGTATCCGATGGATTACTGTGGGATGCACAAGGAGGCTTCAGAAATGGAAGGGGATGTATGGATCAAGTTTTCTCGCTCCGCAATATCGTGGAGAAGCAGCTGGCTACGGGCCGGAAGGTTTTCTGCGGTTTTGTGGATCTAGAGAAAGCATTTGACAGGGTTGTGCGGAAGGACCTCTGGGACATATTGCCCGGATATGGGATTGATGGCCATTTGCTGCGTGCTGTACAGTCCACTTACGAGGACTGTATGGCATGCGTGCGGGTGGACGGCAGCCTGTCGCCCTGGTTTGACGTCAATATTGGCGTCCGGCAGGGCTGCGTGCTGTCGGCTTTGCTGTTTGTCCTATATCTGGACAATTGTCTCCAGAGATTAAGATTGATGGATGTTGGGGTGCGGATGGGTGATCTAGTTGTTAGCAGCTTGCTTTATGCGGATGATGCCGTGCTTTTAGCCGAATCGCCATCAGAACTGCAAACACTAGTCACAATGATGAAAGATGACTGTCAGGCGAGAGGCTTACGTTTGAATGCGAAGAAAACAAAGGTGATGGTGTTTGAAAGAGAAACAACCAGAACGAATGCAAGGATAATGGTCGATGATGTTATGCTGGAACAAGTGAATGAGTTTGTATATCTTGGATGTGCTTTTAGCAGAGATGGAAGGTACACCGCTGATATAGAAAGAAGAGTGAATTTGGGGAATAGTGTGAATGGAGCGTTAGGTAAACTTCTAGGCGCTAAGAACCTCAGCCAGAAGGCCCAGCTTGCCATACACAACGCGGTGCTGGTACCTACGCTCACGTATGGAAGCGAGAGTTGGGTATGGAATAGAGAGCACGAAAGTAGAGTAAACGCGGTCGAGATGCGAGCACTGCGCAAAATCTGCGGAGTGACGCTCGCGGACCGCGTTCGTAATACCGAAGTAAGAAAGAGAGTTGGTCTGAAAGAGAGTGTCGGGGTGAAGGTAAGGAAAGGAATGCTCCGGTGGTTCGGGCATGTGGAAAGAATGTATGATGAAAGAATGACTAAACAGATATACAATGCAAAAGTGGATGGATGCAGAAGTCGCGGAAGGCCACGACACACCTTCCATGATCAAATTGATCGTGTACTAGCAGAAGGTGATGTCAGGAGCCTTAAAAACAGACGAGCGTGCATGACAAGAACTATGAATGTCAAAGAAGCAAGTGAGGTGTGTAAGAATAAGCCTAAATGGCGCTCTGTTGTTCGTGCCTACCCCGCAAGGGACCTGGCGTGAAGTTATGTATGTATGTATGTATGTATGTAATTTCCATATTGTTAAAAAAGCGTAGTTGACAGTTAAATAAACTGTGATACGTTTTATCATTTAACAAAACACCGTGTAGAAGCGAGAGGAAGAGGTTAAATTATACTTCAGGTGCCAGAGGGTAGTATTTACTGTCGAGTGCTGATGTGAACTGATTTATTTTTGAAACGGTAACCTTAAGTACAAATATTAATAAGTCGTACAGCTAGTACAATATATAGCACAGTATTCGAGCGGGACGGATAATGCGCGAGCGAGATAGAGCAACTATTAATATGTGCGCTCCCGCGTTGCGATAGCCAGTAGTTGTCCGCTGCGATGATTGTATGATGATGTATGTAGCTCCCATAGCCGTAACCGCCTAGATTTTGTAACAAATTATGACGTCATTCCTTTAAAGAATCAAATGGCGTACAAATCGCTAGTTTGTCGGTAATGTATAAGATACACTTCGGGGAGTGAGCCTCGGAATTACATGAACTGGTTCCTCCCTCACCATTCTACCAACGGACAAGCAGACGTACGCACTTACGCCACCGATATATGGTGGAAATACCGACGATGCGGACGAAATGCTATGCTTCCACATTCATCATACGCACCGCTGTACAATGGAACTCTTTACCGTCGTCTGTTTTTCCCGAAAAATACAATCTAGGTGTCTATAAGTTTTGCGTGAACAGGTATCTTCTAGGTAAGCGTGCTCCACCTTAGACTGCATTTCCGCCTGAGATAAGGCGCAATGTCGGTCAAACGCGAACCTATTGATTATAAAAAAAATGTTTGAACATAAATTAAAATGATATTTCAAAATATGATAAGCATGAGCTATTTTAATTTTTAACGCCATGTTATTTATACAATCTTTTTATATAATTTATAGTAATATGCATTAAGTACTCAATTAGGACGTGTTGATGTTAAAGAAAAACTTTTCGAGAAAACCTGCACTTGAAGATTACCGATGTGTAAGACCGCCAATCTGAGTTAGATAAGTCGCCTTCTCTCTCATGATAGCCCTGAAACCAGCTGTGGGGCTTTACGGATGATTAATTTCCTGTTGCTTTTTCAGTAACACCAACATCAGTGATCAACACGCCGCGGCCCGCGCCGCGGCAGTCGCCTGAGAAGGTGCCTCGTCTTCGCTCCGACAGCGCTACGACTCCTCCCGAGCAAACCTATCGCAAGAGGTCTTCTTCGGGCGTCTTTCAGGTAACCAGTTCCCTAAAAACAGAAAAATATGTCATTTTTTACCAGAACAGGATTTCTCAAACTAATAGCTTTATTTTCTACCAGGTTTCAGTGTGGTGATGGAAAATCGTTATATTTTCGATAATTCACACTATATCTGTATAAATTATAGCCTATGTGTTATTCCGATGTGTAAGCTATATTATTGAAAAGATTCATCAAAATACATTCGGTAGTTTTTGCGTGAAAGAGTAACAAACATACATTCTTACAAACTTTCACATTTATAATATTAATAGGATTCTCTTTTCGATGCTACGGGGACTCCCATAAATAAAAACGATGTATGAGTACAATTTTTGAAGAATTTTGAAGGTTGAATTAAAAAAGTGCTACGGAATATCGTCATGGCATTCAAAGAGATACCCCAAACGATGTACAGTCGCGGTATGAAACGGTTCGCAATTGTCAAATTGATTCATTTAACGTTCCGCGAGCACTCGTTAGCTTTTGCAACAAAGTTACAGAAGAGACTATTCCACAAAAACTTCTGTTTAATTTTGTATGTTGTCTAAAAATATTGTTTAGAGATGTAAAACATTTTTTGTTGGTTTTAATGTTTATGATAAGCGTAGCCATGCATATCATCTTTGTTTCTGATGACTAAAGCTTGTTAATCTCAGTGTCTGTCAATATCAATATTGCTATGTCTTTTTCACGTTTCTATATTTTATAAACGTAACACAATGTATTCCTTGTACTCGTGCGAGCAAATGTCGACTTTAAGGTGACGAACATTTTCATACGCAACTGTACTTTGGAAACACTTTTCATACTTAAGTTAAATGTATAGCGGCCATCTCTAACTTTTAGTCGTTCCACGGGTTCAATTACGACGTATAGATAACCTACACCTTCCTACTAAATATTCATATCGAGGGCTTCATAACAAATGGGCTTACAGATAAAAGTGCAGTTACACAAGGGACAAAATTGTGAATAAAACAAAACTAGTTGATTGTATAAGGCTTAAATTTGGATTACCCTTCTATTTAGGTATAGCTTGCATACTGGTAAGACTTTCTAAATTGCAACATGCATAGATTTTAGTAAACAACAAAAATTGAATGGAATTTTTGCGTATACGCACGCCCATTAGTTATGAAACCCCCCTATATTTACCAGGGGAAATCCGTCTAAGGACGAAGCCGCGAGAAGGACAGAACCTTGGGGGGATAATTCGCGACCTAGTGTGGGATTTGCCAGATCGGGGATGGCACTAGCATACCCAGTCAAAACTGGTGCCATGCTATTGCCACTCCCCAGTTAGGGATACCCACTAAAACCCCTGGGTGTTCCGTGCTTCGCCTTATGCCAGGGTTACGGGTATATGACCTAGCCACTCCGCAGCCCTGACAGTTGTAATGAAACCCTCGATATGTAACACTGACTGTGACACACGAAGACGGATGAATGGATGGTAATAACGGAAAAGGAGAAGAAAAACAAATACCCAAATGATTAAATACCTTTTTATTCCCTAGGTTGAGGAATCTGAACCGCCGGCAAAGAAAGCAGAACTCACTAGATCTAATTCCGACAGTGGTAAGAAACGGTCGGAAATAGCTAATGGACGGAAGAGCGTCGAAAAAGATTCCAAAGCAGATGTACCAGGAACAGTGAAGGAAGTAAAAATAGTTGAGAAGTTTGATATTGTAGCTACGTCTAAATGTGCGACTGCGTTCAAAGAAAGCGATAGTTGGGACTAATAAAATTAATATGTATTTTATACATTGTTGTTTATTTGAATTTCCTATACAAAAAAACATTTCAATAGAAAGAAAAAAAGAAAATATTTATTTCCAATTGCGACTCACACAATACAAACTGATAACAATAAATGAAAGGCGCAATTTATGAAATAAATTGGCACTCAGTTTTTTGCTGTGCCGAAACATGTTCCGACACAGCACTGGTTTTCAGTCCCCATCTCCAAAATCTTATATGTCCTAAAACCCCAAGTATGTGGGTAACTTTGAACTATTACATTAATACAAAATGTATATAAGAAATATACCAACAAGACAACAATATATTTAAAAAATACCTATGATACATAAAGTTATGTGAATTAATTCGGGAACTGTGAAAAACAACTAGTGGATGCGTTCGTAATATGAGAAAAATCTATGCATTTCACATCCGTGCTCCATCTGCGTTGATGTTAGAAAGAAACCAGGTTTATTTTTAGGATATATACAAGTGAAAGAAATACATTTGAAGTAATAAATAGAGCAAAATAAAAAAGACAAAACAACCACAAAGCATCATAAGATACACATATTATGTCTTAAAAATTGGATCAAGCTCAGCAAAAATGTCGATTTGTCAGATCAACGCTGATCTTCCGCTTGAACCTAGAGCGACGTCGCGGCAAACTATACATTATATTATTAATATTGTGTTTATAAAGACAAATAGCTCAACATGGTGGCTTGTATATATTTTACTTCAAAAAGACGTGGAGTCTAATGGATACCAAGCACTGAAAATTCTATGGTACTCCTCTCTTCCTTGCAACTTCGCAACGCTTAATGCTAAGAAAGGTATCAAAAACACAAAAATAATAAAAGTTTATATATATTATAATCTGATTAAAATGGTAATAAGCTGAGATGATGTATCCATTTCTATACTTACAATTGTACCGTCAGCATATTTAATACAATACTTCGTAATGTTGTCCTTAATTTAACTTCATTCTTAATATGCGTCTTCTCGCGAATCATAATTTCAAAACAAAATTCTTATGTAAATCGGATGCACAAGCTGATAATTTATTACGCCTCATTCATTCCAAAGTAATTTCTAATTGAAGAGGCCACAAAGAACTACGTGATATATTTAATTTTACCGCCTAAAATACTGTTTTATGTATAAATACAGTCATTAAAATATTTGATCTGTTGTTCCGATTCATAACGATGTAAATTGCAAATTATTTGACATCTTGTAAGCATTTTAATCAGATTTTACATATCTGTTTACAATTAAAAACTACACACATTATCCTACAGAATCCATAATTGATTTGTCGGTTTTCAAAAAAAAAACACCTAATGCTGGGGCTTCATCTGCGTTAGTGTTAAAGATTTAGGCTGTGGCCGAATGTCGCTTTGAGTATTTAGAGCATTAAAAATAACGCCGTAAACGCATCCACATTATAGTGTATACATTACATTATTTGTCAATATTTAACTTCATTAACAATTTCGCATCTCAAGTATCGGCCTAATGGTTTTATTCATAGAGAGTAAGAGTAAGTTTGAACGCTTCTTTATGGTTCTTAAAGCGTTTAAACTTATTCTGTGGACAAGACCGTAAATATTAAACATTATCCCAGATGAAGACCTTTCTTAACAGTTTTTAAGTTTTATGCACTTAACAAAGTTGTCAAAGGATAGATTAATGTGCCAGAATTTTAATAGTTAATAAAGTCATCAACTGGTCAAATTCTGGCACATTTATCTTACAATGATATGTGCATATATACAACGGTGTGTGTTAGTTATTCTAAGAAAATATTCTTCAGTGGATTAGATTCTTCACTTCTTGAAAGATGACGGGCGTTGAGGTGCCATCGCCAGCACGTTTGGGATTTCCAAGGGCATTGCATGAAGGAAGGCACATGCCGCTAAGAAACCCCAGCTCTACGGCGACATTGTCTAACTTACGAAACTCATCCACTCAACATTTCACATTAGTCACTACCACAAGTACCTTCCTGGCACTGATACTGCATAGCCAACCGTTTACGGTGAGTTTTAAATACAATGGAATATTTGAAACAATAAGATCCCTGCAAGAATCTTGACTTCTTTTACCTATATGATGAGTAATTTCTCCCTTATAATCTACTTGTTTCCCAGCTGCTGTGCTTTAGTCCTTAAAACATAATTTTATTTATTTTTCACAAATATACCTACTTGTTGCGTCTATTTTTGTTCTTTAAGAAGAAAACTTTTATTTGATTTTTGGCATTAGGTTGTAATATATTTTAAGTATAAAGATCTTTTTTAGGGCCTTACTTATAATCGTTTCTTAAATTTAAAGAAACTGCTCAGCAACTGATTAGTGAAAATACTACCCATAAACTCCTCTTTTGTCGAATATTTTAGGTGTAACCTACGTTAATCATTGAAATTTTGTTTATCTGTGCTCTTCTTAGGCAAACAACAATTGATACATGTTTATGAGGGAAGAAAAAGATATTCATTCATTAGGATCTGATTATCTCTTATATATTATCTCTTACTTAAGATGCCTAATAGTTTCTTAACGAGATTATTATAAGTAAGACCGTTATAGTATAGTGCTATCTAGTCTATACGTTTTCAATTTTAATTTTTGGGTCTTGCGTATTTTTGTGGTCCGCATTTAAACTTAGCACAAGTCACAAGTATCAGTCACAAGTTTTATTTACAATTGAACAGCGATTAGTTGATGACAAAATAAAATGTCTCTGCAGACCTTACTAATTTAAAGCGCACTCAGACAGTCATCTAGACATAAGAATACATAGAAATGGCCACCTTACAGGGGTTACTACTCCATTTGTATGTCGCGAACTCGTGATCTACAAAACAATGGCGGTTAGCGCACGCGCCCGTTCACCGGCGACATCAAACATGGCCGCGGTCAATCAGCTGATCGGCTTTAATTAAGTCCTGAGCTGACATTGTATGGAACAATTAGCTCTATCTTCGATTATTATAGGCTTTGCAAGCTTAATTGTATTGTTTATGCGCGACTGTTCCATTTGTGGCTATTTTATTTTACCTGTATTAACCTAATATGAACATGAATAGTCATAGCATTATCTGGTAGAGAAATGTGAGCAACTACTACTTATCGATATCGTTCATGTATTCAGTTAATTTGTGTGTTTATTTTAACAGATCCCAATTAATATTATATATATTATTTTTATGTGTGGTATTTACTAAGTACAATAACCTAAATAATATTTTTATTTGGCTGTTTCTGGGTACGTCCTCAATGGTGGATTTGCCGCCCCTACCAACCTCTACAATACGATATCCAACTTCACAAACATATAATTTACAATTCTTGACAATTAAATAGTATCTTTATGATTTGTGTAGTGTACTCTCATCTTAATTACCCTGTTTCCAGTAAATAATACGATTAGGACCGTGTTACGTTACAACATAACACGATCCCCTAGTTGTTGTGCTAACTCTAGTACTACTAGTATTAGTTTCTAGATAACTTTTAAAACCAAATAATCTATTACGATTGCACAAGTTATCATTTTTTTAATTGACATGTAACCCAAATATTTGTATGACCATGTTTAGGTCAAAGACAGTGAGACCAATAGAGTTTGTTTACCATCTTTTTACAACTATTATCTGTATTTCTACAAATAAATATTAATTCGTTAAACACTCAAGAAATAATGTCTTTGGGTATTTCTGAGTTAATAAAAGCTCAGTTATATACTAATAATAAGACGGTAGGGTTTAGGTGTTAAGGAGTAAAACTTTACTAGGCTTCAGCCTACTCAGCTTGCTGGTAAACCCGCCACTGCTTATAGTAAAATCTAGGCAATATTATCTGATGCTACTTAATTTTTTTTCCAATTAGGAATCAATCTATCAATTAGGGTAGATTTAGAATTACTGTGAACCATATCGATAACAGACACAAAGCTTATACAATCAGTAGAAAATAATTTCTAATATCTTGAACTCGCAGTATGTACCCACTGTGGCTTGGGACTTAGCAGGCCAGTAAGGAACTGTACACTGACCAGACCGCCAAGACCCTAGCTTTCAATGGGCTCGTCGAAGTTCAATTTTCCAGACCTCTAGTAGATACTTCAACCTGTTGAATAAAAATGATTAACTTAATATCAACAAAGTTATTATATTACACTAAATATGATAACCTTTTGGAAGAATATCTATATTATTCCACGTAGCGACTCTTGTATGAAACATGTTTGTTGTCTTCTTTCTTGATGTTAACCACCTGAAACAAAAGTAAAAGCAAATACTTATATTATTTCTTAAAATAATTGTCATTTTGATAGATCTTGCTAATGCCTAGTTTTATCCAAATTTGCATGGTATGTCAATTGTGTTTTTTAATAAGCTGCAGATCTCTGGAAAGGGTTTCAGCGAAAATATAGGGTCTTTGTATCTAAAGCTGAATCATCACCATCCCAGTCTTAAATCCCGGTTGCGTTCGGAACGTTCGTTCCGACGTTCAGGGTCTGCTTTCCTACTTATTCTTCTCCATTCAGCGCGGTCTTCGGGATCCCCCGTTTTGAGACTATTGGTACGCATCTCTTAGGTCTTCCCAAGCAATTCTGATTTTCATGATAAGGTTTCTGTATAGAAAACATTTTTGTCAAAGTTACGCGTATGGCGTCTATACTAAATTTTGAATAGTTTCTCGATTTCGCTATATTATTCTGTAGCGTCAACGTCATATATAATACGCATTTCTTGCATTTCCAGTTGTTTCTGAGATGAGTTGCATACAAATTTAGATATATAACCGGACTAAATAGCATGAGGGTTCTATTTTTGTCAAAAATCTAGGTCAAACGGACGGACATGACTATATATAGTTTTTTATTATAAGAGTTCAGCATACAGACAGACGGCCCATCTGATCGAAAGCAGATACAGAAAGCATCGCTTATGGACATTTGAAATACCAAAGGTGTTGCTACAAATTAACTGCTGTTCTCTAAACTTTTTTTCAAGTCAATCCGCTTGCGCCCCTTAGGCTTTTGTGACCGGTTGCGATACACCCTTGCACCCCCAAGTAACGATGATAAAGGCTTAACTCGTCAGTTTTGCAAGGTAGAGGAAATAGGGGTTAATGGCACTCACTGTTTCAAATCAACTAGCAGCAAGAGAAAGAAGTACGTCTATTTGATTTCGGCCCCGCTAACAAAATTGTTGGCTGAACGTTTTTACTGGTAACTTCAATATATGATTATATTTTTTTATTGTTACTACTTTTACTTTAGATAACTATTAGTTGTATTTTGTAGTATATATTTCATACGTTTTTATCGTAAATGTCACTTTTGGTGGTAATGGCGCCCAAAAATGCCTTGCTTTTGTTTTTGGTTAATTACGGAAAATTTCATTCGTTTCATGTCAAAGTAGTGATTACTGAATAAATGTACAATTGTATTGTTTTTTCCAACTTTTAATATAAAGTTATTTAGACTAAATTTAAAAGTTGTTCCTAAGTGGACAGCATTCCCTATACTTCCCCTAATTCTCTTCTAACTATTGCAAATGTAAATCAGGCTATTATACTCCAAGAGCTATGTTAATTATGTACTCTCACTACTTCCTACTAAATTAAGTAGTGGGGTTTCCCGCTTTGGGTAAATAGAGGCATTTAATTATCCATTGGCTATAGTATTTACTGCACAATCGACGGTGGGGCATGAAACCAATTAAATTGCCCGTTGTTGGGATAGTTAATGATAAACGGGATGATAGATGCCTATATCGGTATCTTGTATATATCGGTGTAATTTCGTAGTGGGATATTTATACGTGGGTGCACTTAATCAATGCACTTATGCCCATATAGTTGAAGCTTTAGTTTATGTTCGTGATTATTGATACCTATGAATTAAAAAGTCGTGATAGCTTGATGGCAAAGATCATTATACTTACGTTAAAAATAAACTGCCAAAATATCCAATATTTAAGTTAGTATCATAGACCAAAAAATAAAGTAAACGGACTCCCAAACTCTCAAAAACAAAACGAAGCTGATAATGGAATAGGAAGCCGATCACCCCGCAATGCGTTACGAGAACGCAGACGCACGATACGTTGTTCTTCTGGCAATATTTACTGAGTACCGGTGTTTTAAAATAAATAATATTTTGTCAATAATTCTTAGTCCCTAAAACATAATAAATTGATATTTGTAATTTAACGTAGGGTTGCCATCTCTATAATTTGGCAACCAAGACAAAACGCGTGAAAACCTCGGATTTTGCAGCCCAGAACCCAAACATGTCGTCAGGTTTTTTTGAGCTTAGAACAATAAAATACACTTTTTAACTGTCGCAAAATAAGAAGTTTATTTCTGACATTTTTATGTCGGAAATAAACTTCTTATTTGCGACTCACCTCGCCAGTATCATTGCGGCGAAGTTGAAGCGCGCTTCGTGGCAATTACTACTTACGGTAAATCTAGCGAGTCTTTTCATCGGTTAATCTCGGCTTGAAATTTGTTAAACCTGGACTACTAATGAAACCCCGCCCGGATGTTTCCCGGGCACCCTCTAAACTAAAACAAATCCGGGCCAACCTGGACGGAAGGCATCACTAAATTTAATGATACACATCAAAGCAGGCTGTGTAGTAGTAGTAGTGTAGAGTAGAAAAAGTAGGAAAGCGGACCCTGGGCGTCGGAGTGAACGCTCCGAACGCAACCGGGATTTAACACTCGGATGATGATGATGATCAAAGCAGGCTGTGTCTTCATATAGAAGAACTCATTCTATAATATTATTTCACAAAATTTTCTAAATTAATATTTTATTGAATATTTTCAGTTTTGAAGACTGTAAGTAAAAAAACCGGTGGAATAGTTTCTAATGGGAACTTTTTTGTTACCCACACACATAAGCCCTGTAAATACTTCATTTCATTTGACGCTTTTTTTTATTCTTCGTCTGAGGTTAGTAAGGTTTTTATATGTGAGATATATTATATCCCACTCGCTAGTCTTGTGGCTGAGTGAACTAAACGCGTAATATTCCTAAGCCCTTAGGCTAGTAGGTATCTAGGAACGATTAATCAACACCGCATCGTAACAGGTGAGGAATGGGCCTCGTGCTAGCCCCAGGGCACCCCGGATTGCACCCAAACCACAAGCACTTCTGCAGATACTGGCTTTTAAGGGCGGGATAAAGGGTAATGTATGGTACGGAATTAACCTAGAATAGACAATGCTATGTTTCAACTTTGTAGTCGTCTACAATTATTATTATATCTAATATTATTATTATATAATTCTAAAAATACCGTGTTTGTACATGGAACCTATTTGAAAAAAAAACAACTGGAATAAAGTATACGTATATAAACGACGGAGAATGCTTTTTTAAGATTTCTTGACTGTTTTCCAGGATTCACGTAAAAACTGCTGGGCCGATTTCAATACAGTTTTCGCTGACTGACAGTAAATTCTTTATTCTTTATAATTAGATTCTATCCGTGCAGGAATGGAGAAAGAATACAATTTCCTGTGGCCCGGCGGCCTGTCGTAAGAGGCGACAAAACAACCCACGGCCAAGTGGTAGGGCATTTGCCCGACTGGATGGCGACCACCCCTGGTCTAGAGTATGCCGTCATAACAACCTTGTGCTCCCTCCCTAAAGAGAGCAGCAGCGCATTCGTAGCACCTTTGGTGTTGCAAATATCCATAGGCGATGGTAACCGCTGTTCATCAAGTAGGCCGTCTGCCTGTCTGCTGATCTCCTGCGATAAAAAAAAATAGAATTATAATATGCGCTACATTTAATCCTAGTAATCCTGTGGGAATTTATCTGGGATTTATTTCAAATAGCCAGATAAATCAAAAATAGAATTCTTATTTTTAAAAATTAACGCATTCGCGTTACAAAAGATCCTCAGTTCAAATATTGGCAGTAAAACATGCACCGCTTATGACCTTTTTTTAGCTATGTACGGTCTATGGAAGTTAGAAATAAATAAGGAATGCCATCTTATATGGAAGAGAAGTTAAAAATGTCCAGCAGCATGCTGAAAATGAAGAAAATGCCAGTAAAGAAAACCTCAACTAGTTACGTACTCTAAAATAATTTAGTACCTAAATAAGATGCTGTGAGAAAACTTGCAGAGTGATTGAATTATTGTGAATTTTTATTTAAAAAAAAGCGGAAATCTTTCGGTACTTGTTAATTTTTGTATCTCATCCTAATTACTACCGCAGCGCCACCCATGTTATTCGCGTTTTGACTTTTTGACGTGGATACTTTTTCAACAAAGAAATGTACTCCTTACCCTCTACCCTCCATAGTATGGTCAAATTTAGAATGATGATTCTAACAGCTCACAATAGGGATGAGGTAATGTGCAATCGATAATGAACTTGTTTCATCATCGATTATTATTTTCATAGAATTTGGAATCGATAGTGGTTACGCTGTATGGTCAAATTATAATACCAAACAATTTTTTGCATATTTACGAAACATAATAAACTTACTTGATTGTAAATTTTTATATACTGGATTTATTTTATTCAAAACTGATTGTCGGTAGTAAGTAGGTTTCGGTTCGTTCAGAAATGTAAGTAATGAAAGGTGTATTGTATTTTCAGTAATAAATCCTTAACCATTGATGAAACTCTCATGTGTCTATTTTTCTTTGAATTGCAACTTCAATATATGATGACAACAAATCGATTCCCGTGAAATAATCGTATCGGTCGTATTTCATATCGCGGATTGTAATGATTCAACTATAGATAGGTTTGTTATTACATCGGTTGTTGACGGGAAATTGAGTGTTGAATCGATTATTTGCGTACGCTACTGGCTTGGGGCTAAAGTAAATAGACCGAGAGTTTGTTGCTCACAATCGATAATCGTTTACTGTATTGTATTAAGTACAACTTTAATGTATTGTAAACTCTCGATGCTGAGTAAACTGGTAACCGTTGTTCTTGGGAAAAGCTTTAAAAAAAAACATTTAAAAAGGAATTTGGAATAACTAGTCTTAGTTAACCCATGCCTGTTTTTTATTGCATGAGTTCAGCAAACCGGCAGGCTGCACGCTTGATGGAAAGCGGTTACGATTGCCTATGGACATTTGCAACACCAAAGGTGCTACAAATGCGCTGCTCCTCTCTAAAGGGGGACTGGAACCTGGCCACTAATTCCGGAACACAACTCTAGGTTTTTATGGTAGCATAATCTACACCAGGGGTGATGGCTAGATAGAACGCCCGTCTGGATAGTCCGCCCACAAGAAATTGTATTTTGTATTCCATTCTCCTATCATATCCCAGTAATGCTCTTCCTCCTGTCTAAACCGTCTATCCCATCTATCGTCCTAAAAGCTAACAGCTAACGAATTGGCAACGGCTAGGTATAGGCAATGATAAACAGTTTGCATTAGTTAAGCCGTGTGACTGCTTGACAGCTTTGCAATAAAAAAGTTATAATTTGTGCAGTAGTAGAGTTTTGTGTCTCAATCCGAGGCAAGCTTGCAGAGCTCAGAATATATAAAGTGCAAATCTAGGATAATTCGGCAAACACATATAGTTTATAATAAAAGAAATTTACATTTCTGTAACTTGAAATATTTTAAGCAACAATGAAAATCATGATGTAGCAATCGCAGAAATCAATCAAATACAATCGAACGCTTAATCCCTTTAAATATTTTTCATCCATCCTATAAACCTCGTAGAAATATGAATAAGAGGGTTAGAGAGAGAGAGAGAGAGAGAGAGAGAGAGAGAGAGAGAGATAACACTTTATTGCACACCAGAATATAAAATTACAAAAACAAACCATATTTACAATATTTTAGGCAATACAATAGGCGGCCTTATCGCTTAAAGCGATCTCTTCTAGGTCAAAGAAATTTGCATCAGGCGATGTGCAGGAAAAAGACAGTTGATACATAAATATTCGAATTAATTTAAGAAATAAATGTACAAATACCTACACACAATATATGTATACACACACACACACACACACACACACACACACACACACACACACACACACACACACACACACACACACACACACACACACACACACACACACACACACCACACACACACACACACACACACACACACACACACACACACACACACACACACACACACACACACACACACACACACACACACACACACACACACACACACACACACACACACACACACACACACACACACACACACACACACACAATTATATATATATATATATATATATATATATATATATATATATATACATACATAACTTCAAAGGCTCCTAACATCACCTTCTGCTAACACATGATCAATTGTATTTTGTATATATATATATATATATATATATATATATATATATATATATATATATATATATATATATATATACAATTGTATATTTCAAATTACATCAGTTACTTTAATAAATGTATTATGTTATAAGGTAAAACAAGACTTTCATATAAGATTGATAATAATATGTATTTCATGTAAAGTAGATGGAAAACACCTGTTCCCTGCAGGCCGGATGCAGGGTGTAGAGTTCATGCCGAGCTTGCTCTGAACGCCTTGAGCTAAAAGATTAATATAACAATAAGATTTCTATGAAGTCAAAAGTTTAAGTTATAACATAAACTGATTAGTGGATGAAAATGTCTCGTCTTGATAGGTGAATATGAAAGTTATTTTGAACCAGGCTCGGTTTATGCATAATTGTATTATTACAAATATGACAGGTATCAAAATAAAGATCCCCAGATGTTAGTTCTTTTTATACTAATTTGGGAATGAACCGATTATCATGAAAGGTATACTTACTAGTGAGTAGTACTAGTACAAGATATACTACTACTAACAATATGATAGCCGCTCATAAACTTCTAATTTCTAGGCTGGTGCCCCTCTGTATTAGGAGAACGCATTGTATACTTGTTAAGCTTATTCAAGACATATTTTGGTGTTTTACACACCAGCAGAACGGTAAGTGGATACTATATACCTACTCTTAATATTTTCATGAAATTCCAATTTCCGAATGAAAAGTATCCTGAAGTATCTCTGGATCTACTAAACCGATTTTGAATCACCAGTGGAAAGCTACATTATTCCTGAGTCACATAGGGTATATTTGATTGTGATTAATAAGTTTTTTTTTCTGATGGCCAGCGAAGTGGGCACGTTTCAGCTAGTGTTCTTATATATGAGGCCAGGATGCGGTATAACGTAGTTAGTTTTACATGAAAAGAAGATTATTCGTAACTAATGGCCGCTTTCTAAGTCTTATTATTCATTCACTTCCCTGCCATCAGTTGCATTTTGATATTATTTGTAAGGAGCTTACGTAAAACTTTAACCGATAGTAAGGCAAATGAACGGCCGCTATGTATATGCAAAATGGGTCCAGATGTAAAGGTCGACAAAAACAGATGGATGGACTGCGTGAAGGATGATATGATGATTTGTGGTGTGACAGAAGATGTATGTCAGAATAGAAGAGTTTGGAAGGAAAAGACATATTGTGCCGACCCCAATTAATTGGGATATGGTGAATGAAAAGAGAGATGTGTATGCAAAATAAACTAAATAAAAATATTTATATTTGTTAACATTATATGTGCCCAGCATTTTATATATTACAATAGATAAATAAGTAAAAGTATAATATATTACACAGATTTATTTAAAGATAGATAGTACTTTCTAAGGAAGTTACGAAATATAGGTAATGTTTTGGCCTCCCTGACAGTAAAAGGCAACGCATTCCATAGTTTGACAGCCTACGCTGTTAAAGTAAATATTCTATGACGCCTCAGTTCGTGATTTAAAAAGTGTTACGTCATTATATCAACGTGTCACGCCATTCATTCATTGGTAATGACGCGTGCTCGTTAGCCCCGCCCACGTGCGCATGCGCACGCGACGACAGTCTGTCTCCGCGCGCCGCGACATCGGACCCATTTGAATACGTGATAGATCACTGGACATCGTAAAGTACTTGATCGAAAGCTATGTGCAACTTGTTATGGTCGGCATTTTGAATCACGTCTGAGCTGTTTGCTTAATCAATTATTTATTAGATTGTAAAGATTATTATTTATTTAGGTTTGTGGCTTGGCAACTAGGCCTTTAAGCTTACATTACAATAAGTTTCTTCATATTCTTAAGCCTATTTATATAGCTCAGCTGAACTGTTATCAACTAAAGCCATTCAACGGAGTTCTTCTGATAACTCGAAAAGCCACATTTGACTATACTGTTTACATTTCTCACAAAAACATGTAATTAGTACTCAAAAACTATCAATATCCTACAATTATTGTTAATTTTAGAGTAATTTTACATATTAAAAAAAAATAAAA
The DNA here is from genome assembly GCA_012273795.1 of Dendrolimus punctatus. Lineage (NCBI taxonomy): Eukaryota > Metazoa > Arthropoda > Insecta > Lepidoptera > Lasiocampidae > Dendrolimus > Dendrolimus punctatus. The sequence continues at coordinate 17,975,443 of CM022539.1, forward strand.
CCCAGCACAATATCTCCTTCCAGTTCCCACCAAAACCTCCTATATTGTAAAGATTTTATATTAAAGCTCAAACGAAGAAACTATAGTAGAATCATTTTCTCCGTGCAGTTTGGGTTATAAATAATCGGAGCAGTGCAGCGAGTATTTCGCTCTCTCTTCCACTCACGGGCCTTATGGGCAGGCATAGTGATATGCATTATTGTTTTCGATAAGCGTTATCGATAAGCATTATCCATAGTGTATTTAGTTTTGCCATTTTGTGGGTTAGTGATATAAATGAAAGAAAAAAAATAGATATAACAACGTATTTATTAAAATAATCATAATAATGATTTAAAATAAATTATTAATTAGGTATCTGTATGTTAAAAAACTATAAGTACAAAAATTTAGAATGTAACAAGTTATATTAAAAATGAATATAAATACTTATATCTAAGTTTAAAATTAACAGTTAAAAAGATAATAATGATTTTTATAACAATGATAATCTTTCTTTGATAAGAATGAGTTTTTATCGATAATGGCGTTGCGCCCGCGCATCATTCTCACCGCCCTAGCCGGACTGAGGCCGAGTTTGATTTATGACCCAAACTGCGCGGAGAAAATAATTCTACTATAGATAGACTGAGCCCCAAGGTTTTAAGTGAAGCCGATTCTAGAATAGGCAGCCGATCACACAGCAGTGCGTTACGAGAATTTAGTATTAAATAATAGAATTAGAACAAGTTTTAAAAATTTCATTCATTTGACGCCTTTATTCACGAAGTCTAAACCTACATACATATTTTGATTTCGTTTGAGAATTAAAGATTGTGCTTGTGTGCGCCACGTCAATGGATTTCACAGACTAGCGACAGAAGTGTGCGCAGTATAATTTTTTTTAATGAAGACCTATTGCCGCACTTAACTAATAGATAACATAAAAAGCTTATCTTCTTCTTCGGCTAATCTCTGTCCACTGCTAGACGTAGGCCTCCCCATAAAGCTTATCGAGGACTTCTTATTATTACTTTTTGAAATTTCGTTGTTTGAAAAATCATTCCTAGCAATATCGTTGCTAGGCATTTTTACCTAGTTAAAATCACGAAATAATAATTATTTTCTTACTTTGGGAGACATAAGGCTTTCAGTGACATCATCACAGATTAAAATGTTTTATAGCAACGTGGCATGAAGATCCCTTCTGCTATATTGAAAATAATTATTTGTGTTATAACGTTAGTATTCTTTTATTTGAGTTTAGAACCGAAAAAAGAAAAATATTCAAAAGATTATATTCTTTATTTTTTTTAAAGGCTTATCTATAAATCTCGTAATTACAACTACGTTTAAACGGTTTTAAGCGCGGCATTTTATTAAATTTATATTTCGCCGTTTCGGCCACTTTTAGTGGTCGTCTTCTTGACAAAGATGTGAAGTGTCAATGAGTAATGTTAAAGTGATTGTAGAAAACTTAAGAAAATATGAACAATTTGTACTTATTATCATCATTGCATGAAACACCTACACTAACAAATATCACTATTTTATTCATGAAAATTAAGAAAGTGGAAACTGTATGATTTTAAATGGAAATTATTAGAGCGTGTCTTTAATCAATGAGCTAACTCGATCGATTCACAAATCAAGCGTAACAAACTGACAGGAGTTAGTTTTCGATATTATCTGTCATTGTCTTATGAAAAATTCAAAGGAGTTTCTCAGTTGAAGTACAGTCAACAACATTATGAGATAGTGTGCGTTAATCGATGCTGTGGTTAATTAGAGAGGTGTCGCGTGGGCTCGGGCACCGCCCCCGCCACCACCGCTAAGTCCGCCTTCTTGTACAGACACCAAAGAAATACATTAGTTTGTTTTGATAAAATTGCCCCATTTCTTCAAAATACATGACCAGATTTCTGGCCGAGGTGCGGTTGATTATTAAGGGCAACCGAGGCTCTATACCAGTATTGTTTCGACTGCGAGTACACTTTTTGCAGTAGCAAATATAAGGACAAATAAAATAAATTATAAATTGATTTTAATTTTTACTTACTACCCGACGACGACGAGTTGACGTTAAAATAGCAATCAATTAATTTATAGCTTTTTCTTAAGTATTCGCGACGAATACTCGCAATTAACATTTTTTAACGGTTTTAAAATTGAGTAATTAAATGAATAAGTTATGGGAAAGCTAAATAAATAGTAACTTAACCATTACTAATACCTGATATCTTTGTCTTCCTTGATCACGGCTACTGAAAATTGGCCCAAACGTCAAACTAAAATATTTTAAACAATTAAATTCATCTACACGAATTTCTTATCAGTATAAGTTATGGACGAATAATGTTAAGAATGACAGGACTAGTAGGTTAATAATATGTTCCCTTGATAGTTAGTTCACTGTTTACAAGATGTTACTAGTAATAGTTTATTTATGGTACATAGTATAATAAAAAAAAGTATTAGGTTCAAAATAAAATTAATTTTGTAATTAATATTGTTGCGGCGGCGCTGGATTTAGCTTTAAGCGAACTGTGTCAACTTTGCGGGAAAAGAAGTGTGGACAATTTGGCATGGGAATCGGAACGAGCACGCACTTACCTGGTTAATGGGAATGAAACGCGGCTCCTCTTCTCCACTATCCACTATCACACACACTTTATTGTACTTCGTATATTTATAGTAGTTTGTATGATATGTGTATATTTTTAAGTATTTTATATGTTTATTGTATATTACAAATGCGGCGCGGAGCGGGTTATTTACAATATATTTATGTATGCGGGGAGATTTATTTTATAGTATTTTATTTATTTACAGAGCGGAGCGATGTATTTTATTTTATGATATGACAATGAGTGACTGAAGTGACGTGCGAAAGGGAAACGCGCCGTCACAATTGAAGAAGAATTTAAATATTCGAAGAAAAGTATCAATAGGTCGAAAGGAGGTTTACATGGCGGTACCAATTATTAAATTTAAAACAAAGTCACAAACAAAAACAAAAAAAAACAAAAAAAATTTCAATGTTTGCCAAATATAGTTAAAAATTCTTTGAATAATAAAGCATCAGTTGAAAGCATAAATAAAGTTTTTTTATTTAAAAAAATAAGAAAAATCTAACTGATGGCGCCCTCTGTTTAACAAAAAATACGCAGATAGGCTGAAGGCCCATCTGATGGAAAGTGGTTGTCATTGTCTATGGATATCTGCATCTGCAACTTGGTTGTGAGTATTTTGTCGCCGCTAAAAACAGGCTGTCTGGCCGTAGGAAGTAGTGTTTTTCTCAGTACCTGCATGGATAGGATAGTTGCTGACTGTACTTTATTTGAAATTTTAGCTTAATTTCAGCGGTATGTCAGCAAGCGGTTGTCGGTAAGCGCGTGCTGTTTATGAAATACAGGCTGCATTGTGCCCGAGTAATCGACCACACGAATAGCCTTATCCTAGACAATAGCAGGTATTGTACACTGACGATTCATCGATTTATGCTACAAATAGCAATAGAATTTGTTTACTACTGTATCTTCCCTTAAAAAGTAGTAATATACTACAGTATAGTCTGTAGTAGGAAACGGTATGCATATATTAGGCAGGATATTTTAGACTATTGTGCTCGCCACGTTGCTTGCACGGGTTTTGGGTTTTGTAGAGATCATTATATAGAAATAACAAACTTGAGAGGTGTCAAGGAACACCTGGATGGAACGAAGTTACACACACACACACACACACACACACACACACACACACACACACACACACACACTGTCCTTCTATTCTTTCGTACACGTCATAGATGCGCGGGACTTTGTTAACACAACAGCGTATAGGTTAGAACACGCACGGCTTGCTAAATACATACGCAATGATAACGCCGCACGGCTTAAATATATAAAACTATAGCAAAAAGTATCGTTACAACTTTTGGTCTTAATTATTCCCGTCTAGACCCCTTTCGCAACACGCGATAAGGGACTTCGTTCCAAAATTCCTGTTTCTATCCTGAAAACTATAATTGTCCTGTCCTGAAAAAATAATGTTGAACCCAATTCTAGCGCCACCTACCGAATCTAACCTGCCAAGCCGCCTTGGACATGCGTGGGGTATACTGTCTGTTCCCCTATAGGGGGAGGCCTGAGCCCAGCAGTGGCTTGTTATCTACCGAATCTAATTAATCTAAATCCCTCCGGGACCCACTCGGGTCTACATTGGGTTCTACGATTTTGATGAAATTTTATGTGTGTTTCATACATTTCATCACAATCGTAGAGCCCGATTCCAGGGCCAAGTGTTTTGTTCAGATTGATGGGTTACATTATTGGATTTTTAGTAAGGATCTGTAATTTTTCTATAGCCTATATTTATCAGGAATAATCTAGCATTTGAATGAATAACGTATTATTGAAACTGGTCCAGTAGTTTTTCAGTTTATTACATACATACAAAAATACAAATCTTTCCTCTTTATAGTATAGATATCCATCGACTCGTTTCTATTTATTATTCATTTGTACTTACCAGTATATTAAGGACCTAAAGCGGTCACTTTTAGAGAACCACTATTATAAGTGAAATTGATACGTGTCTGGATAATTATACGGCTAAATTAAGATGTAGCAGTCCTAGTTTATGCTACATCTTGTTACTTGTTCAATTTGTAACACGACTCTCCAATAACGGCCGCATTCACCAGAAATGACCCGAGACTCCAAGTGCGCGCCAACGTGCTGTCTAAAAACTGTGTTTACTTATAAATACAATAACAATTATTATAAAAGCATCTTTATAGGACGACACGGACATTGGTCCAATTGAATAGCCGGCAATCCAGCGGTTGTCGTGTGCGGGCTACGTTTGGGATTTATTGGCGGGGGTCTCATCGCCCGGCCTGGGCACCAGGTGGACCGGTCACGACACGCACCGGAATGCAACTTAATGCAACATTGATTGTATTCATTTATTGTTTAAATTTTATGATCGGTATCGTCGTATCGTTCTATAGAAATTATCACCGTCAACTGTTTAATTTCTGTCCTTTGTTTATGGAATTATTAAATTGATTGGATAAGTGCTTGACAGTTTTGTATGACAACCGTCAAATGATTTCGTATTAAATAATGCGTATTTAATCAGTAACCATAATTAATTGTTAACGATGCCAAAATTGTTTGTAGATAGTTTTTAGAAAGTTGTTTCCCACGAAGGCAATGCAGATGCTGGGTTATGGAATAATTTATGATGACCCCAGTAATGTCCTTCATTGTTTTATGTTTTTGAGTGTTTTGGTAATAGTTTAAAATAACGCCTTTGAAAGACCATTTGCGTCAAAGAAAGATGATCCTGACATCTGCTATTACCATTGTATATATTTTAGAAATTAGTTTTGTAATTTAACTGCATGGTTTGTTTAACCAGTGAGGAAACAATTTAATTAGTTTATAGACGAGAGCCGCATCTTCCGAGAAGGGTTGGGTTCACGCCAGAGAAATCGTGTATAAGAAAAGTACAGAACGGATATTGTACAATAGTACTATATCCGTATGTAATTGTTACAAGAGAGGTGAATATGAACCATTTAAGCATGAGATAGTTTGGTGCATGAGCATAGCAGGGCGCTAATAATTTGAGTGCCTAAATAAGCCTTTTACCCGAGGTTACCACTCGGCTTATAATAAGTAATTAATAAAATCTGATTAGTCAAACAAAAATATTTTTCTTATGTAAATAAATCGTGAATATTATTAGTAAAGTAGTAAAAATAAGCAACTATTGCCAACTCTCGTAGCAGCTATGTATGTGATTATGTCATACTGAATAAATTACCTTCGACAATTTGAAATTGCTAACAATAGGACTCAAGAGCAGCATGTTACAATTCCTTAGCAAATGTAGGAAGCCTAGATTGTGCATTAGAAGATTATCCAACTCCCGTTATTATCGAAGCACATAAATAATTCATCAGATGGCAACACCGACCTAATGATAACACGCTTACCGATGCTTTTGTTAACTCATATTATTTAAAGGGCGTTTTAAACTTATAGCTTCGTAGATAAGGAAGTGAATTAATTATAGTTTAAAAATTAGAATTACTTTTACTGAATCTAAATTGATGAATATACTAGTTTCTAAAGTTCCGCGGCTATTATGGAATATACGCAACTTTTATAAACATGAATGTGTCTTTAAAGACCACGGGCCATAAAAATAGCTGGGACATTTTAAGGGCTTGCGTGGGGCCATGGGAAGGCCAACACCTAGCAGCCTAATGCATCCAAGGCAAGCCCCGGCTAGTATAGGACTACTGTGGGAAATGAGAACAAAAAGTACCGGCCTATTGGGGTGAACTGCTATTGGTACTTGGGGTCTGGGAATATGGCGACTGCGGCGTCTGTCTGTGGGCAGACAGTAACTCGCCACTCACTGTATGGACCCCAAAAAATGAAATTGAAGACAGGGGCAACATGGGTGTGAGTGGCCAAGGGGTGTAGAGAGGTGGGCGGCAGGTTTACCGAAGCTACTTCTGACGTGATACCATTTATCACTTCCACCCCTAAAGCTCGAGTCTTAACTCTAGTGATCTCCACTCCGTGCCGGCTGGCTAAGGGAAGCACGGAAGTGGGGGCTTTGCCTTGTGCCCGCCCGCCTGACATATAATTTTCGGATGGAAGATGCAGCATTACTTGAGATATAGGTTATTTTAGATTAAGCGCGTTTTGAAGATTCTATTGGTTACGGACCGGGAAATACGGTACATACTATAGAAATTAGTGGAGTTTATTTCAAAATGCATATACGCGTAGCGGATGCTTGTGATAGAAAGACGTGCTATATTTTAATGTAATTCAAATATAGAACACGACTTACAAAAAGCTTCCTAATGAAATGAGAGGTTTATTTCAACAGATGCCTTGGCCAAGCCACAAAATCAATTAATAAAAAAGCATTTTCTTTTCAAATTTATAATTAGAAACACTATGTAATATATTTTCAACGGACAGTATAACAAAAGGTATTTCAAACCAGCCGAATTTTATATTCAGAATAATATTAGAATCTCAAAAAACATTCCTATAATACAGGTTTTAGTGCTTTCAGAGGATTCGTGCATGCAACCGAATAAGTTTGTTTTAACCCTAACTATTTAACAATGTTCGACACTAATAGGACATCCTCCTATTTATTGAATTTTAAAATAAACACATTATACAAGCCACAATGGGTTATCTACATACAGCGCGGAGCAAGCACCACCTGTTCTGAAACCTAAGCACGATAGAAAGTTTTACATAAACGTGTTTTAAACCTTGTACCTTTAATAACTCTCAATAAGAATCACTATAAAGTAAACCAATACCTTAAAAATAATACTAATATTTTACGAAAAATAAGACTTAAGAATATTTATTTATAGTAGATTGCACTTTCTAAAGCGAAAATTACGCCACTTATGACCCGCTTACTAAATTGACCCCCTCGATTCCATGCAGCGTTTGCACTGTTCGTATAGTCGATGATCCCATACTAACAGGCGGCTTAAAACCGCTTAAAAGTAGCTTTCGGAGAGAATTTGCGTCTCTGCATATTCTACTTTAGAGATGACTCGACTAAGTGGAGGGCTGGAACTTGCAGCCTGGAAGGGACAAGATAGAATGTTCCTCAGTGTCAAACTCAAAGGAAGATCTTCTCGCAAGGCCACTCTTGTTCCTCGCAACTCTAAGGCCTTACCAAATTGTTGAAAATTTCTATATATTTTTTGTACATTTCGAGAAAAGTTTGCGACCTCAATTATTGCACAGCGCCATCTATTGGCTTGTAAACGTTCTACTACACAACGCCTAAAAATCGGAGTGTTCCGAGATGAATTGTTTGTTCTGGTGCTAACGCTTCATTTTTATAACACACCTCTCGTCATCGACGAGACGTTTACCTACATTTCCATGAGTTTCAGAAGAAGGGCATTATAAAATTACTTGACAATTTGCAAGCGTCCAGCTTTTCCAGTCAAGGGACGGTAATCACCTTCCATCCAAGTGGGTCGTCTGCTTGTTTATCTGCTTTAGGAAAAAAAACTCGTTTATCACGAATATTTTCAAAATAGTGGCGGCTTTGCTGCTTCGGGATTGCTCATTCTTTTGCGAAAATGAAAAAGCCAATTTTTAGTCTTGTGAGGAGACATCTATAAAGCGTTTCGCGTCTTTAAAATAATACGTAAAATATTCAGGCTCTGTGATTTTTTGACGCTATTATAATCAAGCTTTTAGTCAGTTCCCCATTAAGGACAAGATAAGCGACGAAACATGCTAAATTATTTATATACACACAGGGCCCGACAGAAGCCGCATTAGCCTCCACTTAGAGAGATTAGATAATCGCCTGATTCCTCTCTATATACAGAGAGCTGTGATTAACAAAGTTTCTTGTACTTACTTTATTTAGTTTTAAGAACTCATCAGGAGTTTTTAACAGAAACTTGAAGAGTTAGTCCCGTATGTTTAAAAAAATACATATATTGTCGGATACAAAGTGAACAATATTTGTAGGTACGGATGGGATATGGCGGCCAGGGAGGAGGAATGGAGTAAAAGAAATGGGAGAAACTTATATACATTTTCATCAGTTTTTTTCCTGACTCACAAGTTTGTCAGAGATTTTTTATTTATTTATTTGGTCCGTTTACAGTTACTACACCATAATATTGTAGGAGACAATATGAATGTTTAATACTAAGATAAGTGTGTAACCTATTACAAACAAATACAGTTTTGGTTGAGAGTAAATAAAGTATTATAAAAACACACATAATATAAGGATAAACAAATTTAGACATGAATTTATAGAAATACACAAGAACACATGTATAGTTTAAGACTAAACGAGGATTATAAAAAAATAAAAAATAATAATAAGTAAAAAAGTAAATGATAATTAAAAAGTATCGGATGGAAGCATGATGTGCAATATTTTAATTATATCAGGTGTTTTAATTTCCAAATATTCTACTTTTTCTATCTATTACACGCTAAACATACTGCTCTTATTATATCTGTATGTCTATAGTATACATCAGTAATGCCCGCGACTTTGTCGCGCTTGACTTCAAATTACCGTGAGATTCCCGAGACACAAAGTACCGCAGCTATCGTTTTAGTGAAAACTGTGTGAAAAAAAATCACATTGGAGTTTAATTCTTTTATCTGGCCATTTTAAATAATTCCCAGAAAAATTTCCTCGGCATTCTTAGGATAAAAAGTATCGTAGAGTTTAAGTCAAAGAATTAGTTGTCTAACAGTGAAAATTGCATCGACATTAGCCAAGTAGTTTTTACATGAATCCCGAACAAACAGACAAAACAACAAACAGACAAGAAATTTAATAAAAATTGCATCGTATTCTACATCCTTTATATAGGCTATTCCAGTTGTTTTTTTAATAGCTTTAGTGTACAGACTTGGCTAGTGCACAATTTTACAAATATTACAGTACAGATACATATTTATCAATTTTATTAAAATAGAAAACTCTATTTTTTGTTCTTTCTCTCTTGCTAAACGCATACAAATATTTTCAGGCTTAATCTCGCCTTTATACATTACCTTTATGTGATTATGTTATGTATATCTTTTCTATATAAATTAGTTCATAATTCTTATTTTGATGTTTTCTTTCATTATGATGAAATAAACCACATTAATTTTCTAATATTGGTTATAATGAATTTTATGTATAATCCCTTACACGTTTGTATAGAACACAGAAAAATCCAAACGGGTAGTTATTATATAAAATTAGTATCTACGTTAGAAATAATTGCGGGTATAATGTACAGTGGTTAGGTCCGTTACGTACGTACCCTTAAGCGTGTTTGTGCGTGATTACACCAGCTGGTAACTTCTAGTGAGTACTGGCTGTAAAGACGAGGTGGTCCAATTTATAAGAGATAACAGTTTGTTTCGAAATTGGAAGAGTTTTACGTTTTCTAGTAATGCGTTCTACCCGACATGCTAAGATGTGGAAAACTGATAGTGGGACTGGTTCATAAACTAAGAGACGCTTAACGAAATATAGAGCGAGCTATGTTGGGTGTATTTTATGAGTAAAACTAGAAACAATTGACATAGTTCGTAAAATTGGTAAGCTAAAATTATTTGTCGTAGGTCCTGTAATTGATACTTAGTGTGCGGTAGTCGGTATCCTCATATAGACCTCGCTGCCAATACCCTCTGGCTTATACGAGGATACTGTAAAGTATTGGCTATAGATCCTACGACTTGGCCTATGGCCGATGGAGCAGATCAGTCGTGGCGACCGCGTCTTGACTAGCGTAGTGTAGACAGATGGAACGACGAGTTAGGCCAAATTGCCGGTGGAAGCTAGATAAGGAGAGCGGAGGCTTAGATTAAGTGGCGTATTTTTATAGGCGTGACAGACATGCGAGTACCGGAACTCTTTTGCTTGTCTTTTTTTATTGCAGGAGTTCAGCAGACAGGCAGACGGTCCACTTGATGAAAACCCGGCATGCATAGTGATGATGGAGAAAATTGTAAGGAAACAAGTTCGATGGTCAAACAAAAGATGTTCGTCAACTCTACGGAATTGTTCACTGAACTCGGCTCGACATGCACTTTCCCAATTGACATTTTTACTTTGTCCCATACGCTAATAAGCGGGCCGTGTGCGTCTGTCAATCAGCAAGAGTATCGCAACACATGTGAATTAACTACAAACAAATATTTGCTCTTGTACGCATAAAATACATACATTTAAATATATTTAAATTACAGTTATTCATCGGTCAGTTGTAGGCAGTACCTTTAAAGGAAATACATAATTAAAATTATTACAAAATAATATAAATTTAAAATGTTGTATTGGCTTAGAGTTTCCTCTCACCTCAACTATTGTCAGGTAGATTCAACGTGATCTTCTTCCCTGCGGTAGAAGAATAGTATACTAGTATATACTATACTCTTACCACTCGTTTTAAAATAATTTCGATCTACCTTTTAAATTATTACGTTTCTAACTCTTTATTTTCGATTACTTAACTTACTTACTAAAATTGTTACACACTCACGTCGTAGTTCTTTAATCGCTGGAAGGGACTAACACCTAAGAGACAGGCTTGGCCTAGTTTAAGTGTTAGTACCCAAACAGTCTTACATTTTAAGACAACATGTAAATTTAATTTTGGTGTCAATAAATATTATTATTATTATATACACAAGCCGGTTGCTACACTTTTTGCCAAGGACGAGACATACGGGCTGCCGCATGCCAGGGTTTTCCCTTTACGCTATGACATGAGGTTTTTTAAAAAGGGCTTTATAAAATTTCTTACACGTCGACAATACATTGGCGTCACTCCTGGTGTTGCAAACGTCCATAGGCGACGGTAACCACTTTCCATGTGGTGGGCCGTCTACCTGTTTGCCTGCTTCAGGCAATAAATAAAATAAGATAAAAAGGGTTCGCGGTGTTGCCGTTATCCCGCGATCTTGGCAATAGACGACGGAAGAAATACTGAGGTGTATTAGCGTGGACTCTGTGAACCCCACACTCCCCTATCGAAGTCTCCCCGGCGGAGGGTCCGCGAATGAATTCCCCTTGTAAAAAAAGGGATGAACATATTATGTTCTTATATCAAAACATTTCAAAAAGCATAGATACGATTCAATTCACGCCATAGACTAGGCACGTTCTGAAACGAGCATCGTATAAAGGCTACTTTACAGTGTCAGTGCAAACATATGTACCGAATGACGTTATCGAATGCGCATCGGCGTTTTATCGCCAATCGAATCTCAGACGCGGAGATATCGATACTTCAGATTCGATTCGTGTGTTACATACGTGAATAAATTGTGATACAGTGAAGAGCAAAAATATGTGTAAACAAATTTTTGACAAATATGAATAGAATGTCAATAGAATTGTCCACTTGGATAAACTTAATAAAATATTTTTTTATTGCATGAATTCAGCAGACAGGCGGACGGCCTACCTGATTGTGTGTATGTATATCTCATTCAGCTCCGATATATGTGCAAAATTGAATGTAAACAGTATCATGTACTATTATGAGGCCAGCGTTGCAGCAAATAATAACTGGATTTTGAGGTCTTCATAATGGTTAATTATTATCATATTCTAAACAATATAAAGATGACATTAAACTTTTTTATATGTATGTCATGACCTTGTCTAATACTAAATATTTTTACATCACATTGTAGCGTAAAGATGTATATCGATGGGTGAAAGGCTATTTGTTTTAAACGACACTTTTATAAATTGTCGGGAGAAAAGTTTAAAGTTTCTAATGACCCAGAAAAACACATCACTAACGAACTATGTCGCATATTTAAAAAAAAAGGACATCTGTAGACTGAAACTAGAGATCAGGTTCTTTATATTTCTTTACTAGCGACCGGCTTCGCACGGGTGCAATGCTGATACAAAATTAAATACACTACAGAAAAACTATGAACGTTGTATATAAAAACATAGCGGCCCGCTCCGACTTTGCACGGGCATCACTACATAGAAACCTCTAAAATTAGCAATGTTGCCTTAGTATATGATGCATGTATTATACATATAAACCTTCCTCTTGAATCACTCTATCTATTGGAAAAAACCACATCAAAATTCGTTGGGTAGTTTTAAAGATTTAAGCGCACATAGGGATATAGGGACAGAAAAGGCGACTTTGTTTTATACTATGTAGTGAAGTCGAGACATTAGGATGAAAAATCCATCGTGTTGAATATCACACAAAATGTCGCTTAAAACAAATAGCCTTTCACCCCTCGATATTAATTTATATTTATATAACGTGAGAATTGTTAAAAAAAATTAAAAGGCAGTATCAAAAACAAACCTCCATATCTTGAATATAATATTTCATTTGAACCACATCTGTTGGTTCAAATGAAATATTCAAAAATGATTAGTATTTTATTGTTTTATACAAGTATATACAACTCATTAGAATGTATTGGCGGATTATTTACTTTCTAAAACTTAAATTGGATCAAATGTTTGTATATACTTGATTTTAACTATGGATACATATTATATGCCAGTTTGTTTTGATTATCTAAGATATGTGTTCCAGTTTTAGGATCACGTTGAAAATTACATTGAATAAACTCTAAGGTGTATAAATAGTTTTGCTCTTGACTGTACATTCATTCTTTATGTTGATAGATACGATTATCTAATTTGTGTACGGCGTCATTGGATATCGGAGGATTGATAGCGAATACACAGCTTCCAACAGTTGATTCATTGAACTTATATAAAAATATATTTAATACAAGTTATCAAATATGATATAGATTCAAAAGATTGGAGCCATTCTTCCAATATCTCCTTTTTAGAATCTATAACTGAAATTATTAAAAAATTGAAAGATTTCTATACATATTGTTAAGATCTCTTTATGTTGTTATAATCATGTTGAAATATACCCGGATATTCGACATAAGACGCAGATTAGATTTATCCACAATTTTTGAGACGAATGAACGTTTTAAATTAATTTTGAGTTTATTACATTTAAATGAATCAACCAAATTATACTGATATTGCTTTATCTCATAGATTTTAATTAATTCCGGTTAGAGCGCGCTTGTATCTACAAGATCTGATTATCGCATTTGAATCTACAATGCAACTCTTATCTTTTACAACGATAATGTGCATTCAAGTTAGTATAGGTTATATTACATTAGAGGTTGTGTATAATTATACGAATGTTTCTTATGAGTCCGAGGAAAGCCACAACGTCACAGCGTCAGAGATTTTTTATGAACGTATTGGAATATGACTTCATAGTTTTAACGTTAAGTAACTTTTTGATATATAAGTACAACTGGTAAAAAAATTACAAGTATATTAAAAATATAGAAAGTGCAGATCATCCAACATTGGTCAAATAGCTATTCATATAAAGAAGCTTTTTTAAAAGGTTTTTAAATATAAGCTTTTGAGATCCTGGATAAGTAGAGTGCTAGCCAAGACAAGTAAAACGAGCTCAAACATGACGGGCCTGTCTTGTTTAGTACACGAGTTCCTATGGCCATCCATCCATCATCAGATCAGCTCCATGGTCACGCGATATACATATGCGACAAATATTTCAGTTTCAATTGGAAACCGGGAAGTTGTTCAAATTTAACTGGCAGATTCACTTGCAGGGGTGGCACTAGCATGCCCAGTCAGAACTGGTGCCATGACGAGGTCTCGGCGCTGCTCTGTCCTAGCTGGACACTTCTGGAGTGTGTGCAGCGCCGTATCCTCGTCGCCAGTGTCACAATGGTGGCACCCTGACGTTGCCTCGTAGCCAATGCGACATAGGTACTTCCCAAAGCATTCATGCCCTGAGAGGACCTGCGTGCCTTAACGTCAGGGTGCCGTATATGCGTCCAAGCCACAGTTGCAAGTCGGACCTCACCGCCTCCACGGTGGCGAGACCCACGCTGGGGTGTCGTAAGCGTTCCTCCACCATGGCGACGTCGCAGAGCTGCGACCGGCACGCCTCGGTTTCCTGACGGACCGGTCTCGTGCTCTTCGGCAGGGCCTCTTTACGCCACGTTGAGCACCCCAAGCTTAAGTCTAGTAGGTTAATAGCCTATTTCTCAACTGAGTTTTACACTTAGCATTGTGACATTAACGCCCTTGTTATATGTTTTATATTATACCCGTAAACCAGTGGTAATATATCGCGAACACTTTTATTAGCTATGAAATTACATTTAATACCTTACCCATTACAGTTGGTAGTCGTAAACAAATAAAATCGTTCGGCTTCTGCCAATATGCAAATGAAATGTGGTGATTAGGTACGGAGCAATTATTTTAATTTATTAAGCAAATGTGAAATTGAAATCACTGCGGGATACTCGCCTTCTGTTCATTTCTATTGATTTATCTATGACACGTGAGTAGCATCGAAATTTCCCAATACAAAATGATAGTTAACTTTTATAATACACCGTTACCATGGATTAAGGATACCAGCAATTACATCTTCTCAGTAAAAATATAACACTGAGCAAGCTCCCAAAGCCTACATATGTAATAATGTGACATATCGACAAAAATCGCGCACCTGGTTTATTACCTTTCTCGAATTTGGAATTATTTTGTTTACTTTATGTTTAAAATTTGCAATTAGCCCATTGTTATTATTTTCAACTTTGTTAGCCGTTCGCAGGAATAATTAACTAGATGTGCACATTACGTTTTCTTGGAAAAAACTCCGTACACGCAGTCGATTGTGGTATTATACAGTTTACTATAAAACAATGCCCGAACGGCGGGATGGGGCAGTCAAGCGACGAATACGTTACTAGCAAGACGTGTGTAGTACATTCGATAAGCGATATAGTGACGGATTGTGCGCGTGTTATTGGAACGTACAGTGTGTACTGGTTGCATACAATTATATTTGTACCTGTTTTATACGTGTTTGTACAGTTCTAATAAATTCTATAGTAATTCCAAGGGCATTTTATTCGAGTCCTGCGTAACTTGTAACAATAATAAAAAAGGATAGATGACTGAACAGATTTAAATGAAACACCAGACACAGATCTAGGTTATATTCCAGGTCAAAATTTAGGATATTTTAATCCCGATAAATGACGTCGTCTCCATGGGATAGACGAATATATCTACCTCCGTTACAATTTACTAATGGTCTTATACATATTGGTACGAATTTGTGGGATGTGAATTCAAATCCCGTTGGAATTATCACAATACTTATTAGAAGTACACATACGTAATTCACAGTTCTTACAAGTACACTCAAATGCAAAGTTGTAGCAAACCGTAGAGCAGAAAATCGTAATACTATAAATCGCGCTAAGTCCGTCGTTATAAGTTACTCGTCGTAACGTTTCGATCGGAGTCAAAACGCAACTGAATCTAGCAACATGCCCACTGTTCCTTTGAATTCTTAACTTGTAAACTTAATAGCGTTTAAGCATTCGCACGAAATAAAAATGTAAGACCAGAAGGATTTATGACGTCTTACAAAGGGATTAGCGCGAACAATAGATCACTCAAATTCGAAGGGGCAATAAAACACCTATAAAGGAGTAGTATCGGTTTCGCAACAATACCTATGTTGTTATCGTACTACAATTCGTTAACAAATAAGTCGTTGTGATGAAGGGAAGTTTCGCTGGCGCATACTATGGTACATGTTAAAGATATTTGTATGGTATATCTCTTTTATCTGAGATTAAAACCGAGGACTTCGCATTATAAAGACGAATATAAGTCGTGCGCAAAAGGTTTGCCGATGACAACTCCTCCCGCCTCCCACAACCGCGACCCGCGGTCGTCTAGTTCTTAGTACTACTTACACAAGCCCCGGTCTCAGTCGTAGGAAGCGAGAGGGGCGCCCATCGGCAAACCTTCTGAGCACGTCTTATATTGTGTGTCATACACATCACTGCATTATAGGAGATTAATGTCCTCTTAAAAAGTAATTGTGAATTGATAGATAGACAGCTACCTACGTGTTGGAAACGGTTTGCTGTGTTTAGGAGTCCTTGAGACTACCGGGTATTCTAATTTTACTTATTTAATTTAAATTATTTTAAGATTTTTTAATAGCTTGAAATTTTTTTTATTTGAAATAAAATAAGTTTTATATTTTGATACGTCACTTGATGATATATCTTTCATTGGGGCACACTTTTCGGTATTTAAAGAAAGACTCGCAAATTTTATATTACGCACAAGAAATGTCTTGTGTGTGATGGACGAAGGCGACGGTAATCACATTTCATCTGGTGAGTTCTTAGCTTGCTGCCGTAGTCCAGATAAAAATAGGCTACAGACGCAGGGTGAGATTATAGAGAGTTCTTTTTCTATCCGTGCAGGAACGGAGAAAGTATAAGATTTCCTGCGGCCGGGCGGCCTGTCGTAAGAGGCCAAGGTGGTAGGGCATTTGCCCGACTGGATGGCTACCACCCCTGGTCTGAAGTATGTCGCCATAATAACCTTGAGTTGTGTTCCGGCATTAGTGACCAGGTTCCAGTGTCCCTTAAGAGAGCAGCAGCGCATTTGTAGCACCTTTGGTGTTACAAATGTCCATAGGCGATGGTAACCGCTTTCCATCAAGTGGGCCATCTGCCTGCTGACCTCCTGCAATAAAAAAACTTTTCTTTTTACCTTTTTTGTATACCAACATAAAAACAGTAACAATTTTCATATATTCAAGTCAAATGTTATAAATGGGTGGCTTTATTGCTTAAAGCTACCTTAGGCATCGTTACTCTAAAATCAGCACAAAATCGTTGCGAAAAGATTCAATCCCTTTTTAGAGAAAAATAAATAATTTACTTTTAAATGACAGTCTTGAATACATTTACGGAACTAAAATTAGCTAGACATATTTGCTGAAGGAGTTTCTTGCGTCGTTTCTCTTCAAGCCACATATTGTAAAACAGTGGTCAATTAGATCAGGCTTGCATAGAGTAAATAATAAAGAAAATTTAAAGTAAATAAATAAAAGGAACAAGTTGGCGATAGGCTAATAAAAACTTTAACAATACCTACTTATTGAACTTGTCATCTTTGTCTTCCGGATTACGACTACTGGAAAGCGGCCGGAACGTCGGAATAAGCAAAATCAAATAAATTACCGCGCTTAAACCGTTAAAATGTAGTTTTATTATGTAAACTAGTTGCGAAAGCTTAGAAAATATTATAAAATAAACAAATCGGTGGACAAAGTCACACACTGTGTATCCCCAAGCTAAGCAATTTACGCTTGCGCTATGGGTTATATACAACGGACCACTCTGGGGTCGATCCCAGACACCCAGAACACAGTAAATAACAGAAAGTTCTTTCCGAAAATTACCAAGCCAGGCATTGAATTCGGAACCTCTGCGGTCCAGTGGATTCGGCCATATATATATAAATATAGTTTTGCCTATAAAAAATATATTTTAAAAATTATATGCCGCAATTAAGTTATGAGGTTGGCACTCAGTGTTTTGGTGTGCCGAAATGAAATGTAGTACCAAAACAACACTAATTTTATGTCGTACAAAAACAACACTAAATTTTAAGTAGTTGTTGCGGCGGCGCTGGATTTAGTGATAAGCGAACTGCTTCAAAGTAAGGAAATAGGAGATTGGGACAATTTTGAATGAGAATCGGAGCACGCACCCACCTGATAAATGGACATGAAACACAGCTGCTCCTCTTCTCAGGACATTTCACTCGTCACTATTACGTGCGTTGCGAGCGCGATATATTTTATATAATATATTATTATTGAATATTTAAAATGCGATTTTATTAAATTTATTTTATTTGATGTCATGAGATGAATGATTGACGTGACGTGAAAGGAAGGATTTAAACTAGTAGAAGAAAAGTTTATATATGCCGAAAGAAGGTTACTTGGCGATACCAGTAGTGCTAAAACAACACTGAATTTTATGTAGTACCCAAACAACACTGATTTTCATTGTTCGCCTTCTTAATCACAAAGGAAGGTAGATAAAATCTGACCAATAATATACAACCACCAACTTTGTATCTTCTGTCCACATCAATACTGGTTGCTGGTGGCCACTAAATGTGCCATAAAGTGTTACAATACTTTAACAATAAGTAAGGTAGAAGTCTAAATGATATATACTAACGAGGCTTGGTTAAACAAAGCCTTGCCTAAGGCATCTCATTGCAGGCTGACTACCATAATAATATAGTTCATCGGAATGCCTCTAACAAATACTGTGCTTTATGTGCAAATGTTCGAAATCTATTGCAATGTATAAACAGAGGATATATTACAGCTAAATATGTATGTGTGATATTATTATTTCTCTTTATGTTTTCACTACAGCGTCAGCAATCAGGAAAATGGTTTGGAGCGGGAACGTAAGTATTTCTTGATGCTATATTCCAAGGTACTATGCGATTCAAATGAGGATAGGATCGACTTTGCGCTATATTATGACGTGATAGCTCTCA
Organism: Dendrolimus punctatus; assembly: GCA_012273795.1. Taxonomy (NCBI): domain Eukaryota; kingdom Metazoa; phylum Arthropoda; class Insecta; order Lepidoptera; family Lasiocampidae; genus Dendrolimus; species Dendrolimus punctatus. Next base: position 17,994,451 of record CM022539.1, read on the forward strand.
ATTATGACTTTAAATATTATATTAAAACAATTCACTGCTAATTTAACCTTTTTATTTAAATTTGATGTAAGATTATTATTTATATGCAAATATGTTTTTTGCAAACAATACTTTTCAAGTGACACGTGACAGATAGAGGTTATTGACAGTCCTATTCTTATTTGGATCGCATTATACCTGTTACAATATGTTTTATAATTATTGTTTTCTATTATTAAAAATTCATAATAATTATAAGCTAGAATGTCAAACTAAAACTAACTTTAAAAAATGTAAGTAAATACTAAAAATTAACTGACAAGGTACCTAAACAAAAGAAAGAAAAGAAAAGAAGACAGAATCTCAAACTCTCAGTATGTAGCCGACTAAAGCCGGATGTCGATCGCGCGGCAGTGAACTCAGTTTTAAATTGAAGGATAAAGGTGGAATGGTTTCGCTTCAAACCACGTGTATATTTGGTACATAAGTTGACCTATGTACTCAGTGGCTCCGTCTATATTTTTATTTCGTCTGAGATTGTAATAAATAATGTCAAGAGAAGACTGTTTCGCCCTTTATCTCTGACGTTTCGCCATTTGTTTTAATATGGCTTCGCACGAAGTTTGAACTAATCAGCCGTAAGGCTGATACTTGTATTTGTGTATAAGTATTCAAGAATATTTAAGTTTTAAAATAATCATCTAGTGACCAACAAGTGAGAGCAGGACCCAATAAACTCAACATCTAACGTCTGAACGGAAAGTCTTATAGTTGAATCCTATAAATATCATAATTACTTAAATATTTTATGAATATACTTTTTTTAGTCAACTGAGATACTTTTATAAACGTGTAAGTTTATAAAGAATGTCGCAACCTCATAGATTTTGTAGAAGCGTACTTCGTCAACGTCATAAATAGGTACAAGTAAAAGGAGTCAAATAACGCATTGCTTAATAACAAAGAAAAAAATAACTTAATTATGTGTGGTACGAGACTAAAGTCAGAATTGGGAGTCGACGAGTAAATAATCAAGAAAAACCGACAAAAATCCAGATCTCGATTCTCGATTAGTTTCTTATTGACCCCCAATTCCCCAATTATTACTTCAGATTCGTATTTAGCGGAAAAAAATATGTCAGAAAATGTTAGTCTGACCCCACACACAATCTTTTTTGTGGACTTATGTTATTGTTTGGAAAATATATAAAACTATTAAATTTTTTGTCTTGATATTTAAAAAAGAATTGATAAGATGTTGTTTAACGCTTGTTCTTATATATGTAAACATAGTAGAATTTATTGTAACATGTGTTCGCATCCTATTGTGAATGTAATGTATGCTTCGTTTTTTATTGGACGGTGGTTACGCCTCACTACAGTACGCGCAAAAGTTATATATGCTTGAAGAGAAATTAGTTCCGTGAGTTTGTTAATGTTTATTTACACCTGTGTAGTGAGAAAGAGATGGCATGCGAGTTTAGATAGTGACTGGTGAGACCGCACACTCTTCCCTCTCTGCTCTATACATAGCACCTCGCAGACCTTTTAGTTCTGCGTAAGGACATAGCTCTCATTTGCTCGTACTACATTCTCGATATACAAATTATGATCGAAACCTGAAATTTTGATAAAAATACACTTTTTGAGTGTGGTGACCGATAAGAAAACAAATCACCTATGTATACACATGTATACTTACGGGGCGCACATGCGGTGAGTGTGGCATTACAAAGATATGATAGATATCTACCTATACACCTATATACTTTCTCACAAACAGCTGCTTACGTATTCTTCCGATTTCGGAGCAGCTCGTCTCGATCCGTGCGAGCTTCGTACAGTCGTACCATATACATACACGTCAAGCGAACGCTCGGCCAAGCTACATGGTAGGCGGAATTCCGTAACAAAAATAAAACCTAACACCCCCCGTGCTAGGTTTTATTTTCGTTACGGAATTTCTTGATTCGGTCGCCGCGCTCAAAGTCCGCGATAAAAGCTGTGCAATAACTTAAAAATTACTTGATAACTTGACAATTATGTTGGGAATTTTAAAGTAAAAATTATACCGAATAATTTTGACGTGACATGGTTTGGAATTTAACCCAAATAAAGCCGCGAGTACAACTCTACTTAGAATACCTATTTAAACTAACGTCTTTATTTATACAAATAATATGTTATGCAGGTTTTTAGCTGCCTTAGGATACAAGTATGTCGTGCGAAATTATCCAGTACTAAGCGCCTTAACTCAGGCATTAACGGAAGGGACATGTCATTATTGAAGTTAAATACAACTTAATGAACCATAAATCTACAGTTAATGGTCATGAAACCTTACAAATTTAAATTGGAATTTTAATCTCTACATGTTCTAGAGTCTAGGCGATTGTGCCAGTAATAAATTATTTCTAGTTTTATTAGACTTTCATAATTAAAGCGTATGAGAAAGCGTACAATAATAGCTCTATTCCCGGTTAACACAACTTGACATATAGGGTTACCACCTTCCAAAAATTCCCATTACTTATGTAGTAAAATATAAGTAGGTAGTGCGCAGAAGGTTTGCCAATGTTCGCCCCTCCCGCTTTCTATGACTGGGACCGGGGTTGTCTTAATAGTACTAAGAACTAACTAGACGACCGTAAGTCCCGTTTTTCATCGGCAAACCTTCTGCGCACAATTTACAGATTATAAATAAAGTGAAGAAAAAAAGAAAAAATCGTGATAGCGTAATGGCCAGCGTACGCGTCCGAAACTCAAAGGTAGCGGATTCGAACCCATATCGTTACAATGACCTGCTAACTGATGAAGGAAAACATTGTGATAAATCCTGTACATCATATAACCTATATCAAGCTGTTAAGTCGCCTTGGAAAAGCCTGTCGGGTATACCGTCCGTTACCTTATAGTGGGAGGCCCGACCCCAGCAGTGGGACTTTATGAGCTGTTATTATTATAAATTAAGAATTACATAATAAAAATAAGAAATTAACAGAATACCGAACTCAACCAAACCTAGGATTGAGACGATAGTATCCGGCGAGTTGCCTGATTCAGGCATTTATAAAAAGGTACTTATAAATTCTGCAGATCTAAAGTCCCTTTTAGCCATACCTAAATGCAGACAATTGGAAATATGCGCTAGTGTTCTGAATGGTAAATCGCTGAGCTCACGCAACAATAGGTAGGTAATGAAACAATTTGGCGACAGTACAAGCCGATCGCGCTTGTAATGGTGACCTATCACCAACTAGTTAAGACGGTGCAAGAGAAATGTTTAAAGCGGTATTCAGGATAACTAATAAATAATTGGTGTCAATAATCAGAATTTATATATTATTGCTACAGCTACCTTTTTATGGGTGGGAAATCCGATTCAGGACTTACCACCGTGGGGGAGGTGTGATGGTGGCATGTGGTATTCTCCACTTTGGGCTAGTAATAGCAACTCCAAGGAAATGCTATGGCAACCTGAGTCCAGGATATCCACTAAAACCTCTTGATGTTCCTTCCTTTTCCTTATGCAAGGGTTATGGGAAAGTGAACGCAATACCATATAGGCGAGCTTTAGCACCTTAGAGCCACCTCCACAGTAGTAGGGATATTAAAGATATTCACGTTTGATCACGGTCTCGTCTATTGTCGGATGATGAGCACGTTTACCTAGATAATACCTATTCACACGAGACTTCAAGTACTTGATTGTACTTTTCGAGAAACACGGGCTCTGGTAGTGTATTCCACAACTCTGCTGTACGCAGAAGGAACTTGGTGGCGAAAAGTTCCGTTCTCACTGGTGGCATTTCCACTGTGAAATGATGGCGTAGACCAGAGCGCCTTATCGTCCAAAGATATAATGGTGTGGGGAAAATCAGGTCAAACAGTTCAACCGTACACAACTGTACACTCTCCGAAATCTAGTGGACGGATTTAAAAATATCTTTCACCATTAGAATGTTACATTTTCCCTGAGTAAAATAGACTATATAAATTATCTCGTTCCAAATTGTTTTTTAAGGCAGGACAACGTCTGCCGGGACCGCTATTATAATATATGACAAGTTCTTAATCAATAATAATTTAATTAAAAAAGAACTTTAGTATAAATTACTTTTGTTCATTTTTCATTCATTTTCATTTTTCATTTATCATTTAAGAGCATGCTCTTGTCGGTGGAGCCTCTTCCAATCTTCTCTATTATGGGCCAGATGTTTTACTTCTGTGTAAGACACGATACCCACTTTTTCTTTTATTTGGTCTATAAATGCTCGCCTTGGCCTTCCCTTCCCTCTCCTTGCTTCCACTTTTCCTTCAATTAACGTGCATACGAAGGTGTCGTGTCTTAGCAAATGGCCAAACATCTTCCCCCTTCTTTCCTCTAGAGTTTTTAATAATGTGCGTTTCTCCTTTATCATGTCCAGAACTTCTTCATTAGTCTTCTTCTCTTTCCAACTTATTCTCTCCATGCGTCTCCAACACCACATTTCAAATGCTTCTAATCTATCGCGATCTCTTTGTGTCATTGTCCATGCTTCACATCCGTATAAAGCTATGCTCCAGATATCAATTTTAATTAAAAAATTTTTAACCGGTTGTCCTATTTTAGATCTAAATAAATAGTTTTTACTAATAAAAGCTCGTTTTGCAATTGTTATTCTAGCTATTATGTCGTCTGTGCATCGAGAATCTGATGTAATGAGGCTGCCTAGATATCTAAATTTTGCTACGTGTTGAAATGTATGATCCCTTAACTTTATTGGGCTTGGTGTATATAGATTTTTGGCTATTGTCATTATTTTTGTTTTGTTCGTGTTTATTTTTAGGCCTATTTCTTGAAATGCTGAATCCATGTATTCTATTAAACTTTCTAATTCTGACTTTGAATCTGCTAAAGCGGCTATATCATCTGCAAAACGTATAAAATGTACCTTTTCTCCATTTACTTTTATTCCTCCAAGTTTAGAATGTATAATTTTTTTTATAGCGGTTTCAATAAAAATATTAAAAATAACTGGCGATAGGGGGCAACCTTGTCTAACTCCTTGTTTCACTATTGTTATATGAGATTAAATTATATATATTACTAGCTGTCCCGGCAGACGTCGTCCTGCCCGGTAAAAAATAGGGGTTGATCGTAGAGGGTTGAAAATCTAGGGCTGTATGTATTTTTGTATGTTGTATCATAAATAAATAGAAATTAAAAATTTTGTCTAAAAAATAATTAAAAAAATTTAGGGGTGGACTACCCCTAACATTTAGGGGGATGAAAAATAGATGTTGGCCGATTCTCATAGATACCGGATAAGTACAAAAAATTTCATCAAAATCGGTCAAGCCGTTTCGGAGGAGTATGGCAACGAAAACTGTGACACGAGAATTTTATATATTAGATATAACATCCCTACCCCGCAAGGGACCTGGCGTGAAGTTATGTAATGTAACATTAAATTAATATTATACAGAAAGTACATGAAAGGAGCAGCTTTATCGTTAAGATATTCTTCAACGGTTTAATATATAAAATCACATCCCAATTATCGCTATACGCTCACAGCCAGTAACTTACTAGTACCACTGATTGCAATATCTACACGTGATTCACTGTTTTCTAAAGATATAGTCCGAAGCAAAACAAGAATGCTTTAGCTCGTCTAAATAGGGAACGAAAGGAAATATTGTAAAATACTATAGCAGTGGCGACTTGTTTTTGTTCGAAATATTTGACTTAATGTTATAAACCCATTGATTTTCTTTTCTTTTTAACATTGAATGCCCATTCATTGGATGATTTAATTAAGTTAGAATTTTAAATAAGGATGCAGTTAGACTTTTTTGTGATATGTTTGTGTTGACAAGACAAAGTGGTGATTAGTACCTTATTTTCCGTCTAGATTCAGGTTTCAAATAGAATGTTGTGTAAATTTAATTGAATGTAAACTTTTTGTTCTTTTTGAAAGTATTAGCCCTCCTACGCACTAGCGGTTAACCGCAGGGGCGGCTACCCGCAATTTTCCAGTTTAATATGCAACCGCCTGTGATTCAAATGCGTACAATCACAGGCGGTTGCATATTAAACTATAAAAGCGGCTAGAACCGCTAGTGCGTAGGAGGGCTAAGTGGGATTATGAATGCTTATGAAGAAATAATATATATTTTTGTTTTAAATTTTAATGAATAAATTAAAATACCCGCTGGGCTATCTTACAATTACCACGTGCTAACAACGGTGAAGGAAAACATCGTGATGCAACCTGCACATCGAGATGACCGATGTGTCAAATCTGCCAAGCCGTCTTGGACAAGCGTCGCGGGTATACTGTTCGTTACTGGCACAAGCCCCTGTAGTGGTACATATATGGGCTGATATTTTTGTTTGTTATCCTATAAATGTAAAAAATCCTTTGATTTTTTATCACATTTTTATATTGACATTTCATGCAGGCACTTCAATTTTATTTACTTGTAATAAAAGAGTGAAATTAATGTTTGGAGCAATATTTCATACAATTAACCGATTGTAAGTTGTCACATTACGTTCCGTTTCACGTAGCCTGCTCCTATACTTGTCCCATTAGCATTGTACTTTCATGAGTCGAACAACGCTCCGAGCGTGATATGGAACGCCTTTTCGGTCCCATCTTAGTGGGATTATAACAAAGTTCTATTTACTATTTATAAAATATACGATCATTCTAATTTCGACCTTCAATATGTGCAATACGGTTTCAAAATAATAGAACAATAGCAAATCTATATTGGTTTCGGGAATAAACTGTCATGTTTTGCTATAATGGATAAACATTTGATTGTTTCGAGCGACTTTTTGAATGCAATTGAATTTAAATTAATTTTATGGAAGACGATAGACTCAGAATAATGCATTCATTGAATTTATTTGGTCATAGGACCTACTTGAAGCTTAATAGGAATTTCATTGGTTGGCTTATTTTAACTTTTGTATCCGATCTGAAAAATAGGAGGTTTTCAACTTGTCGTGTATTTTTTTATATATGTTCCACCATAACTTTTTTGAACCGCTTTTGCTGATTCTTGTTGCGTTGAATATAATTGAAGATAAATGATTTTTAGATTTTGGTGTTGTCACACTAAATAGAAAAATATAGTGAATACAAACAACCTACGACCTCAATTTGTTGTCAATAATATTTATTTAATTCTTTTTAGTTGCTCTTGAAGTCGGTTTCTTTTTGCTAGAAAACTGTCATTATGTAACTTAAAATTTGTGGTGGTTTATTTGGAAAGACATACCCATAATAATTATTGTTTTATTACCAATTGCTGATGATAAACGAAATTAGCCACTCCGTTTTGAAAAAAATATTTTATTATTTGTTATTGTTTTGTTTGTTATTTGATCAAAGGATTAAATTAAAGTCAAGATTCTAACTATTTCATGGGAATCAAAAGTTATAATGCGCCAAAATTTGTTCAAAAAATCTCCAAAAATACGAATAAAATATCACAAAAATATATGAAAGTTACAAATGACTGTTTTTGTTTGTTTGAATAATACTGGAACGGACTGTCAAATCAACTGAGATACTTTTTGGACGCGTTCTTTTAGTATCTCACAACGCTCAAAATGCTCCGTCTGCCATTCCTCAAGTCGATCGCAGTTCGCGCGAAACCGGATCCGTCCGCACGTAAGGGCCGGAGATGAGGGAAGCGCCGATCCAAGCACCCCTTCTGACCTGGAGGTGAGACCCGAGGTAGCTGGAGATCCAGATCTCCGGCTAGCAAATGGTGGGGTTAGTTCGTAAAGGGGTCAGCTATCTTCCCGAGATCGATCATCTGGAGCTCCGTCGTCCAGAGACGAACTCGCGAGCAAACTCACAGCCTCCGGGCTGTGGGTTTGCAAAGGACGTTCGAGGATCGGACAGGGGTTTTAGTGGGCATCCCTAAATACGGCGTGGCAATGGCACTCTTACGTGAGGTGCTAACGCCAACCTGGTGAATCCCAATCACGAGCCGGGACATTTGCTCCTCGCGCGGCATATGTCCTCAAACAGATTTACCCTGTATAAAAAAACCCCAAGCAAAAACGGGAGTAAAGACCGGTAATAATGATCCAGTGAACATTGTAAGTTAGACATGCGACTAACTTGATGGGTGGTCAAACATAGTAGATGTCTTTAATTCATTCTTGAAGACGTTTGAGATTTCTCTCATTAGATAAAATATACGGTTTTTTATGGCGCTTATATCTGTCGTTCATCAGATGACAGAATTGTTAAGTGCTAGTTTTGATATAGATAGGTTGGTTCCGAAGATTATTATCAAAGAACTTAAGACAATGTTTGCATTGTAACGATACTCTTTTGGTAAGGCATTGGTTACAGTATCAGCGAGTAAAGGTTAATTGGTTATTATTATTTATTGAATACATGTGAAATTACAGGTATGAAAAATTTTAAGCTTTTTATTTTGACTTTTTTTTAATTAAACGTCCGCTGTAGGTGATCCTTCACGAATTCCATTTCTCTTTTTTTACTTTACTTTTACATTTGTATCCTTCGTTTTTTCAGTTAACTAACATTCTTTTTGTCAAGTGAATTTCATCCTTCCTCATTGTAAACTCATTTGTTCGTAGCTATGCTAAACGTCAGCATTATATTATATTATTAAGAATTTTACAATTATTATAGTGCATCAATGTGCGTCCACACTGATCCCCAAGGATTCCTAATTTCATACAAACCTTAACGATCTCATCCAACTTACCGCAGGTGGTTTAAAACAGAACATATCTATTCGCTTTTTGCTTTGCAATTTATATGTACATCTAAACATCGGAATGCTGTAATTAGTCGACCATTAGGAATCGAACGGATGAAAAAATGTTCATTAAAAATTAAATTGATGTCAGATTATTTTAATGTATTCAACTAAGTGCATGAAATGTATGAGAGTACCACACGTTCTTGTTACTAGTGCCGTTTGTATATGTACTGATCTATCTAGTTTTAATATTTTTTTACTTATTCAAGACTGCTCTTAACACTTTCTTTTTTTTATTAATATAATATAATATAAATATTATAATAAATTACTTATTTTCTATAAGTATAATATAATATAAATTTACATCTACATTAAAAATAAAGAACTTACTAATAATATCTACATACAGCTTAATAAAAAAAAACAACAAAAGCCCTCTATCATGGTCTTTTTACGCTTAATTAACATCTTTGTGAAGTTGAAATATTAGGGAAAATTATATTAGCCTTGGTTTCTTGAGATTTGCTTTTTGTTAGTTTTGTTCGTGTAAGTCTGTAAGGCTAAGCCCGCTTACTTACGCGAGCAATACTTAAAATATTATTATTAGTATTATTACTTAAAAATTTAAATAATTGGAATCAATCTACAAAAAAAAGTAAACCCATGGTTTTGATGTTACCTACGATCCATGGTAACTAACAAAGAAGTATTTATTGTCATAAAGTTAAGAAAAAGTTCTAAATACATATATTAAAAAATTATAGCAGGAGACTTTCTATTCTATTTTCAAAACGTCAAGGGTCTGTGTTCGCATCACTGCGATCGTTACCGATGCTATATGAGCTGAATATCAAGCGCAGATTTGACTGATGTAGTCACGATTGGGACACGCGCTTCCACGTTTTTCATATGCATTTCACAAGCATACGACTGCTTTACATACTCACATGGCCAGCCCCAAAGCCCGATTAGCATTAATTAATTCCAAAACGGGCTCTGCCGATACAGATTTTGAATGACAAAGTCCAACGGAGTTTTACATTCAGTTTTTGATTATCTAAGCCTATTTCTGGCTTGACTGGTCTGATATGAAGCTTACTCATGAGATGGACATAAAATACTTGACTGACTATTTTTTAATTCGGCATATAAAATATATTGATTTTTCTCTCTACTAGAATTAAGTGTAATATATATTGCACCGCGACGAATAAAATATTAATGTATCTACGCAGCGGATAATTATAACATCTCCAGAACTTACCCATATTCTCAATAAATATTATTAGTTTTATATAATACAAAAAGAAATTACAGTATGAGAATTAAACCTAAAATTAAAAACTAGAACTAAATAATAAAAGGGCATAATTAGATAAAATATTGGTCTCAAAACACTGTCACTTACTTAATAAATGATTTAAATTTTAATGTATTTCTTTTGTTGGTTAAGATAATTTGGAGAATAACAAGAACATTTATCAAATACATATTTTGTGACAATTTAAATATGCCATTTAGGGTGGATGTGGTGGTGCATCGACATTTGACCGACTGTTAATATAAAATAACCACTGTTTGGCAACTTTTAGTGTTCACCACAAAATATTCCATGGTTATCAACGAAAATGAGTTGGTTAACTTAAACGAGCAAATCTGAGCCGTTTAAACACCGGTAAACTTTATTCGGACTTTTGAAGGAACTTTTTTATGCAATTTTCGTAATTGTCTTACTACTGGTACCGGTTTTTACTTATAATCCACTGTAATTTTAAACAAAAATTTGTTTGTTTAATAATTTTAGCATTGAGTAATGCTGCCTGCTTTAAATTTTATAATGGATGTAGGTGACAATATAAATTCGCTAGAATAGCTACATAATATAGACATAGTTACAAGGAGGTCTCGAATTATTTAAGTGCGTCAGAATTTCTTTGAAGAATATGATGAAGTATCGTTCGTAACGAGAATTGCATGCATGCATGCAAGCATTTGTCCGTTTGTTTTCAATGACTTTTTATATTTCATAACTAGATCAGTCAAAATCTGCTTTTCACTGTTACAGAAATTTGCTGTACGCTTTTTCTTTTCTTTCATGTTTGTAATCTTTTTAAACAAAGTTATAGTAATACTATATATATAATTATACTATATACTATATATATATTGTTTAATTTGTTTAAAATTTGATACGTTAACCGACATCCACTAGGTTACGTAAGTACTGCGAAGCGAATGACATAAATTAACATAATAAAATATTGGACATAAGGCGTCAAATTAAATTAGACGCTGCTTTAATAAAATACCATACTAACCCAGTAACTTCTAAATTTTGTATGATTTCTTTTTAAGCAACAAATTCGTAATGTCATTTAGCTTTGACTGATTTTGCAGACGTCAATTGACTTTTTCATTTAGTCTAGTTATATAATCATTCTATTCATTCGCCGTTCATATAAAACGCCTAATACCGCTCCTTTACCTAACCGAAAAACAGAAGATGTTGGTGAACATTAAAAAAACGCTCCTCAATTATGTCGACCGTTAAGTCCTAATCACTTGTTTAGATAATTCAACGTTTTTCTCCAGTCTATGAAATTCACTATTAATTGCTCACTTTTTATATTTATAATTATATAATTATAAAATTACATATAATCGAATACAATATAAAAAAACTTAGCTTATTTGTTTTGTATATTACCATAGTCCCTCAAGATTATAAGTAAAATACTGAGCCTAGATCATTGTCTTCTATGGGTAAGGTGCCAAGAAGGCTGGCACCGTTTCTTCGCTGGATCGCTATACTGATCCGTTGGCCGAGGTCACCAGCCTACCGATCACCTGAAGAGTCAATGAGTCGTTTCGATCAATTTTGGTAGAGGCTCATGGCCTCAGGACCCCACGGTCCAAACGTCTCGACAGCAAACGGCACAAACATATAACTCTCACTGAGGGTTGCATATTTGTGCCACTTGAGTGATTCAGTTGTTTCCGCCGCCGAACTGACTGATCTAGAATATTTTTTTGTATCATTGAGCCGCAACAGTTGAGATAGTTCTAATTATTCATAATATACCGATGTGATCTTGTGCGAAATAGAACATGCGGCTTTCATAAAAACAAATAATCAAACATGGTGGCGTATTTACTGCTGTATTTAACCGCTAAATGCACACGAGTCATTACGATTTCAAATAGATAACTGTGATTGGTTCTTGCGGCTTGTGAGGCAGGTGCCAATATAAGCGCCAATGTTTAATATTAAAGAGAATACTGCGTTAGCTAGCAGTGCGTTCTTATTTCAAATATGATCGGAGTCTAAGATAAAAAAAGCTGCGTGAACATGCGTGAGCGCATGTTTTACTTTACTCAAGTTATATATAGGAGAAGTAGAAACTGTGTATAAATAAAAAAAGGATAGTCTCGAATTTAATCTAGGTATATCACATCCGTGAGTACAAATGTCAAAAAACTAGAGAAAATCATTGACTATGGCAAGTAGCTGATATTATGTTGTCGACCATAGATAACTATATATGGAAAGGAATTAATACTTTATGTTTCAGACACCTTACTGACTTTTGATGCGATGGAATACATTTAAAGGAGCTTGACTTTAATTTTTTGATCTTTACGTAAGGTGAATGAATGAAAGGTATTAGACGGGTTTCGTCATCAGCGAATTGCAATTCACAGCTGGCTGTAGGTTTCCTAAAGCACTACATATCTCAGCCTGGTTTCCTGATTCAGCCTCTCCCAGTGACTTTACAAAGGGCAAAAGTTCACCAAAATGCGCTCTCCAGTCTAGGACCTAACTGTTCGTTCCATTAAACAGCACTACTGCCACAGACCTAATGCATGATGACCATGGTAAGACCAATACGAAATAAGACGAATACCCTTTCGACAAATCTAATATATAAAATTCTCGTGTCACAGTTTTCGTTGCCATACTCCTCCGAAACGGCTTGACCGATTCTCATGAAATTTTGTATGCATATTGGGTAGGTCTGAGAATCAGCCAACATCTATTTTTCATCCCCCTAAATGTTAGGGGTAGTCCACCCCTAAATTTATTATTTTATTTTTTAGACAAAATTTTTAATTTCTATTTTTTTATGATACAGCATTAAAAGATACATACAACCCTAAATTTTCAACCCTCTACGATCAACCCCTATTTTTTACCGGGCAGGACGACGTTTGCCGGGACAGCTAGTTAATTTATAAATATCAGTTATCCCCGTATACACTATAGTCATACACCCAAGTATTAGCTCCAATTATTGTTGGACAAATGAAAGCAAATGCAAGAAAAACTTATCATTATTACTTCCCGAATTCTACAGAGCTTACATACTCATCGCACTGGGAGGGAGATCTCTATCATGAATTCCACTTCGAAAAAAAAGCCGAGTCGTAATTACGTATTAGTAAACCAATAAAATAACACATAAGCCAACATGACTTTATTCTATGTCTTTTCAAGCCGGATGGGTCTAATCTAATCCAAACGCGGCATAATTACAAGTTACTTTAGTTCTAGTGGTGTAAGAAATAACACGGATTGGCATCGAGACGTGAGTAACGACTACCTTGAGGTATGCGGGGATCAAACACGGTGATGTGTAGTCTAGTGGGTTTTGATTAGCGTGGCATGCTTCTAATAATTATATGTGATTGCTTTAAGTAGCCATGGTAGTGCGAAATTGTGTAAGTAATAAAGGATTATTCACATTATAAGTAAGTCTTGAATCCAACTGTGTCGGCGGGCTTGCCGTCAAACGTATTCTCTTAATGTTTTCGTCTAATCCGCAAAGTTCGGCTAAAACGCACAACGGATGACATTTGAGAATAGGGCCTCGTGTGACAGTCTGTTTCCAGTAAGATAATACTGAGGCCGAGCTTTAAGTCTGGTTCTATATAAATCCTTCAAATCTCGTTATCTTGGGTGTTCTCTCATAAACTAGAACCGAAATGAGGATATCCATAAGGGACCATTCACAAATACGCCACACGAATTTCATGATATTTTGACCCCTCCGCCGTCCTTCATAGCTGGCCGGATCTACAAGACTCCTACCTCCCTAGTGACAACATACTTTGCAGTTTTTAATCAATAAATTATGTAATTAACACAGCAGTTCCATTATCATCCTATATATTCATACTTGAAGCAAAAACTTGGTAGCCCTTTTTACGAAAAATGCGCGGATGAAGGAGTATGAAATTTCGCACACTTCATTTATATAATGTCTAAGATCCCGCTATACAACGACCTTCACCGAGTGTTTATTTGATGAAACCTATTTTATATTTAATTAAAGGTGTCAATAAATATATTGAATATGGGTTGCCTGAAGAAATTCAGTCCAGTATATGATTAATTAATAATAAAAAAAAATATTTTTTAACATTTCACCGGTTTGTTTATTAAACAAATTCTATACCAATCGAAAGTATGAAGCCGATAGAATATGCAGATGTTAGGTTGCCTATTCTTTTACGGTCTTAATTAATTAATCATATACTGGACTGAAAGTTTTTAGGCAACCCATATGCAATGTATCTATTGACACATTAAATTAAATATAAAATGGGTTTCATCAAATAAGCATCGCGGTGAAGGTCGTTGTATAGCGGGATCCTATACTAATAGAGTAGCAGCGACGAATGCTACTATTTAAAAAAAATGAATATTAATAATACATTTCAATCAATAAAGAAACATTACACACACTACTACGTATTTGACACGCACACGCATGACACTGTTTTGTTTATTGTGAAAGTCAAACTTACAGTGTAGCCTGGGCGAAATCTGTGATTATAGAAGTATAGTCTTTGACAACAGAACCTTAATAATGTTCAAACTTGCAATTTCAATTAAACTAATTATTCTGGTCGAATTTCGACCATGGGCGACCACTTGTATTTATAAAAATACTAGCTGTCCCGGCAGACGACGTCCTGCCCGGAAAAAAAAATAAAAAATTTAGGGGTGGACTACCCCTAACATTTAGGGGGATGAAAAATAGATGTTGGTCGATTCTCAGACCTACCCAATGTGCACACAAAATTTCATGAGAATCGGTCCAGTCGTTTCAGAGGAGTATGGCAACGAAAACTGTGACACGAGAATTTTATATATTAGAAGATCTGCCACTCGGATGTACGACTAATTCGAGGGCTTGTTGAGGCGACGGGCGGACGCCGCTCGTTAGCCGCTTACGCATGCGATTTATACGCGTTACTGTCGCGCTATGATACAGGGCTGCTTCTTAGAGCATTCGGAGCTAAATTCAGCGCTTGTTATGCCCCTGCTCCACCTGCGTTAGTGTTAGTGACTGCGTCCAAGTGCGATTTACTTATAGCGTTAAAAATAACACGATAACGATTAGCTGCATTAGTGTATATATTACATGATTACATGAGTTATCTCTCAATGTTTAATGACATTAATAATGTCGCATCTTAGATATCGTATTAAAGACATGGATATACCTGAGTGAGTTAGTAACACTAAATTATCTCAGGTGCAGCAGAGGCATTATAGTATCTCCTACTTTTTTAAACAACACCCAGTGGAATATTGGTTTGATCGTCTAACGGAACTTACCGCTTTCTTACAGCTAATACAGCACTCAAGACTCGTAAAATGAGGCAGCCCTAATACGATAGTAATTTATTATTTCACACCACCACTGAACATTGGACTGATTTACACGCGACGAGAAAAGCGCGAATTTGTTAGGAATGAAAATGACATAGAGCAATTCATGTTCCGTGTCATGGCGATAATCGACACAGATTCTTTAAGAGATATATTTTAAGCATGTAAGATTTATTGCGTCATAGTATATTTACATACATTTTAGAGCTATTGTCATTTTATTTCGAAAAATGTGGAAAGTACTCTAAATCTAAAATAAATAATAGTTGTAGGTTATTAATAGTTTTGAGCAGTAATTATGTACTTATTTTGGAGGGAAATGTGAACTGTATACTCAAAGATGGTTTTTCGAGTTTTTACAAGAGCTCCGTTGAGTGGCGTCAGTCGAAGACTATATATACATCAGAATTGGTTGTAATTTGATAAAATCTACAGAATCATAAAAATGTTAAAAATGCAGTGTGATTTTTTTTGTTCAAGTATGACAAGCTCACGGCTCACTTGGTGGAAAGTAGTTAACTTCGCATATAATTTATAACTACCGCCATTTATCCCGTTCCACTTGCTTGCCGGCATTACAATCGTAAACCCAAGTGGAACGGCTATTCGACCCGCCTCTGGACATGGGTCGTTGTGAGCGTGGTGTGAGCGAAAATGATGATGTCATTAGTGACGTTTTCGATGACTGCAGTCGCCTTGTTTAACGGCTAACGGAGCATTTTGGGCGTTGTGAGCTACTGATGGAACGCCCTGCCTGTAGTTTCTGATAGAATGACAGATTTGAAGGTTCCGTGCTTGTTAAAACGGCTACGAAACTCTAAGAAACAAGCAAACGTTATTAACTTGTTTGGAAATAGATGTAATTTCTTTTAAGATCAAACTGATTTAAATTGATCAATTCAAGTTAAACATAGTACTTAAGCAGTTAATTCGATTAACCAATACCGACTATTTGTAATTGCGTTAGTGGTTAAAGCAAATAGGTAATTTTTAAAGCTAGTGTAAAGGGATTCAAATATATTGTTACATGCCGACAAAGTGAATGCACACCTCTCCCGCATTTGGACATATTTTGTTTACATTGTGTTTAAAATTTGGAATTACGTTTTTTGCAACAAAAAAAAACCAGTCCACGCGGTCGAATGTTGTATTGTATAGTTAGTATAAAACAATGCCCGAACGGAGGGGTAAAGGAGTTAAGCGAGGATTACGATACGAGCAAGACGTACATTCAACAAACTATATAGTGTCGGACTTTGCGCGTGTTATTGAATCGTGCAGTTTGTACTGGTTGCGTCCAGTTATGTTTGTACCTGTGATATACGTGTTTGTTTAGTTCTAATAAATTCTATAGTAATTCCAATGGCATTTTAATTCAAGTCCCACGCTCGTCACAATTTGTTGTGGACTCATATTTCATGTGTTGTTTAAATTTCATCACATCAATAGTGATAACGTCACTGTGATGTGTGACGTTCTTAATGACGGTAAATACTGACTAACAACGTATGTATACACTAATGCTATCCATATTAAGGCTTGTAGCAACGCCCTTTAGGTTTTTTCGATACTGACTTTTCAGGCGTAAAGTTGTAGATATTTTTTGTCCTGTTTTGATAAAAATCGGAGGAGTAAAATCGTTTCATGTAAATAATTTGGAGGTGATTTGGTGAATGTTTTTCTTAACTTAAAATAACTAATAAAATTGAAAAAAACCACGTTACGTCTCATTACATATCTTCGTTATATCCGCAAACGCAGTGCTGTTTTTTAAACTAAAAAAAATCGTTTTATTTTCGCGAACCTCTTAGTCACCACTCACGTTAGATATTAATACCTATGTCAAGGAAAACACAGTAAAAACTTTGAACCCCTTTTTTCGAAAATTGCGCGGACGGACGAGTATGAAATTTTACACACTTACAGTTTATATAGAAAAGGAGTGAATATTGCTAATATAAAAAAAAACATAAAAAGTACATGAAATCAATAAAGAAAACCTTACAAACACTACCATGTATTCGACACACCCTTTTTTTTCAAATTTATTTTCAATAAAAATAAAGTTACAAAATTATAGATACAGTTACATTGCCAAACTGCAAAAATAAACGACATATTCGAGTACACTCTCTGTTTATTGTTAAAATCAAATTAACAGTGTTGCCTAGGTGAAATCTATGATTATAGAACTATAGTCTGACAACAGAACTTTTATAATGTCCAACTTATAATTTAAATTAATTATGGTCGGATTTCGACCACTGGCTACCACTAATAAGCTACTAAAGCTTATTAAAATAAATAATTAACTTGCATGGTGGTTGCGTGTATGTTTGCGATTAGAATTCAAGTATTAAAATATATTAGCATAATTGCTAACAAAACGCTGTGCATGTCATTCCATCTATATTAGTTGTTTTATTGTTTTTCTAGCACCGATCGTGTCAGATAAGGTGCTTACAAAGCTGGGAATTTTTATTGTTTCCTTTGCCATGCTTAAATTAAAGGTGTTGTTAGGTATTAATATCCATATGCACGTTGTACGTACTATAACTTAATTAGCTTCTTTTTATGTATGGAAAATATTTCTTTGAATTCTTTTCTTATTTTTGTACATGTTGGTATATAAAGAAGAATAATGAATAATAACAATTATTGACCAATACAATATTGTAACATTGCAAACGTCCAAAAAATACCTATATTATTGTAAAATTCTAGACATGCCACGTCTGTACATTAAAGTTACTAAAAAATAAATTAGAATAGACTATATAAACGATGGAGAACATGATGCATTTTTTTACCGACTTCTAAAAAAGGAGGAGGTTCTCAATTTGTCAGAATGTTTTTTTTCTTTTTTTTATGTATGTTCACCGATTACTCCGAGATTTATGATCCGATTTACGTGATCCTTTTTTTTGACGCGGAACAGCTGCCATTTGGTCTCCTGAAAATTTGACATAGTTTGGCCCAGTACTTTTCATTTTAAGAACATTTTTTATGAAAAAGTCCATTTCGCGCGGCACCTCTCATACACTACACTAAAAAGTAACAAATAAATATAAAAAACTTCGTTTAAACTAAAAAGCACTCAAAAACTAAAAAGTATAAAATAACTTATTTCTAAAGCTATTATTATAAATATATATTATCTAAAACATCTTGAAATCGGTGCAAAGTAAATCATAAAAATTACTATATTTTGAAAATTACTAAGCACCGACTTTAAGATGTTTAAGATAATATATGTTAAGAAGAATAGCTTTAGAAATAAGTTATTTTATATTTTTTAGTTTTTGAAGTCGGTTTTTTTAATTTCTTGTCTGTTTGCTACGGATTCACGTAAGAACTACTAAGCCAATTTCGATGCGGTTTTCGCTGGTCGACAGCTTATTCTTAGACTTAAGCTCTGCGCTACTTTTTATTCTGGGAATCCCGCGGAAATTCTGATTCGGGCCATTTTTAATCATTCTGAGAGTGCCAAATGAATGAAATGAGTAGCCGTCCAGACGGGTAAGTGTCCTGCCTGGCTAGGTGGCTGGTAGTTTCCAGTGGATACATTACTATTACACACTCAGACGCACACTACGAGTATATTAGTTTACGCACGCACACAAGTTTCAAAAAAATGCTTCAACTCAACTGACACTTTTCTTCAGTAGACTCCGTCTATTCTGAAGTGTGGTGTATCAAAATTATTTTTTAAAAAAAAGTATAGGTGTTACCATAAGTTAAACTTCACTCGCGCTTAGAAGTTTTATTTTATTTTTTATTATTATTAATTAAAAACACATTTATTCAGATCAAAGCAGGCAAAGATTTAAATTAATTTTCCTTGGAATCTTTTATTGAATTGATTTAAAAAAGATTATAAATCATATAATATGAAACTGTTTTATAAGCCCGTACTTCAACAAACACAAACGCCATGGCATTAATTTTGCCTCGCGGGCAAAGTTTCTAACATAAACTATTCTAATAAAATACACAGATAAGAAATATGCTTGTTATCGTAAATATATTCTTGTTACCCTCTTTTTTCAAATACAAGTTTTATTCATAAACCGCAATAACACTACTTAAACTTGAAGCCCACTTAACAAGCACGTCGGAACTTTTTCTAACTTAGGTAACCCCTTTATTTTGCTCGCGGTTCTGCCTGTGAACTAGTGTTACATTATTATGTTACCATTAATATCGAGTTTGCCTCGGACTAATTAATACCCATATTATTACATAATATTATGTATTTGTATTAAACATAATAGCAGTATGCGCCAAGTTATATTATGGACGATTTCCATATCTTACCGACCGTACATTTGCCTTATTATCGGTTACAATTTGACATAAGCTCCTTACAAATAATGTCTAAATTCAACTGATGGTAGGGCAAGTGAAAGAATAGTAATATATAGGAACCGGCCATTAGTCGGCTTTTAAAAAGTAAAATATACATTGTTTTTCCTTAGAAGATATACAGGTTTAGTTCCTTTGCCTCCAATTGCAATGAATGTAATTCAAATATGACCTTATTGAAATAAGAATTGTGCAATGCTCAACATTTAAAATGAATAAAATTTAACTTAATTTTTAGAGATTAAATTTATTAATAATTTAATTGTGTTTTTAATTTAATAATAATTAATTTTTTGTAACAATTTATTTTACAGAATTAAATTACACAACATGTTGGGA
The DNA here is from genome assembly GCA_012273795.1 of Dendrolimus punctatus. Lineage (NCBI taxonomy): Eukaryota > Metazoa > Arthropoda > Insecta > Lepidoptera > Lasiocampidae > Dendrolimus > Dendrolimus punctatus. Next base: position 18,014,561 of record CM022539.1, read on the forward strand.
CCCAACATAGAAACGATGAGAGAGATAAGCATAGAACTTATTATTCTAGATATTCGAAATTTAAATAAGCAAGGACATGCGAAAACATAATTTATGTATTAAAAAAATACGTACAGAAGGCATTTCGTTGATATTCTGTTAGTATACAAAACAAGCGCAACAGTGTCACAGTGGTTTGAATAAAAAGCGGTCGGCCCAGCCTACCGCATTAATGGCTCATATCTACAATTGCTATCGTGACAATCTTCGGATCGTATCTCTTGAATATATCAACTAAGGCGGTATTTAGACGTTTGTGGATTGCGGTCAATTTTATGTCCACTATAAAAAACCTACGAACATGCAAAAAAAAATTGTTTCGTCGTCAGCCAACCATTGCGTACTGTTAGGCCTTTCCAACTCTGCACCACATATTCCGGTTCTTCGATTTCCTCATCTACCCTCTGTTGAGAATCTTTTGTAGGTAGTCAATACACCGGGCTGGAGGGGTGTAGGAACACCACGATTGACGAGACACAGTCTTCAGATTAGGACATGGTGATCGGCACATTATATTGTTCAATGACATCCAGATAAACCTGTTGTACTCGAAGCTTAGTGGTAAAAGCATTCGACTTTTATGACGTGGTTTCACTGACCTCTATTAATTACTGGACAGGCTGCTGTCACTTTAATTTAGTGCTTATTTGATTGGCGCCATTTTGGCGCTGATAGTTACGGCGATTTCATTCATTCATTCGATTTCATTGCACTAAAAAGTTTCTAATGTTAGTCCTAATATTAGTTTCAGAGACTGCCGCAAGTGGCACTTCAAAATGACAAAAATACGACTGTTAATTGCATGTAACTGTACTGTGATTTTTATTTGAAGAAAACATGTCCCATAGTAATATTAGAATAATTACGTACCTACACACATACATACGTGAGCAATGGAGCTTTTCAATCCTATCCTGCCATCTCCCTTCCTTTATCGGATAACCAGACGCACTGACATGCGGCACCGCTATATGGTGGACATACCACCTATACGAACAAAGCGCTTTGAGTCCACCTTCATTATGCGCACCGTAAAGAAGTGGAACTCAGTACCGCACTCTGTTTTACCCAAAACCTACAACCTGGGTATATTCAAATTTCGTGTGAATAGGTACCTTTTAAGCGTGCCCGATCTTAGACCATATCTCCGCTCAAATCGAGCGAGTTAATGGTCACATGATAACCTATACGTGATAAAAAAAAAACATACATATGTAAGTATATACACCAGTTATAACTTCAAATGCTATTATGCAATGCGCAGCAGTTCCTTCTTCCTATCAGCAATCATCGCCAGGACGGCGTTAGCATTTGTTGACACCGCTTCCTCATAGTGGTCTGAAAGCATTCGGTGCGCGCCAGGGCAAACATGTCAGAGACGCTCCTATGGCACTAGTTATAATAGACACCAGTGCGGGGGTTAGCATACCAGGCTCTGTACACAGGAATAAAGTTATAAAAGATATTTGCTTTTAATAATACCTAAGTTCTTACTATCAGTAACATCGATGTATATAGGCAATGTTAAGTGGTACTCGTACAGAATATATTGTGTGTTAATGCATTCGAATGTTTGTTAACGCGTTTGTAGTTGAATAATTGCCCGCCCTCTTTGCAAGGGACTTCCGAGCCTTGTTCACCTATAAATACCTGTATTGTTTGCGATCTACTGTAAGATCGCTTCTGAAACTTTCTCTACTCGGAATCCACAGTACTGAAGATTTTAGTAGCAATCAGTACCTACTATTGGATAATTTCTGTAGTTGAACGGGCAAAACCTTAGCCGGCCGAGTTTGGTGGACTGCACAGGCTTTGAGTTCGATTCCTGGCTTGGTAAATTTGGTAAACGAACTCTCTGTTATTTACTGTGGTCTGTGTATTTGTGATTGGTCCCAGAGCGGTCAGTATTTTTGATTGCATAAGTTCAGCAGACAGGCAGACGACCTACTTTATGGAAAGCGGCTACTATCGCCTATGGACACTTGTCCATTAAGAGAGCAGCAGCGCAATATCTATTGGTGATGGTAACCACTTTCTCTATCTGCTGAGCTCATGCAATACAAAAACAAATAAAACATCCTCCGCGCCTTGTTTTGCAAACGTCTGTAGGAGATGAGGGAGCTATCTGTTTATCGTCTTCAGGCAATAATTGTCTGCTTCCTCAGTGGGAAAGTTAAATTGTTTACTAAATAACATGACGGTCCCGTAAATAGGCAACATTAAAATGTTAAATTAAATTAAGACATTAATTATCATGCTGACATGTAAGCAGTTAAAAAGATCAATAAAAACATATTTTGCAATTCAAATATGTATAAACGATTTGAGTTTTCAATCATTATTAATTATCAAAACAAGTTATAACTTATTTAATTCGATATCTCATTTTGATCAGCTACCGTCAAACAGTTACCGCGTGTCAAGTCAAGTGAAACTATCAGGCGCGTCACATAATTTCGATGTTGCGTTTATCTATGGATTATCTATGAATGCCTTTGAGTCATTCCATAAGTTTGGTTGGTTTTTATTATTAGGGTTTCGTAGTCATTTTAGTGGAAACGGAACTTTGGTCTTTTGGTCAAATTTCGAAAATCCGTATAAATAAAAGCTTTTATTTAACTTGCAATGGATGTATGTATGCAAGTTAGTTCGGGTGGAATCTTGCAAGTTAAATTTGACCAACTTTCCGGTTTCCGATTGAGCTGAAATTTTGCACACATATGTATATCGCGTGACAATGCAATAATATGAACCATGGAGCTGATCTGATGATGGAGTAGGAAGGTGGCCGTAGGGACTCCTGTAGTAAACAAGATAGAGTCGTCGTGTTTGGGCTCGTTTAACTTGTCTTGGCTAGCACTCTGCTACATGTTATCCAGGATCTTAAAAGCTTGTAAATATAAACATTTTTAAAAAGCTTATTTTATATTGGATGTTAAAAATGTTAACCATAATAAAGGGACTTTTGTTAAGGGTATTTGATTCCAAAGTCGTAAAATATGCGATCACTTAATTTGTGAATTACGCGATGGAAACTTCGAATACAATCCATGGTGGCAGGTCTTGAAAATTAATGGTGTCAAAGTTAAATTAAATCAATTGAGTAATTTTTGAGAATATCGAATGTTTTGTAATTCCTTTTTATAGATTCGTAATTAAACAACAAAACAATGTGCGATCATCACCTATACGGAACTCTTTACAAAAACTTAAACACGCTTACCCGTTTTTTACCTTAATTTTTATCGTCGTTTTTTCTTGAAGTTGCTCAGAGATTGTAAAGCAATCAATTCACTTTATTATATGTTTATCAACTTATTTTAATTGTAGAGGGAAGGAAAAGGCAAGTCACTTGCTTACTGCATATTATTTTTGAGTTGAATATAATTGGGTCATTTGACACATACCTATTACAATAAATTCTATAATGAATTTAATTATATAAACAACTAGCTGTCGAAAAGCTTCAATCGATATGCCGACAGCAGCGCCACCTACCGGGTCCAATTGTGAACCAACTCAGAAACCTTCTCTGGCTCAAGATTCAACTTCAGCAACTTTGCTAAAGATCATCACATGATCAAATGTGAGTATAGTTTACGATTCTATAAAGGACATACAGACAAACATTCATTTTTATATATAAGAGATAAACTCTGTTTAATATTATTTACGCCAATCGCTGGATACTTTACACATAACAATGTTTCTGTACAAAAGCATGACGGCTTTAAACAGTTTTTGATAAGATCTGATATACTGAAATATAGGTAGTTTTCCAATTACAGAGCATAATGCGACTCAGTGGCGCACAATGCCGAATTATGCTGATGCTTAATTGGAACGCGAATTAGTTTTCAAATGCACCAGCAGAGTTGATTTGATTATTTCGAAAAAACTACAATGAAACGAAAGCTTTAAAAAATTTTCCAACAATTAATAATATTACTAACGATAATATATAAACAAAACATTTCGATCAATGCCAACTTAAAGGGGAAAACACTTGTTAATTTTCTGTCACTGAGTTGGCATCGATTGCACGCATCACTTTTAAGAGTGCTCGATTGTGCGAAGCGTTGCTGTAGTTGAAACATTCAACGTTAAGCATTATGCCGCATAATGCGCTCTAGTGCTGTAATTGGAAAACTACCATAAATTATTTATAAACAGAATGCCTGCTTCTTAAGTAATAGCTAAAAATACAAATCTCGAATTATTTATAACGTTTAAAAAAGATAAAGATGTTGTATATATGAGGGTAAAAAAAATAATTACAAGTGACACGGAAAAATGGGTTGCTAGACACCTCAAAAAAATCTTACCAACTATGAGCTCTTAATTTTAATAAGAAGGTCCTCTGCATCGCAGTTTTGTTATTTTTTTTTCTCAGTCCAATAGAAAAAAAACGTACCTCACCATTTGAATGATATTGAAGATTTAAGTTTGATTATTTTAAGACAAATTTCTTTTTGTTTATGAATTTTATAACTCGACAGCAAATGAGTATTATAAAATGCGCAATACAATTTTTATAGGATATTAACTGCTCTATAAAAATGGTACCCTTTTTTTCAAGGGGTAATCAATTTGCGGATATCCTGCCGCGCGGAGTGGGGCAGTGTGGGACTCATCGGCCAGATGGGCTACCGGAATACCCACTAAAACGCCTTAGTGTCCTTCTGTCGCCATATGTCAGGGACCCCGGACGTGCGTGAGCTTTTCGCCGCGACCCCGACTGACGTGGGCCCCCCGCCCACCCCTGTGTGCAAGCCGCTACGGCCGCATTTTTGGCCGCCATAGCAGCCTCGAAGAAGGAGGCAACGACGTCCCAGCCAGGTTGGCCCCCGACCATGGCTTGAACTACGGCCGAAAACGACAAATCTAATCCAATGGATGCTACAAGGGCACGCTGCTCCTCGTCCCAAGCTGAGCATACTTGGAGAGTGTGCAGTGCCGTGTCTTCGAAGCTATCACTGCAGTGGTGGCATTCTGACGATGGCTCACGCTCTATGCGGCACAGGTACCTCCCAAAGCAGCCGTGTCCGGCGAGGACCAGTGTCAGGCGGAACGTCAGGGTATAAAAATGGTAGTCTTTGTTTTGGCGATTAAATTAAGCGTCCAAAAGATATTCATCATCAAACTTTCATGTGTACTGTTGTGTAATAATAGGTATTAATAAAAAAAAATGCAAAGAAGACATTGAATTCGAGAGTACTTAACTAAAAGGCATAATATAAATATTTGTTACATCTTGAAATCGAACTTGCCGTAAGACCAAAACGACCCAAATTTGTTAGATAAATAATAATAAGTGTATATTACACGATGAATTAAGAAACTCCTCCTTATTTTAAAGTCGATTAAAAAAGCCAGTAAAGATTGAATTAAATCTGGTATTCGACGCCAGTCCTTTTTTATCATATTACGTTGACTTTTCTGCACCTGTACGGATGTGTTGCCAGTCGCCACGAGGCACATCCATCAAACAATGATCGATGGACGGGTTCTTTACACCTATTCGACGTTGAAAGCTATTTTCGTTCTTCTATAGGAAGCTATAATAAAATATAAAATTCATGAGCAATATAGATACGTTGTAAAAGGAAATTATGACGTGATGGCATGAGATCGGTTGCGACGCGATGTTTTTGCGCGGACATTTTTTATTACTGGCAATACTATTCGTTTTTTGAAGCGTGTTTTCGGAACAATAAACATTTTAAAACGTAATGTTCCAAACATTATGTTTTAAAATGAACATACATTTTAAGTGCATTTGAAATTGATTGTAGATTGTATTGCATTCTCACCTCATTGTCTATATATTCTTTTTTCAAAAATATAATTATATTTATATTTGAGGGTATTTTTTTTATTGCAGGTGATCAGCAGACAGGCAGACGGCCCACTTGATGGAAAGCGGTTACCATCGCCTATGGACACCTGCGACACCAAAGGTAAATCGATATGCAGGTTGCATCACGATGTTTTCCTTCACCGTTGTTAGCACGTGGTAATTGTAACAATATGCACATTAGGTCAGAAAACTGCCTAAGTGGTGCATTCCGGCCAAGATCAAACCCGCGCCCTTTGAGTATGGGATGCGTGCGCTAGCCATGACGCTACCACGACTTAAACATATATAACACACACAACTAGACAACAAGACACATAGACGTCATTAAAAATAATTATTTCTTAACTTAACCTTATCTATCTTACTATGTAAATATAGGTTAGTGACACTCGTCATTTATTGGTGACGAAAAATCATCATCTAAAGCTATTATTTAGTGTTGGAAATTTTTATATGTTGACTTTTGACTAAGAGGTAATAATATAATAATTATAAGAAGGTAGAAGGTAATTATTATTATAATTATAAATAAGAATTACCTCGTTCACAGCAAAATCAATCGAATTACAGCAAAGTGGGCACCGTTTTTAGAGTTTTGTTGTCAACCCGATGCGTGAATCCGGCGTCACCAATTACGTCAGTGAAACCAAATAAGTGTTTAATTTTTTTTTAATAAAACGCAGAATAAATGTCAAAACAACGCACAGCCAGGTGGTATTTGCCCCACTGGATGGCCGTATGTCGCCATAACAACCTTGATTTGTGTTCCGGCATTAGTGATCAGGTTCCAATCTCCCTTGAGAGAAGCAGCGCATTTGTAGCACCTTTGGTGTTGCAAATGTTCATAGGCGATGGCAACCACTTTCCATCAAGTGTGCCGTCTGCCTGTCTGTTGAACTCATGCAATAAAAAAAAGAATATACTGTTAGTTGTGGGAAAATCTTTGGTTGAAAATCCCGGTGTATGAAACGGGCATCACCGAGGGCATAAGTCAATTTGACCTAACAAATGGCGGGTTAAGGTACCTAAGTAAGCATGTAACGTAACGACGATCGGATCGACCAAACGATACAGGTATAAACCCAAGCTTACTACTAACAAACTGCTTCATTACGTGTCGTATCTATCAATGGAAATGACAGTTCGATGTACCATTAAATACCGTACGAGATGTTACGTCACAGCGAACACACGCACGGTCGTCAGTCACGACTTGTATATTAATATCCTAGGATCGTTAGCGAATTCTTATCTCCAACTTGACGAGTCAGCCGGTTTCTGTCTGTAAGAAAGATTTAAGGTTTGTTAGTAATATGTACGAGTTTCAACTGTGATAGTTCAAAGCTGTCTTTAGGTTGAAGATTTCTACTCAATTAAACAAGTTAGGAGGAAAAGAGACAGCAAATTAAATTATCCTTGTCTTTTTAAAACTTTTGATTCTGAAGGTGTAAAATTGAGTACTCCATGCACGTGCCAATATGTGATGACTGATGATTAAGAAAAAAATACCCTTTATGCCGCGGTCAAACATTGGTCATATTTCACCAATGCGGTATTGCGGGCAATACTCCAATGTGTGGATCAGTCTTTGGATACAATGTGAACATTGCGTCCAATCATTGCCCAATGATCAATGCAGACGCGCAAGAAAACTTAATTTTAAATAAGCTCAAATGCGAGGTGAACGAAAAGGAAAAAGGTAAAGTGTGCGCGCACACATTGATCTGTAATTCGTCACGAATTGCGGTTAATCATCCCCCACTGCCTTTTCTTTCGTTGTTTTCTTGTACGTTGCAAATAATAAACATGTGTGCCTAAACCATATAAGTAGCTAGTGCAAATGAGTTATCATCCCTAGTCTTTCTAGTATATGTGTACAAATTTGGGATTAAAGCCAATGTGTGGAGCAGTAGTTTGGTTCAATATTGGCCATTTTAAATTGGAGCCAAGCTTGGACACATAATTGGAGGTCGTGCTTTAATATTGTATGTATGTGTAGAACGTTTGCACTCTCAGAGGCATTCATCAAGCGTTTACAGCCACAGACACGACGGCGATTCGCGATAAATATTTACAAGCGACGACTGGTGGAAACATTCGGAAAATGTAATTCATTCGGTCCGAGTAAGAAACGACTCTGTAAGGCTTGTCAGGTAGCCTTCGCCCACGGAAGCCGCCAACAAATTTTATTGTATTGATAGGAAGCCAAAGGAATTTGTTTAGAACATTCCTGAGGTTGCTTTTTGCATTGATGTATTTCCTGTGTGAGGTTATTATGACTCTGGAACAAAAAGAAAGGCAAGGAAAAAGTTAATATATTTATTTAATATTCCATAGTTAATTGGTGCACCATGTTAGTTAAAGATACTACCGACTTTAGAATGTAGCAAACGGGCAATGTGATGAATCCGGTCAGTATGAATAATGACAGCCTTTTCTTGGGCAATATAATAAAATATAGATAAACTGTAGTTTTTTGTTTATTAAATGAGGTTAGGGTGTAGTTATATGGAACTTTTATTTATTATTTGAGATATAAAGTGAATATTGGATGGTTATATACTTATATAATAAAAATAATCACGATTTTTTCAAATATTTATTATATTTTATTATAATTATATATGTATTTATTATTAATTAACTTTAATCAATATTAAAAAAATCAGATCTGTTCATAATAAATAAAAGTGCGCATACTTCACCCTTATGTAAAATCAAATTTACATAATTCTTATTTCGTTTTGATGTAGGTCAAGCCAGTCTCAAAAGAGGCTAGTTAGTTAGCCAGTTCATTATTAAACATTTAATATATAAGTTATTGTATGTTTAGGAGATGATGGGGCTGACATGCCTATGAGGCAAGTCCCAAATAAATAAAGATAGAAAAAAATCTTATGGAAATATAACCGAATTTCTCACATAGTCCGGCTAGAAGTAGGGAAGTATTCATATACAGTCAAACCTGGATAAGCGAGAGTTCAAGGGATCACAATCTCATTCTCGCTTATAGAGGTTTCTCACTAACCAGAGTTTCTCGCTAATGTAAGGTACATGGGTAGCGTTTCTCTCTTATAGAGGTACGCAGCAATAACAAGTCACAGCAAGTACGAATGTAGTAAATATGTAATATGATAAAACATATAAGTATCTACTTTATAAGGGTAGGTATCAAGATGCTTATAGAAAAACAAGACAAAACAATGGTAGGAAGTTCCACGAAAGTTAAGAATGAGTCATAAAATAGCAGATGTTAAATTTGTCATTTGTTACTGTATGTATGTATTTTTATTGTAGCAATAGTTCCTCCTAAATAATATAAATAAATAAAGCTCGACTGTCGCTTATAGAGGTATAGATAAGTAGCAGTCTCACTTACGGAGGTCCATGAGGGAGAAACGACTCTCTCTTACAGAGGTTTCTGTTTCTCGCTAATAGAGGTTTTGGGAGCTTAAAATGACGGATCCTGGCTATTACTCTCACTTATAGAGTTTTCTCACTTATCCAGTTCTCACTTACCCAGGTTTGACTGTATTTTTAAATTTTGTATTGTATCAGTACAAATGGATTTTGTACGGGACAAATGTACCTGCTCGTACGTGTTCGACGCAACTCTAGTGCCTCTATTGAAGGGAAATGAAATGAAACTTTATTTATTTTCTCACACAACAATTTACAAGGGATCTGTTGTGTGAGACTTTTATGAGACTTGTGAGAATTAATGATTTCCTTAAATATGATAAAGACATGATATTTTAATAATATTTTACATTTAATTTATATCTTTCGATTTTGACACTTTTTTTTCTTGTTGACATTATTTCACTTCAATGTTTTTTTTATATTTTTTTATATAATATAACGAACAATGACTTGTATACCATTAGAATTATGGTGCTTTTTTTTTAGTTTAATTATTGGTATGACCATGTGTAGGTCAAATACAGTGAGGACATCTGACTTTCTACCACCTAGTTATAACTATTACCTGTATTTATACAAATAAAGTTTCATTTCATTTCATTTCGACTAGTGCCCATTGTATCTGTGCAGATCTGTATTACACCACCAGTGCTCCACTCCATGGCAAAGTAAAAATATTATGGAACGATTATTTTTATCTAGATATACAAAAAGAATTAAAAATTACACATCATTTATAATACTAAAATACACCTCATAACTAATCGCAGGAACAATTATTCATTACAGAATTCGATCCTTATTTTTGTAGGTATTGCGTACTTGCAACACCGCATGCCTGCCTAGTCTAGGGTTGTCTCGTCTATAAAATAATTATGACCACTTTTTTTTTTAAAGTTGTGTATCTAATAAATGTCAAGTGTTTAAATACGTTTGGATCAATTTTCACACCCCTTATTAGCTCGAATAAATCGAATAGTTAAAAAAAGCGGAATTCTGACTTATAGGGACAGGACATGTTTATGAAAACGGTCACTGCAGTAATAAACTACAAAAATTACTTTTAATATTAAATGTTGGACACGAAAATGTTGTTGTGTTGTGTTGGCAACACCAACATAAAATTACATTTAATTTTATTACTTGCAACATTGTTGTTGCATTCATTTGTGAAGTGAGTTTTTGGCGGGAACTGAAAGAAGACGTTGTGCTGTGCAGTTTTATTTTCTAAAAATGTGTATAATTACTCTAAAATGAACAATAGTTGCAGGATATTGCTAGTTTTTGAGTAGAAATTATGTGTTTTTGTGAGAAATGTGAACTGTATAGTCAGATGTGATCTTTCGAGTTTTCACAAGAACTCCATTGAATGGCGTCGGTTGTAGACTGCAATACAACTGCGCTACTATACGAAGACCTATTAATTAACATGTTTCCGACTGAAAGACTTTGATTCTATGGTCATGAATAAATTAATATAATAAAAAAAAAATTCATTTGTTTTTGCTTCTGCTCGAATTGTAGCCGAAGGCAGACGCCTTCTTACAATAGTGATTTTTTATTACAAGTTTTCACCAAATAAACGTGTTTAACTTCCACCACTTCATCGACCTGGGTATCCTAGGTCCACCACCATCAGCGTGCTACAACATTTAATATTTATTATATGTGCGACGAGCTACGTGCATGTTGCGTGTAAGTTGCGTACATGTTGGTCCTTCATATGTGAACTAGTTGCCTTTGGAGATTGGATAGCCGCTGCGACAGTGATCAGGTGCCTAGGTCGCGATTTGGAGTTAACGCTGCGAATAGAGGGTGAGGACAGAAAATCATAAAAAACTTCGTCATTTTGTTTTCAATTTGACGCGATTTTTCGTCGGCCAATCGAAGCTCGGCGCGAGGAACTGAAGCGGCGCAGTATATCATTGCGCATACAGAAGCGGCGCAGTGGGTTACTGCGCAACGGAACGCGGACGACGTCACTGAAATCAGCCAATCGGAGAAGCCGCCGCCGACGCCACGACGGACGACGTGCGATTGTTTTTTCTGTGGTGCGCGAATCTCGGTTTCAAAAGTTTTAGTGCTTAAAGTTTTCTGTGTTCAGTGCAAATAAAAAAAAATACTTTCTCTATTTTAAATTAAATAGGGACTATAAGTTTAAACAATATGTCTGTAATTGAGGAATTAGTCGCTAAAAGGGGTTATGCGAAAGCTAGCTTATCGAGGCTATATAGTAAAATTAAGAATGAAGATCTTAATACATTAAGTGTAGAAATGTTAGGGGTATATAAAGGAAGATGCCTTGAGGCTTTTCAAGCCTACGAGAAATTAAATAATGAAATAATATGTATTGATCCTAAAGATGTTGGAGAGATTGAAGAATACGAAGGTAAATACTTTTATATATTGAGTTCTCTGGATTCCCAGATAAAAGTGAAAACACAAGCAAGTTCAAATTCGGACTCTTGCGATAATTCTAGGCAAACAAAATTGCCTACAATAGATATTAAAACATTTTCTGGCCAATATTCAGAGTACGTTAGTTTTAAACAAATGTTTATGTCTGTAATACATAATGATCGTTCTTTAGACAATGTTCAAAAGTTATTTTATTTACGTAGCTTTCTAAAAACGAGCCATTGGACATAATTAAAAACCTTCCATTGTTGGAAACAAGTTATGACGAGGCATTAAAGCTACTAGATAAGCGATATTTTAATAAATATAAAATAATAAATGATCATATTTGCAGTATATTAGATGTGCAGAATATTATTAAGGTTTCGCCTTTTAGTTTGAGGCAGTTTGTCTGTACAGTAAGGCAAAATTTAGCTGCTCTTTCGAATTTGGATGCAAAGGTTTCTGAGTGGGACCCTATTTTAATTTGTATCTTTACCCGTAAACTAGATATGCACACAGCACACTTGTATCAACTTGAGAGGGGTGGAGAGAGCGAGCCTAAAGTGGAAGACTTGTTAAATTATTTGGAGAAACGTGCACTTGCAATGGAAAATGTAGGTGTTCCTCAGCCACCGCTGGTGAAAGCAGTGCATGCAGTAACAAGCAAGCTCAAGGAGAAACCAGGATGCCACTACTGTAAGTGTAATGATCATAAAACATATTTATGTAGAACTTTCAAATTGTTGCCTTCAGCACAAAGATTAGAATTTGTTTCAAAGGCTGGATTATGTAATATCTGTTTAAATAAACATATATCAAAATGCAAGTTTCACTTCAGGTGTGCTCAGTGTAAGCAAAGTCACCATACTTTGCTGCACACAGACATGGAGAAGGTGGAGCCAGTCATAATGTTATCAGGAAATAACACTAATAATGTGCTTATACCCACAGCTCGAGTAAAACTTTATGCGAAGGATGGCAGAGAGGTGCGAGTAAAGGCCATATTGGATTCTGCCTCTCAGGTATCGCTCATAACGAGTAAAGCTGTTAGGGTACTAGGGCTGACTCCTATGCGAGAGCATACAAATATCATGGGTGTCACAAACACAAAAAATTATATTAAGTACTGTATTCCATTGGAGGTGCATTCTTTAAAGTCTTCATTTAAAACACAAGTTAATTTTCATGTTGTCGAGACAATTACTTGTAATTTGCCTCAAACAATGTTAAATCGTAATGATATTTTTATTCCTCCAAATGTTGTGTTAGCGGATGATGAGTTTCATAAACCATCCGAGATAAATATGTTGATCGGGGCTGATGTGTTTTTTCAGGCATTGCAGTCAACTGCGATGGTGTGCAGCACTGCAGATGTGGCATCAGCAGTGCAGAGCGCAGAGTGTCATGCCATGCCGTTGCAGCCGGAGGAGGTCCAGACAGTGTCTGCTGAACAACACTCCAGGCAGCTACGTATTCTTAACACATATTTTGGGCATATTGTTGCTGGTGGACTACCACCTCAAAGTCAGGTAAACAAACTTATTTCGCTTGCCTGCACTAAGTGTAATATACAAAGTACTGTAGCAAAATTCTGGGAAACTGAGAAGGTGCCAGAGGTTTTTCCTGAGCATTCTTCAGAACATGAAATAGTAGAAAATTTATTTCAATCTACGGTCACTTTGACAAAAAATAAATTTCAAGTTGATCTGCCACTTAAAGTATCCTTGCAGGATGTTAATTTCACTTTAGGTGAATCATTTCAATTGGCATTGAATAGGTTTCTCAACCTTGAAAAAAGATTGCATAAAAATGAAAACATATGGGCAGAGTATAAAAATTTTATTCATCAATTTATAGATTTAGGGCACGCTCACTATGTAGATTTTCAGACAATAGATTTTAAAGCGGAGCCTATATATTTTTTACCTCATCATCATGTGATAAATGAGGCGAGCAAAACCACTCCCATAAGGGTGGTATTTGATGGTTCTATGAAAACCAATAAAAAAGTATCCCTCAATGACATATTGCTTAATGGGCCGACTGTTCAAAGGGAACTTTTCGACATAATATTGTTATATAGAATAGGAGATTTCACGTTTAATAGTGATATAAAAAAATGTTTAGGAATATATTAGTTAACCCTGCTCATACTTCGCTGCAGAATATTTTGTGGCGCGACACCCCAGGGGAAACTGTTAAATGCATACGCTTAGACACTGTTACATATGGTTTGAAAAGCTCTAGCTATTTAGCCACCCGATGCCTTCTTGAGCTTGCAAAGCGGTATGAATGTGAATTGCCTCTAGCTTCATTTATTTTAAAAAACTGTGTTTATGTTGATGATGTTTTGTATTCTAATTCTGATTTAAACATATTAATTGAAGCCAAAGCACAACTTATTTCTCTGCTTAAAAGGGGAGGTTTTGAAATGCACAAATGGTCATCTAATTGTGAGAATGTATTACATGGTATACCCATGAAAGAGAGGCAATTAAATGACATTGAGATTCAGCAGGAAAATTGTAATATAAAGGCATTAGGTTTAACGATCGATACACACAAGGATGCATTCATTGTTAAGTGTCCAGATGATTTTAAATCTCATACTGTTACTAAAAGGCAAATATTGAGCTTAATAGCTAGGTTTTATGACCCGATGGGTTTTGTAGGTCCTATAATAGTGAAAGCTAAGATTATCATGCAAAAGTTGTGGTGTGACAAAATAGATTGGGATTCATATCCATCTCAACAAATAATGAAAGAGTGGTCTGATTTTGCTTGTAGCTTAGTCGCTATGGAGCCTATTACTATTAGTAGGAATATTCAGCTGTCTGAGTCTGCAGAGGTCCAGCTCGTGGGTTTTGCTGATGCAGCCAGTTCTGCAGGTTATGGTGCATGCTTATATTTGCGTGTGGTGAGTGAAACAGGGTCAAGGCTTACTTTACTCTGTTCGAAGTCTAGAATTAACCCACTCGCTAAAGCATTAAGCACTGCTCGTCTTGAACTGAATGGGTTGTTATTGTTAGCAAAATTAACAAATAAAGTATATAACACGCTTAAACTAAAGGTCAGAATAAATGACGTATTTTTATTTTCGGACTCTCAGATTGCTTTAGCATGGATACATACAGAAGTCACTCGGTTGCATGCTTATGTTTCGAACAGAGTAAGGGTAATTCAGCAGTTGACCGAGGGATGGCGCTGGGCGTACGTTAGTACACATGACAATCCAGCAGATTATATAAGCAGAGGTGTGGACCCGCGAGAGCTGCCAACGTGTGAGATGTGGTGGAACGGGCCGACATTCCTGCAACAAAGTGGGTATATATTTAATGCCAATTTAAATATTAAAAGGTTAGATAACTTACCTGAATTAAAACCTGAGGTGCTCATACGTGCTTCTGGTACTTTGGTGGCGCTTACAACCTTGAAGTCAAAGGGTATTTATGATATTATTATTGCTAAGTACTCGGATATTAACAAAATGAAAAGGGTGTTAGCCTACATTTTGCGTTTTTGCAACAATTGTAAGCCAGACAGCAGTAGATTAAAATTAAATTACTTATCTAGCAAGGAACTAGATATAGCTTTGCTCTTGTTAATTAAGCAAGAACAAAAAATATTTTTCAAAGAAGAAATGAGTTTGTTGCAAAAAGGTGAGAATGTGAAGGGCTCTTTAAAACCATTGCATCCATTTATAGATGTCGATGGCTTGTTACGTGTAGGCGGAAGATTACAAAATTCTGAAGTCTCGTATAATCAAAAACATCCATTAATTTTGCCAAAAGGTTCTAGGTTAACAGAGCTTATTATATTACATGAGCATTTACGATTGTTACATGCAGGTCCGAAATTAGTACTCTCGCAGTTAAATCAAAAATATTGGCTTGTAAATGGTTTACGTCAAATTAAGAAAATAACATATAAATGCTTACCTTGTTTTAGGATGAAGGCAGCATGTGCAAAGCAGCTGATGGGGTCACTGCCTAAGCAAAGAGTAACAGCCTCCAGAGCTTTTCAAGTGGTTGCGATAGATTTTGCTGGACCGATACAAGTTAAAAACTCGAGAATCAGGCGAGCATTGCTCACGAAAGGTTACATTTGTGTTTTTGTCTGCTTCAATACCAAGGCAATTCATTTAGAGTTGGCTTCAGACTTAACCACAGATGCCTTTTTAGCCTGCTTTAAAAGGTTTATCTCGCGACGTGCCATGCCCAGTGAAGTTTTTTGTGACAATGGAGGCAATTTTAAAGGGGCAGCAAACCATCTAGCTGAGTTGTACCGTCTTCACAGAGCTAAGGGCCATCAAACATTAGTACAAGGTTTTGCTGGTCAACAAGGAATAAAATTCAATTTTACTCCTAGCTATTCTCCGGTGTTTGCAGGTCTCGCAGAAAGCTCCGTAAAGAGTACGAAATATCTTTTAAAAAGAACTCTTCAAAGGAGTGTTCTGACTTTTGAACAATTAATGACGGTTTTATGTCAAATAGAAGCAATATTGAACTCGAGACCTCTTATACCGCTTAGCTCAGATGTATCAGATTTTAGTTACCTAACGCCAGGTCATTTTTTGGTGGGTAAGCCACTTGTTTCTTATCCCGAGCCTGACATTTCAGAAATTCCAGTTAATAGACTTAAATTTTGGCAAGTAATTGAACATATGAAGCAGGTTTTCTGGAAAGTCTGGCATAAACAATATCTTAATGTTTTGCAATTCAGGCCGAAATGGCGCGATGATTTGCCTAATATTGCAGTAGGTAATTTAGTAGACGGGAGGGACGGGAAAGGTTCCCGAGGACTGGAGGCGCGCTGTCATCGTGCCCTTGTATAAAGGCAAGGGGTTACGTATGGAGTGCGCCAGCTACAGGGCCATCAGTTTGATCAGCACAGCATCTAAAGTGTATGCGAAGATTATTGAAAGGAGAATGAGAGTGGTATCCGATGGATTACTGTGGGATGCACAAGGGGGCTTCAGAAATGGAAGGGGATGTATGGATCAAATTTTCTCGCTCCGCAATATCGTGGAGAAGCAGCTGGCTTTGGGCCGGAAGGTTTTCTGCGGTTTTGTGGATCTAGAGAAAGCATTTGACAGGGTTGTGCGGAAGGACCTCTGGGACATATTGCCCGGATATGGGATTGATGGCCAATTGCTGCGTGCTGTCCAGTCCACTTACAAGGACTGTATGGTATGCGTGCGGGTGGACGGCAGCCTGTCGCCCTGGTTTGACGTCAATATAGGCGTCCGGCAGGGCTGCGTGCTGTCGGCTTTGCTGTTCATCCTATATCTGGACAATTGTCTCCAGAGATTAAGATTGATGGATGTTGGGGTGAGGATGGGTGATCTAGTTGTTAGCGCTTTGCTGTATGCGGACGATGCCGTGCTTTTAGCCGAATCGCCATCAGAACTGCAAACACTAGTCACAATGATGAAAGATGACTGTCAGGCCAGAGGCTTACATTTGAATACGAAGAAAACAAAGGTTATGGTGTTTGAAAGAGAAGAAACCAGAACGAATGCAAGTATAATGGTCGATGATGTTATGCTGGAACAAGTGAATGAGTTTGTATATCTTGGATGTGCTTTTATCAGGGATGGAAGGTACACCGCTGACATACAAAGAAGAGTAAATTTGGGGAATAGTCAGAAAGCCCAGCTTACCATACACAAAGCGGTTCTGGTATCTACGCTCACGTATGGAAGCGAGAGTTGGGTATGGAATAGAGAGCATGAAAGTAGAGTAAACGCGGTCGAGATGCGAGCACTGCGCAAAATCTGCGGAGTGACGCTCGCGGACCGCGTTCGTAATACCGAAGTAAGAAAAAGAGTTGGTCTGAAAGAGTGTCGGGGTGAAGGTAAGGAAAGGAATGCTCCGGTGGTTCGGGCATGTGGAAAGAATGTATGATGAAAGAATGACTAAACAGATATACAATGCAAAAGTGGATGGATGCAGAAGTCACGGAAGGCCACGACACACCTTCCATGATCAAATTGATCTTGTACTAGCAGAAGGTGATGTCAGGAGCCTTAAGAACAGACGAGCGTGCATGACAAGAACTATGAATGTCAAAGAAGCAAGTGAGGTGTGTAAGAATGGGCCTGTGTGGCGCTCTGTTGTTCGTGCCTACCCCGCAAGGGACCTGGCGTGAAGTTATGTATGTATGTATGTTGGACACTTTGTGGGGATATATTAGGGTACCTCATCTAGAAACCTTATGCTTTCATTAATTCCTCCCTCACCGTTTTGCAACCGGACAACCAGACGTACGAGCTTACGGCACCGATATAGGGAGCGGACGAAACGCTATGCTTCAACTTTTATCATACGGACTGCTGAAGAGTGGAATTATTTTGTATGGTCTGTTTTTCTGAAATTTACAATTCAGTTGTATTTAAGTTTGGCATGAACAGGTATTTTCTTAGTAAGCGTGCTATTTTAGATCGTATTTACACCTCACATTAGATGCAATGTTGGTCGAAAGCGAACCTATTAAATATTTTGTTATTTATTAAAAAAAATTGCAGGAGTTCATCAGACAGGCAGACGGCCCACTTGATGGAAAGCGGTTACCACCGCCTATGAACATTAGCACAACACACCATAGGCGCGCTGCTGCTCTCTCTCAAGGGAGACTGGAAGCTGGTCACTAATGCCAGTAAATAACTCAAGGTTGTTATGCCGACATACTTTAGACCAGGGGTGGTAGCCATCTAGTCGGGCAAATGCCCTACTACCTGTCTGTGGGTTGTTTTGTCGCCTCTTACGACAGGCCATCCGGTCGTAGGATATTGTATTCTTTCTCCGTCCCTGCACGGATAAAATGTTATAATAGGGACATAATTATACTTTGCTTTTTCAAATCTCCTAATTGACGTGTATTTCTTTGCATACTTTTTAAGGTTTGTATAGCTTTATGTTTGAGCAGTGTTTGACCTGATATTGAATGATGACTTGACTGATAACAAGTGAAATGCGTTTCAAAACTATAGTAGCATTATTTTCTCCGTGCAGTTTGGCTCATATCATATCACAATCGGAGCGCTGAAGCGAGTATTTCGCTCTCTCTTCCACTCACGGGCGTTATGGGCAGACATAGTGATACGCATTATTGTTTTCGATAAACGTTATGGATAGTGTATTTAGTTTTGTCATTTTGTGGGTTAGTGATATAAATGAAAGAAAAAGATATAATATAAATGATAGATACAAAAACGTATTTATTAAAATAAGAATAATAATGATTTAAAATAAATTATTAATTATATTAAAAAACTATAAGTACAAAAATTTAGAATGTAACAAGTCATATTAAAAATAAATATGAATACTTATATCTAAGTTTAAAATTAACAGCAAAAAAGATAAAAATGCTAAAAGAATGATAATTTTCTTTGATAAAACTGAGTTTTATCGATAATGGCGTTGCGCCCGCGCAACATACTCACCGCCTTAGCCGGGCTGAGGCCGAGTTTTGATTTATGATCCAAACTGCACGGAGAAAATAATTCTACTATAGTCCAATAAACTAATTATTATTTATATTCCATGTTCTTCTTTGATCCCATTGAATAACGGGCTTGCATTGATACTTGAATTTTCCTTGTTTTGAACGTATGCAATTGAAAACTTGTAAGAAATATTGGAAGACCTACGCAAATTTATTAATAATACAATTTTTATATTATATATAATACTCTTTAAATCACGTCTGTTTCATATAACTTGCTTGTGAATTATTATTTATCAGTGAAAAGTAGATTGGACAACCCTGGAGTCCGTGTAATCGCCTGGATCTAAGCGTTATGCATCGAATATGTAAATATGGCTTGATGTGGACCAAGATACGCGCATTTGGCCACAAAAGATACACATCGACCCCTGTCCAGATAAGACTGTTCTATTTATTAATTATATTAGAATATCTTATATAATATCTTTTAGTTTGCCTCACTTTTCTTTTATTTAAAAATTTATGGCCTGATCAAAAACACGTTTAAGCTAAGTATTGTTACATTTATTCATTATTATCACTTTTTAAGCCAGCCTCAGCCAATTTCAATCAAACTATATATACAAAGTTTTAGGCAAGAAAGGCAGTTTTCTGACCTAATGTGCATATTGTTACAATTATCACGCTAATAACGGTGAAGGAAAACATCGTGATGCAACCTGCACATGGAGATAACCGATGTGTCAAATTTGCCAGACCGCCTTGGATAAGTATGGCGGGTATACTGTCCGCTCTCCTATAGTGGGAGGCCCGAGCCCAGCAGTGGGACATTTATGGGCGGTCATATACATATACAAAAGTACAAAAATCAGAATGGTTAATAAATAGTACAGCAGTTTCGACACTTTCGACGTATTCTTATCTAAATGTAATTAATCTACGTCAAATACAAATCGCAACTGAAGTATTTGTAACTAATGAAGATATGATAGATTTTGACACTGGATATATAACTAATATATAATGTTGGAAACCAGATTGGCACCTATAGTAAAAATGCGAGTATAAAGACTTATTTAAGGCTTCACATCCTGTTAAGTTCTGTTAACATTTGGAAGTAAGCTCGAGATGTTCATCTCACCGTCCTGGCAAAAGGAACAACGAAATGTTTTGGTGTGTTTTGGCCTATCCGAACCAGTAAATCGCGGACTTCTTGACAAGGATCCAGCACTATGGACAGTCCATAAATGGATAGACTTCGATAAAAAAATGTGTTCTGGGACACATATTAGAAGTGAAACTTCAACGGACAAGTGGAAAAACTTCAACTGACAAATGACAAAATGAATCGCAACAAAATTTTAACTTGAAGTGTTACGGGCAGATTGTTAATGTACTTGTCCAATTTGAAAACCTGCCCGTAAAACTTCAAGTTAAAATTTTGTTGCGATTTTGTCAAAAATCCACTCGTTTGCAAAGCACGAGCACAGTAAGTTGAACTTATTTATGTACGTAAATGGAGTTTTCATAAAACACTATCAAAATGCACATACTTATATGACTCTAAACTTCGGCTATCATGCAACCAGTCGCAGTAAACCATCCACCTGACAGTGCGGCCAAGTGCCGCCTAACCGTAGGTTGGTCGTGTGAGCGATACATATCGGACTGATGAATGATTGATACCGCCTCCCATTTGCCAGGCCAGTTCTGTTCGAGATATATGGCCAGAGAACGAGCGATTTTTCTATTTTTATTACTATGAATTACGACTTACATGCTGACAGTGCACAGCGGTCGCTAATCGAAACCAGTTTATAAAGATATTATTTCGATATTTATGCAAAGTTGGCAACGTAATAAAAACGTTATTATATATGTCGGCTCACTCACGCCAGGAGCGGATGACACTCTCAGAGTATAATACAATAATAATCTGAAATGTTATAATCAAAGTTTATTACACTAGAATTATTACTATTACAATATTAAATACAGCACAATAATAAACAGAAATATTAGGACAACTCCAAGAGTTGTATTTGTTGAATTGTACAATCTTCATGTCAATTTAATTTGAATATTCAGTAAAGCATTAAATAACACGCTGGAGCTTTTGGTGTGGTATCCCGATATAGTAGTGGCCCCATATCTAAGTAGATCGGAGGCAGCGATGCGCACTGCCTGGGACACATCCAGCTCCCATCGTGACTAATGCACCATCCCCTCGATCTTAACTTCACCCGGAACTAAGAAGTGTCTTTTGCATTATTTGCTTTCATCTGCGAATAATTGATTGATTTCCGACTGTTATTCTAGAGACAATTTCTCTTCTTTTCGATGTAATTAAGAATATGCTTTTATTAAAAAGGTTTTAAATACAAGCTTTCGAGATCCTGGATATCATGTAGCAGCAGAGTGCTAGCCAAGACAAGTAAAACTAGCCTAAACATGACGGGTCTATCTTGTTTAGTACAGGAGTATAACTTATTTCTAAAGCTATTATTATTAATATATATTATCTAAAACATCTTAAAGTCGGTGCTTAGTAATTTTATGTTTAAAGCAAAGACTTCAAGATGTAAATATATATTAATAATAATAGCTTTAGAAATAAGTTATTTTATACATTTTAGTTTGTGAAGTCGGTTTTTTTAAACGAAGTTTTTATTTTTTATTTGTTACTTTTTAGTGTCTAGCTATGTATGGGTGGACTTACGAATGGTGCCGCGCTTCTTAAAAAATATAGGTCCCAAGAAACGAGAACAAAAAAATGTTCGTAAAATGAAAACTACTGGGCCTAACTATGTAAAAATTTTAGGGGACCAATTGGAAGCTATTCCGCGTCGAACAAAAAGAATCACGTAAATCGAATCATTAATCACGGAGTAATCGGCGAACATACATAAAAAAGCAACAAAAAAAAGATCCCGACGAATTGAGAACCTCCTCCTTTTTTCGAAGTCGGTTGAAAATAAGTTGTACTGTTATGAAAACCTTGTTCCCGCGAACATTCGTTGTTTAAAGACGGCGCCACTTGATACCGACCGTTTACGGAAATCGGTTGGTTTTAGCACAAAAATATAAAGAGGGCTGTTGATTGTTGGAAACGATTAGTCTGTCGCGACCTATGTACGTACCGGTGAAGTGCAAGTCGATGATTAGAATGGGGATTGTTCACAAAAAATTACCCTCTGATTTTATATTTTTATTACGTAAAATAGGGTGTTTTAAGATATTAATTTGAATATTTTTGTATTTTAAGCGTTAGTTTTTTTATAATTCGACTTTAAAATTATTTCTCCGATGAAGTGATAAGGGACAAGTTTACATTGATTTATTTACCTAGAAAACAAAAATAATAAAAGTAAATTTTATCTATATATAATCATAGTAATCTGTGCTACTATTTATTTGTCACTGTAATGAGTAACATTACGTATCGTGATCATTTTAGTGTTTTTTGTCGCTAGGCTTATAATTTTTCGTGTTCAACCATTATTATTTTCTATAGTTATCTTAAAAAAAATTAAAGTGGTCTTTAGGGAAAATCCATGTTACAGAACTTAAATCAAGTAATGTACAGCTAGAATTTTTTTTACACCTAAAGCAGGCAAACAAGCACCCGGCCCACCTGATTGGATTTAGTAAGGTCAAATAAAGGTCAAACGCATTTCTTACAAAATACAAGAAGATCGTACGTTTTTTGGAATTTTAACTAGACAGAAATGATTAGGGACACTATTCCTCGAAATGGTTTTTCAAATAGCCAGATTGAAAAAAAGTGAACAAGCCCAATTGTGTTTATACGTGGAAAGTGAAATAAAGGGTTGATATCATGCATTGTATTTTTCTGAAATTCAGCCTCCCACACAACGCTATTGAATAACGAAGTTTTCGGTAAATGTATAGCTTTCCGGTACACGAATTTTAAGTAGCGGGGTGGTGAAATGGGGAGGGGAAGAGGCATACTTACCTTTACTACAACCCCTAAGGTCCGGAGGCCTTGTTTTTTTTAATAAACATAACCTCACTTATTTTTCGCTAATATTGCACTTCTATCATAAGTCCAAATTTGAAAAATCTTTTCAAAGTCCAAAAAAGCCAGTAATCAACATAAAAAGAACCAAAAACCAGCTTAATTGGATAAAAGTGAGGAAAAACACAATAGAGCACATTCACATATACACAAGAGTAACCATTCAAAATGGCGACCAATAAAGACGATTTTTTAAAGTAATCGCATTTATTTATATTTAACCAATATTAAAGAAAAAATATTCTGCAATGTACTCAAAAATTGATATAATTAATATATTGATTTATTGTGATATTAAAAAGCAACGTGATAGTCGTCTTAAATTGATAAATAAAACAAATGTTTCATATGAGACTTTTGAGGATTCATACTGTTTGTGTGTATAAAATAAATAGTAAATGGCAACCAGTCGGTTCTGGCATGTCGCTGACGCGGCACAGCGGCCGGCGTATCATTTCTACATTAAAAACAGTTTTAGTTTTACAAAAAGTTCTGGTGGTTATATGTAATTCATGAGTACATTCATAAGCAATTCGTGAGTACATTCAGAAACTCAAATCACGCTTTGTTATTATCAAAAGTGACACAATATTACAACAAAAATAAGTGAGGTTATGTTTATAAATTTAAAAAAAATACAACCTCCGGACCTTAGGGGTTGTAGTGGGGGTAAGTATACCTCCCCTCTACCCACTACGCCCACCCACTACTTAAAATTTGTGTACCGGATTGTTAAGTCGCAGCCGATGTTTTTTTTTGTGGAGTACAGCAAACAGGCTGGCGGCCCACCTAGTGGAAAATGGTTACTGTCGTCTATGGACGTTTGCAACATCAGAGAAGTCACTCAACGCGCTGCCGGCCGCAAAGAAATTTTATGACACCCTTTTTGAAAAATTCCATATCGTAGCGCTGTGGGAAAACTTCGGCTGGGAGCTCTTACCAAATCCCCACAGTACGCAAGAGAAATGTTGAACGTTGTGACGAAGATATTACAATATACTGCAAAGTCAAGACAGTTAGAGTATTGTTGTGGGATGTTTGTTGAAACACTTTTTACTTTTGTTCAATATTATATTTATTTTAATATTATACAGCAAGTATGTTCTTATTATTTTAAATATTAATCTTATGCTTGTATCTTATGGCTTAATGTCTCCGTTTTCAATCTAAGAGGGGGCGAGAGGGTCAGCGGTAAGTCACCTCTGTCACTGCTGTCAACCCCTAATGACAGTGACGTTTTATTCCATAGATTACATGTTTTATTTATTTCACTACAGTTACTTCTAGTCATGGGAAAAATCACTCACCAAGAAGAAAAGAGTGATATATATCTTTTTGATACAAAGATATGTATCCCTCTTTCATATCTTTATCTCTTTATCTTTACAGTGAATAGTGTCAGTGTCAATTGTAGACAAGATGAGTTATTATCTGCGAGTGATATACTGGCAGAGCCGACACGCGTACCTGTGGCAACGCAAAATAATAAAGTAATTACATTAAAACTAAATTACACCATAAAACTACAATGTTACGATTTATTTTGGCTTGCAATTATATTCGGTTTCCTCGTTCACTCACTACGCATGCGCAGTGCGCGGGCCAATTATTCTCTCTCATCGCGTGGAACAGGAATGAACTAAAGAGTTAAAGAATAAAGATACATTTTAAACGCAAGTGATATACGGATCTAATCACTCTTCGCGTCGGATATATATCTTTTGAGTTAATCACTCAGGAGCTACACACCTCTAGTTACTACATGTTACTACAGTTACAGTATGTAGATAATAGAGCAATATTTGAATACACATAACTGATTTTCAGTGTATTAGTCCGTGAGAACACTTACTCAATGATCTACTCAAGCAAAACCATATAGCAAGTACTATTATGAAACGTGGTAAGTAAATGAACAAAACCAAGTTTAATCTTAACATTTTCCATCAGCAATCCATCTATTTCCATATAAAGAACCGAACAAGCGTAAAAAGTTATTTTCCGACTGCGATAGTCACAAATAGTAACATACAAGCTTATCCCGCAATTCGATCTCTAAGTTTATGCGTCGACGAGTTAAACTGATGTTTAGAACTTGATTCAATCTAGTTACTGTATCTATTAGTGAATTAAACTCACATTTAGATAAGATTAACTTGTTTGTACTAAACGTTTTACCTACATTTTATTTATGATTAGACATTTGTAATATCAGTTTTAAATTTGTATTTTCTTAGATTTTTCTATCTTTTAGATAGGACTAAAATTACTTCAACGCGTTAATTGCTCAAAAAATGCATTTACGAAGCCTTGTACATTGTTCTAAAGTTTAAAATTATGCACCATACACCGAACGTGCGGTGAAATAGGTACTTGGAAAAAAATGATATTCCACCAAGGAGTTTCACATTATGAGAATAAATAAGCTGCATAATCGAACCTCCTTAGAAGCGCTTTTGAACAATTCATTTGTCTGCCTTTAATACTACAGAGAAAAGACACAAAAGATTTAGTTCTAGTTTTCACTACGCGCATGTGACGCCATTTGCAAATGCGCGTCAGTTTCATATTAGAAATATTAAACATTGTTGCAATTTTCCGACTGATATTTATGATTGTGCTTCATTGTTTATTGTACTGTTTTCTGCCAAATATGTTGAAAAACTTTGTATGACACACGGCGGTTGTTGGTTTTCACAAACTCGGGACTATGGTAAGCTACTCCTTTGTGAAAACCAACTCACCTCACTAGTACCATAATAGTTATTAATAATACTATTGCAGAGGTTGGTTTTATAAACGAATAGACAAACGTAAGCCCGAAACGAAGTTGAGAATTTACCATAGTCACGAGAGTAATATAGCGGCACAACTCTTAAGCGGTCACCATGGCTTACGAACAGTGAAATTTTGGTTCTATTTCGAAGTAGGTTATGAAGATGTATATAAATCGCGTCACATTAGCTACTTTAATGTCTAAAGCGATTTTTACTATTTTGCCAAGCGCTCAAGATCCGTACCGGGAATCATAAGTATTGTAAATGCGTAAGCGGCACTAAAAAAATATTAAGATGCTCAAGAACCTATTTTCTCTCGTATTGACTATGAATATGGTGGCAATTGAGCCGTGTAGGGCGAAGGGAGTTATTGCCGTAAATTAAAGTGCCGTTTGTTGGGAAAATCTAAACTGGGGTTTACATTTCAATGGCCCCGAGTGTATAACTTAGAATTTGCGTCCTGACGCCGTAATGGATGGATCATTTGCATAATGTTTGGATTGTATCAAAATGGAACTAGGTATTGAAGATAAATTTAGATTGCAGGCTTAGGATACGTATTTTACAACAATACTAAAGGCGTAGACGTACTTAAGCGCTTGAGATGTGATCATCGGTAAAATTAAAATCTTGTTTGAGTTTCTAAAATATAATGCATTCAAAAATACTTTTGAAGTAAAAGGATTGTCATATCTAAATTAGGCAGATGCTACGTGTTACAAAACATTCTGGAATTATTTACGTATACAATGTACGGTAATGCTAAAAGGTCACTAAAATAACGTCAGACTTTTAATTATCATCGTAATAAAAACTAATTACTGTATAAATAATAATTAACTGCCTATTTGACTTAACTATTTTATAGAGTGATAACTTGCTATACTCGTAATGCGTACACGCATGCAATATGCACACACGCATATATACTCTTTTGTTTATTGTTAAAGTCAAATTAACTGTGTAATCTTGGCTAAAGCTGTCATTATAGAAGTATAGTCTTTGACAACAGAAACTGAATAATGTTCAAACATATAATTTAAATTAATTATGGTCGAACTTCGACCATAATAAGCTATTAAAGCTCATTAAAATAAATAATAAACTCACATGATAGTCGCGTGTATGTTTGCTATTACAATTCAAGTATATTATTAAATATTAGCGTAATTGCTAACAAAACGCTGTGCATGTCATTCTATTCATATTAGCTGTTTTATTGTTTTTCTAGCGCGGATCGTGTCAGTAAATAAGGTGTTTACAAAGCTAGGAATTTTTATTGTTTCCTTTGACATGCTTATATTAAAGGTGTTCTTAGGTATTAATATCTATATGCACGTATTATAACTTAATTAGATTCTTTTTATGTATGGAAAATATTTATTTGAATTCTTTTCTTATTTTTGCATATGTCGGTCTATACAGAAGTATAATGCCAGAATAACAATTGTCATTGTGTCAAATACATGGTAATGTGTAATTTGTGTTTTTATTGATCTGTTGTATTTTTATGCATAAATAAAAAAATATAGCATTCTGCAATCCTTCTCTATATAAACTATAAGTGTGCCAAATTTCATACTCCGTCCGCGAATTTTCGTAAAAAGGGGTACTAAGTTTTTGCTTCACGTATTAATTAATATGATGATATAAAATCTTGTCGCGAGATTGACTTGTGTAGATATAATTACTTATATGATAAAATAAATACTTTTTTTCTTAGATTTTGTTATGTCATGATCAAGTTATATAATTATTATATTCTTGTTTATTTACATAAATAAGTGTCTTGCAACAAGCTTTTATGTCATATAAATTGTTTAATGTAATAAATTCATAGGCTCAATTTAATTTAGAGTTTATTTAATTCGTTTTAAATATAAGCTTGTGATTAAAAATGCCAATAATTCGTTTTTATTTGTACTCTTCTCAGTAAAAACTTGATACCCGTATCACGAGTCCCTACACAAAAAATAGCTAGTCAGCCATTTTGGGCCATCCGCCATATTGGATTTATAATGACGTCACTTAGCTAATTATGTACTGTACTACATCGCCACTAAAGTGTGTGTAAAATATTATCTCTATCGGTGGAGGATAACTGCTTTAACATTCTGATGCAAGATTTGACCCAAACATACATACATACATACAAACATTGCAAGTTAAATAAGAGCTTGTGCGACGTTTCGTAAGATGATAAAAAGGATTATTATCCACCCAATTCTGTTTGCATGAGTATTGTTTTTGATGTGTTCAATATCCCACGCTTTATATAATTATTTCACGGTTTACAGACTTACAAAACTATTTCTTTTCACTCTTAATCGACAGAATAACGAATTCATTAATAGCATTTAAACTTAACAGTTTAGTAACAATACCATTTTGTCTGTGCACTAAACATTGTAATAAGGGCATTTCAATGTAGGCGTGTGCGTGCGAAGTTAAATTGTTATGGTACGTTTATGTCCCTCTCCGTCATTTGGTGTTAGGGTTGCCAGTTTATGTTTTTGATACGCTGGAAGGAACACAACTATTTTACGGTAGACTTATCAATATAAGTAACTTTTGGCGGTCAGTGAATAAGAATACTATCACATCGAAAAATTATTTTTTTACAGGCTCACGACCCAAATGTGATGGAAAGTGGTTACCATTGCCTTTGAACACTAGAGGTGTGACAATGTGCTGCCAGCCTCGAAGGGAAAATGTAATAATAATAATCGGCAGACCAACACACACATTTTATATCCCCAAATAAAGCAAGTTCTGCTTAATAATAATAATAACAGCCCATAAACGTCCCACAACTGGGTTCGAACCTCCACCATAGGGGAACGGAGAGTATACCTGCCATGCTTGTCTAATGCGGCTTGGCAAGTTTGACACTTCAGTTATCTCCATGTGCAAGATTCATCACGATGTTTTCCTTCACCGTTGTTGCCACGTGGTAATTGTAACAATATGTATATTAGGTCAGAAAGCTGCCTAAGTGGTGCATGCGTTCCGGCCAGGATTTGAACCCGCGCCCTTTGAATTTGGGACCGTGCGCGACTCATTACGCTACCACGACTTGTTATGTTTGGATTATGGGTAATATACAACGTACCACTCGGGGGTCCAATCCCAGACTTACTACATACAGTCAATAAATAAATATAATAACGGAAAATTCGTTTACGAAATTTACCATACCAGGAATCGATCCCGGAGTCTCTGCGCTGTAGTAAGATCGGCAGGCAAAGGCTTCTTAGCCAGAACAGAGGCCGATATTAATAATGATTTTTTTTGTTGATATTTTAAATTCTATTATCCATCTCTTTTTTCTTTTAGCATATACCAATTACTTGGGGTCGGAATATATGTCTTTTCCTTCCACACTCCTCTACTCTGACATACATCTTCTGTCACACCACATATCATCATATCATTCTTCACACAATCCATACATCTTTTTTCGTGTACCTTTAAATTTGTATCCATCTTCTTGTAGTTTAACATTATTTTTTAACCAACTTCAAAAAAGGAGGAGGTTCTCAATTCGTCGGGATCTTTTTTTTGTCTTTGCTTTTTTATGTATGTTCTCGGAGTAATCACTCCGAGATATATGATCCGATTTACGTGATTCTATTTTTGTTCGATGCGGAATAGCTACCAATTGGTCCCCTAAAAAATTACATAGTTTGGCCCAGTAGTCTGAGAGACTTTAAGATGTTTTAGATAATATATATTAATAATAATAGCTTTAGAAATAAGTTATTTTATACTTTTTAGTTTTTTAAGTCGGTTTTTTTAAACGAAGTTGTATTTTTTATGTCACGTGACTTTCATCCCTCCTCCTTATATGCCCATACCAACTTAATCTTCTTCCTATTAATTTTTCAGTCAGCTTTCTATTCTATATTATATAAAAAAATATAATAACTGTAGTTATAAATAATCAGATATCATCCTGCTTACAAGGAGGAATAATAAATTACTGACAACCCTGTGTAAATGTAACCGATCAATCTGCGCGCGCGCCGGGCGGTAAATTAGTGTTGCCAACAAAAACCGATAGCCTCTACGCAATGTCGTAAGGAACAGTACAATGTCGGACTGTTCTTTTTGTTCCATTTAAAATTAATTGCACAGATTGGGGTTTGGGTTAGGATTACATTATCAACATCTAAAGTTGTATTCAAAAGTATGCCTCATTTTCAGCAAACAGGGTTCGCACTCGGCATATTGCTATGCCGGAATTATATCCGACACAACGCTGATATTCAGTGCACACCTTCTTTTGGCGTGAGACCAAAAACGACCCAATTTTGCCAAATAAAAAAAATGATTAAACTAATTCTACTTGTGTAATATTTGATTAGTAAAACAAATAAATAAATTTTAAGAAAACATAAAAAATACTTTGTTTCTTCAAAAATTAAAATAAATACTCGAGTAATAACTTGTATCGAATCATCTATTCGAATACAATCCGATAGAGTGCTTCACGAGTAATGATCTTATTTCACGAGTATTACCACAATCTGTGTGCCACGTCACTAACATGAAGTAACAAATGACATTCTACTGCATAACCTACAAATATTTAATGTGTTTTTTACCATAAATATATGACGTGTTTAATATATTTTAGTTTCCCCCTCTATATACTATATAGACCTCTATATACTATATAGACCTCTATATACTATATAGACCTCTATATATAGGTACTCTATATACTGTGTTTACTTCATAGTTTAATTTGAATCGTTCTTAATTCAAGCTGTTGTATGTTCCCAGTAAAAATATACGCTTCTAACTTTTCTAATAAAAAAATGATAATTTGGAAGGCACTTCAAGATCGCTATATATAAATAAAAATGCTCTTTTGTTTTTGGCAATATTGAAAACATAGGTGCCTTATAAATATTTGCCTTTACACGCGAAATTAGGTATCTGGGATCGGCTCCATCTCTTGTATATTACGTATAATATAAGCCTAATTTGCTTAGTTTAGGCATATACAATGTGTGTATTTGTCTAATTTAAAAAAGCTGCAGCATACTAAAATGTTCAATCGCATGTTATTCTTCTATCTAGAACCTTCGTTTGCCATTTAGGAAAACCCATAATACGAATATTATTGTTCCCTATTACCTTATGCGCTTTGTGTTGTCTAGACGTACAATGGAAATATAAGAAAGCATGACTTGTATGTAGCTTGTATCCTGCCTATGTTGCCATGACGACTGACAATGCGCCCGCGGCGTCTTTGATCCATACGCATAGGCAAGCCACTAAATAACGCCAATAAGGTAACATTGGCAGATATTGGTCAACCTTCTACGGGATTTGTAAGGCTGTTCACAACACTCGATTCTCTATGATTTAAACAGATTTATGACAATAGGTACAAGATACTTTTAATTGCTTAAACTTCGGAATCACTGCACGTGACACGCTTAGCGGCAAAGGTTACTTTAGAAGTTTAGATGACTCATCGCTAATATATCTATAGTATATTACTGCAATATTATATTCAAATATTTTTTTGCTAATCGTTTTAAGGAGACTGGCTAATAGTGGAAAAGAAAGGTCTAGCCATGCTGCCTCTGCCAGATCCCGGTGGCTTGACGTTGTGTTGTGAAGAATGATATGTGAACCAATGGTCTCTAAACGGCGGATGCTGAAGACCGCGTGAAGTGGAGTAAAAAAAGAAGGAAAGCGGACCCTGGGTGTAGTAGTGAACCCTCCGAATGCAATCGGGATTTTACGCTCGGGTGGTGGTGAAGAATATTGATGCAATATTATATTCAAATATCAGGATAATATTTTTGAAGTTATAGTTCTTTAGCCGCGTTAGGGAAAAATGTAGAGAGTAAAATTTTACGATGCGCGCGCACACCGTCACACGAAAAAGCTACACCATGAAGTTAGCTATAGTCAACCGGCACCCTGAAGTTAGCTATAGTCAACATTTTAGTTTGTCAGGATAGCCGAGTGTAGTATGGTGGTTGCGTAGCCCGTGATCGAAATTCGACCGTAATAATTAATGTCAAAGACTATATACTATATACTTCTGTAATCACATATTTCGCCCACGCTACACTGTTAATTTGACTTGAACAATAAACAAATTAGTGTTATGCGTGTGTGTGTCACATACATGGTAGTGTGTGTAATGTTTATTGATTTAATGTATTTTTTATGCCCAATTATATAAATTATAAGTGTGCGAAATTTCATACTCCTTCGTCCGCCCAATATTCGAAAAAAGGGGTACAAAGGTTTTGCTTCGCCTATTGATAATATATAGACACTAGTGATATACTTGATGTAATGATTCATGATCATGCAACAACGGAGTTGGCCTTAAAACATTTCTATAAAAGACAAATGCCCAATATAGGAAAATTATATTGGCTCCTAGAGGCTACTTCGACTCCGAACAATGAGTCCTCTCAAATTTACCTAAATTAGGTGTTCTAAATGTGGACACGCCGTGTTATACATTACCGCAGAATTTCGCTCCGGATTTATGAATAGATAACAATCTTCCTACAAATGTATGAATCAGAGATTTGTTTATTAGGGTTTCGTACATATTTTAGCTAAAATAGAATCCGGAAAAGCCGTTTTTCTTTGCTTTTAAAGTGAAAATTCTTCAAAATCGTTATGATTAGAAACTCGATGAAACGAAAAAGTAACATTAAAAAGAGATATTTAATCATTTAAACACTATACTCATAAAGATAAAGTTGGAAATATTTTGAAGTTTTGAAGTCCATAAATCAAATTGAAACTAGAGCATTTGTTTCTTATTCTAGTTATCATACGCCTCTCGTGTTATTTATTCAAAGTCAAATTAGGAATTTGAATAATATGTGTTATAATTCATCTTAAATATGTCAAATATGAAATGTAATATTTTGTATTAAAATACAAAAAATGTAAAATAGTATAAAAATAATAAACCTTATAATCTTCCTAATTCTCTTGATACTCCATATCTATTATTACAATTTTATTCATCTCATTCTTTCGTAGTCTATTTTTCTGATGATTCACTTCTGCCGTATGTAAATTGCACACACGCTTTTTTAAATTTATTAAAATCATTTTCGAGTATTTCATTCATATTTCATCATTTTAGAGTTCATTAGCGCTGAACAAGCATGCTTTGAGCTAAACAAAGAAACATTACAATTAAATAGAAGCTTGTAAAAAGAACAACACAAGAAAAACAAACACAGTGACTTTCACACTTTTCTGTTAGTATGGATCTAGGTACATCACTATCTTATAATAGGACACATGAATAATTATGTGTCGCCATGTTTGCGTTGACACGTTTTTGTGGTCGTGATAGATGGTGAAAGAATGCCATAATTGCCGGCCAACAAGTGCTAGAATCATTACAATTTCTGAAATAGATTGCGTCTTGTTTTGCCTCCCTTAAGAGACCCGTTACACAATCAATCTAGAATCAATCAATGATCCACTTTGTATCAAACACTTGTTTATGACTGATGGGACCATACACAGAATCTGACATTTAATTTTCTCGTAAATGTTTCTTACTTATGACCAGGTCCGTTTTTACCCGGTGCAAGGGCTGCAGAGACCTAAGGGCATAAGTCAACTTGACTTGATAAGTTTTTCGAGATTTCGACTGACGACACTCAAACCGACTATTTAAGGCTTGTAGTAATGCCCACGTCCTTGAAGATTTTTCGGACGATGGCGAGGATTTCATAAACGCGTTTGTTTTTCAGATGTGTAATTATTTTACTGTGAATAAAACAAAATAGTATTTAAAAATATAAGAAATTTATAATTTTTTTTTTTATTTTTTTTTATTGCAGGAGTTCAGCAGACAGGCAGACGGCCCACTTGATGGATAGCGGTTACCATCGCCTATGGACATTTGTAACACCAAAGGTACTACTAATGCGCTGCTGCTCTCTTGAAGGAGACTGGAAAAATAAAATAAATAAAATAAATAAACAAATACAATAACAGAAAACTTTACTTATTTGTATTGTATTCTACCCATAGTCCCTCAAGACTACTGAGCCTAGATCACAGTCTTCTATGGGTAAAGTGCCCTATAAAATATAATAAAACTAAAATATTTATCATTTTTATAAAGATGTAGATTCTTATCCTGTTCTGATAAAAATGGAGTGTGAAATGATTTCTTGTCATTAATTTGGAGGTGATTTTGTGATTTTTTTTCTTAAAAGTAACTATAGCTAAATTACGAAAAAACTACGTTACTGCTCATATCGTGAAGATTTAAGGTGTTTTTTTTTGGTAAATTATTGATCCGAAATAACCAACATAAGGATGTTTCGCCCGCACCACCCCACCTTTGACTTTTGGCGGCAACAGAGATCTTAAGTACATTTTTATAAATCAACTCTCAGTTAAACTATCGATACCAATGTGTAGTACCTTTAACTGAGATTATCCATATAGACTACATCTTCCTGCCTTTCATCTACATGTATAAATCCAGTAGTTCCTGAGAAAAATGACTATGACATGTATGTCCGAGTTCTCTTTTTGCTCAAATTGATTGGGAAACCTTAGAAACATAACACAAAAATTGAATGTTAATTTTTAATTTTAATTTTCGCACACCGGCGCCCAATATTTTTAAGCCGGCCCAGCATATGACAATCAATGTAAATTAATGAAGTAGTAAGAATAACTACCAAATGTAAAGATAACATCATGGTTTAACTAGAGAAACGTAAATAGGAAACAACAAGCATCGTAATGATTCGCAACACTTGTTACGAGAATATTTTATCAACTGATTATATACTGTAATGGTTTTTTAATGCAAAGCAAGAGTTGCAACTCATATTTCCTACGTATCTAATTAAGATGTTAGCGTTAAAAACATTTCGATAGGATTAATCTGTTGTATGTCGTTTTACATATTATATATTCTACATCAATTTGCTTGACTAACCCTTTAATCTAAAGTCAAAATGTTATAACTCGTATCTTAACGTCTGGGCGAGTCCCAGCTCAAGTATTGGCATCAGAGAAAGTCTGTATGATTGATATGTCCAACGTCGCTTTATGTATTCTGCAAAAATTTTCTTGACTAACCCTTAAATCGAAGCGCTACCGATGTTTAAAACACCGACTAGAAAATATTATCTGTCGTTGGAATATGATGATATTTAAACATGAATGAATGAATGAATGAATATGCTTTATTGTGTTTTAAAGATACAGTTAACAGAAACAAAATTTTACAATACAATAGGCGGTCTTATCGCTATTAGCGATTTCTTCCAGACAACCTTTGGATGGACAAAAAAAATTGATAAGAACAGGGGTATGTTGCATTATTCTCACTATCGAATCAGTATCTTATAAATATACATGTCTTATAAATACATACATGATATAATATACATACATTAATAAAAATATAAATATTATACTAACACGATATATGTAAATAAAATATTATAAAATACACTTACATAAATAAATATAAGATAAGAAAAATATGTCAATGACTGCTGCATCTTTAATTTGAGCTATTTGAGCTATAATAATCCTTCACAAGTTTATTGAAAATGGGCAGTGATTTGGCTAGCTTTATATTAACAGGCAGCGCGTTCCAAAGACGAACTGAATATATGATATATTAATCTATAAACTTTTATATATTTTGTAGATATGTATTCGTTTTATGTTTACGTACAATGTGTGTGTCTGTCTGCTGTTTTTATCTATATTTGATACGTGAAGCAAAAGCAAAGCAAAAGCTTTCTACCCCCTTTGTACAAAAAATGTAAATATTATGAAATTTCATACACTTATTATTTAGTGCAGAATTATATCAAATATTAAAAAGATTATGCATAAAAATACATTAAATAATACAATAAAAAATATTACACACACTACCATGTATTTGACGCACATGCATATGTACTCTTGTTTATTATTAAAATCAAATTAACAGTGTAGCATTGGCAAAATATAAGTATATTTTTTGGCAATAGAACCATAATAATGTTGAAAATTATCATTTAAATTAATTATTATGGTCGATTTTCGACCACAAGCGACCACTATAATCACAGATTTCTCCAAGGCTATACACTAT
The DNA here is from genome assembly GCA_012273795.1 of Dendrolimus punctatus. Taxonomy (NCBI): domain Eukaryota; kingdom Metazoa; phylum Arthropoda; class Insecta; order Lepidoptera; family Lasiocampidae; genus Dendrolimus; species Dendrolimus punctatus. The sequence goes on from CM022539.1 coordinate 18,050,680, forward strand.
TAATTTGACTCTAACAATAAACAAAAGAGTATATATGCGTGTGTGTCAAACATTTGGTAGTATGTGTTTTTTTTAAAGAGATTCAATGTATTTTTATGCATAATTTATAAAAAATATTAGTATTCTGCACTCCTTCTCTATATAAAGTATAAGTTTACGAAATTTCATAATCCGTCCACGCAATTTTCCTAAAAAGGGGTACAAAGTTTCTGCTTCACGTATTAATATAGTGATTGATCTGTATAACATTGCTTGATAATTTTACACCACACATTTGATACTATCCTGTGTATTATGAGCGTGTAATGTGCCTCCGACATTAACATGGGCATGACTTAATAGGCATGGGAAGGCCAAGAGTAAATAGATGAAGAATGTAATATGAGTAGCCAGTTTATAATAATGCAATTACCTTTTTTCATATATTGTGTAATTTTATTCAGAGTGCTCACTGAATGCTAGCTATATTTCGCTGTGAAGTCATAGTTGTATTGTTTTTTACATAATAATAATATAAGTGCGGCAGGTTAAAGGCTAAAGAACCCACGTCTAACTCCAACAACCTGTGTTTGAATCTAGGTCGAGAAATGTGCTTGGGCAGTCTTTGTAAGCTAATTTGCATATCATGACAATGGTCTTAGTGGAAAAACAACACTGGACATTAAATGGTGAACCTTGTTCAATCTTAGAATATCATAAACCTAGTGGCTAGCTTGCTTTTTATTAAATTGTAAGTTAAAAATATATATAATGTTGTTAAATTCTTGTTTGAAGTTGTATCTGAATCGATTTTGATAATTCTTTTTGCGTTGGAGTCTTATTTAAATTGCTGTTTTTGTTAATACAATTCGGTGTATCTTGAAAATTTGTTGTTTTTCATATTTTACTTGGCACTGACTTCCAGATGTTGTAGAAAATATTTATTTTATGCTTTTTACTTAGTACTCTTGAAGTCTTTTTGCTTGGCAAATTTTATAAGTTACCTTTGAAATCTCTTTTTTGCAAGAATTTTTTTTGGTTACTCTTGAAGTCAGTTTCTTTTTTGCTAGAATAATTTTATAATGTATCAGCTGTTATTACCCTATTAAATGTGCCCGTTAGTTTATAACTCTCTTGCCTGAAGGGACAGACCATAAAGCGTTCACCGATGCTTTATGAAAAATTAATTGATAAACGCTTAGATGTTTCAAATGTATCATTTGCAATAGTCAGTAAGTTATGGTATCAAGTTGTAAATTCTCTATAATTAGGTTAATCTGTACTCGAGTGCCTAGGGCTAGATCAGCCCGCTATATTACTCGAAATAACAATTCGTTCATTTTCCCCTTACATTACAATTATAATAAGAACTACAGTACTAGGTGCTAACTCCCCTATCTCTAGAATGTGCAGAATTCTCAACAGTAGTAGTGATCTTACTGACATTCACTTTGATTCCAAAAATTCATTTTATAAAAAGATTCGTTTAGCCCAACAGGACACTCATTAGACAGACTGACGGACAGACTAATTTCAATACCCTACACATTTTTGTTACATTTACCTATTGTTAGAATTTAAATAAGTAGGTAAATAACTGTGAAGAAATTATACTGCATGTTGTGTTCACCTATAATTAGTTTTTACATTGCATTGTAAACCTTAGTCATAAGTCTAGTAACTGATTAAATGTAAAAAACTGTTGGTGATCCTTATTACAATAAAATAAAATAATATAAATATTAACAGCCCATAATGTCCCACTGCTGGGCTCGCGCTTCCAGGCAAAGAGGGCGTAATAATTAAGCGTGGGCGATGTGGGCCATCATCTACCACCTCGCACTCTTAAAGGCCTTGCACCTCGAAGACACATTTTTTTGTCGCGTTTAAAATATCGAAATTTTTTATTCGTAATAAAACAATGATCCTTACTCATACTATGGAAAAACAATAATTATTCTTCGTTTAATAAGGCTAGCGACGTTCGCAGTAACTGTTATGGGGAACCACCTCCGGTCAGTGCCAGTAGTCAGTTGTTTTTCAAATCCATTTTTTTGCGTTACTAGAGTGTACCATTGGCTGGGCGTACATCCCCATTACCTAGAGCCGCTTCGCTCTTGTAAGCAATAGGTCTCCAGAACGTTTCTCTTGTGCACTGTGGTATTGAGCTCCCAGTCGTGGTTTTCCCATAGCACTACAATATGTTTTTTTTAAAGAGTGTGGAGGCCGGCAGCGCGTTAATGACATCTCTGATGTTATAAACATCCATGGGCGACGGTAATTGTTTGCTGTACTCCAGCTATAAAAAAAGGATCGCAAAACGCATGTTGCCTACATGAAATGTAGGTCTTGGCTAACAGTGGCCTCCGGCTTACCCAAGACGAACTGGTGGGCTTACACACAGGTTATCTCTTGGTGCAGGTTTCATCACCATGTCTTTCTTTCATCGTCAGCATGTGGTGATTGTATCAAGATGCACATTAAATTAGAAAACTTCCGAAGTGGTGCACGCATCCCAGTCAGAATTCAAATCTACGTCTCTTTTGAAATGCAAGTTTGAAAGTCGAGAGTGCTACACACCAAGTTACCTGGGCATCCCTACATAGTACACAGAAATCTACTCGTTCAATAATTAATTCCGTCAAAGCAATACCAAACACAAATAAATAAGTTATGGATTACCAAAATCGATTTATGTCAATGAATTTCAACAATTAATAATATGACAACTCTTTACACGACACGTTTAATTCATCCCTATTAATATTATAAATGCGATGAAAGTAACTCTGTCTGTCTGTCTGTTCCGTTTTCACGTAAAAACGACTAGACCGATTTGGCTGAAACTCAGTATATATATGTTTTCGATGCCGAGAATGAACATAGGTTACTTTTTATACCGAAAAATAGGATAGCTTCCGGGATAAAAATATATTTGTCTTTCTGTTTGTTATGCTTTTACGGAAGAATGTCGGTCACTGTGGCCTTTTGGTCATTTAGACCATTTTGGCCTTTTTGGTCAAGTTTTGTAATTTATGTTGTTTACAGATAGACGGGGGATGGTATAGTTAGCGATATAAAATGAAGTGAATCTTCCGTGGGCAAATACATAGAAATGTAATATAATATAACCTGTAGCGCTTGCTCTATAAAGAAGAGACACGCATTAGAGGTTAACCCGCGGCACAGCCGCGGCGTAAACTCTAGTTCATAATAACTATACCCAGTTCAACAACAACAAAAACTATTATAAAAAAAATATCAATATGAATAAAGAAATAAAGAAATTTTACAATCTTCTCAAAAATCTCATCTCAAAAACCTTTTTACTCCTGGACCCCAGAATATATGAAAGCTTATTAGCAAAGGAGACCGTCCTGTGCTGATTTTCTTTATTTTGTGTTTTTGTAACAACTAAATTAGCCAAGATGACACAAGGCTTTTATTTAGCGAATTCTTACCAAGGTGATGTTCCTCAGCATAATCACGTAGCCTTCTAGGCATACAGTTATTTAAATGCTGTTACTGTAAGTATGTACAAGATATTCAATGCAATTTAATTAAATAATAAATGTCTTCATATAAATCAATTCTGAAACAATTACCTTACAATATATTCTATTCCTTGTCTACGTTTAAGGGCAGTCTCACACCACGTTTTAGGCATAATGGTGGTCCAAATCAAATGCAAAATAAAGCACAATGGAGGTTACCATTTAGTTAGAGTGCAGGAGTCGTAAACAATTGGTTAGAATCTTATGTAACGATGCGCAAAAACTTAAATGCATATTAGATTTCATTTTGACTATGTAGTGTCTAATATTAGGTGTGATCCTGATCCAACGTGCACCTGTTTATCGTAAAAAATAACAAATTAGTTAGATTGCCTGGATGACATTGTTTTAAGCGATAAGCCGCCTATTGTTTTTACCATGACTATATTTTAATTGTGCATTTGGTGACCAATAAAGTGTTATCTATTCTATTCAAATCAGGAATTAAAATGAATATATTAAATACTATTTGAGTTAGAATGATGAAATCAGTATTTTATTTGTATGAGACATTGTTACAGCAGGTCTTGTTTACATAATTAAGTACAGCCATATTTCACCATGTACACAACATTTGTACTTATTTAAATTATTCTAACATTATTTATATAATTGAAATGCCAGTAGTATTAATTATACTTCGTTAACAATAGAGTTTGCTTAGGTAGAATAAATAACCTATCTAAGGCTTTAGAAAGAAGAAGATAATATAGTATTTAACATGGTAATATGGATCTGTAACGTATACTTAATATATTTATAACGAATTTATGATATTTTATTAAAGTTGGAGAAACAACTCGGAAAATAGAATACGATATGTTTACACATGTTTATGATACACATGTTTTACTTGTAATAGTAGCAGAACCATCGTATATTCATTGAATTGGAGTGGAAGTAGTAGCAGAGTAGATGAGTGATATGTTGACCACCCCTGCAACGCCCGGGCATATTTAAACGCATGCCGTGGTGGTCCGACACTATATAAGACCGCCGTTGTTATAAGGTGGAGTAATGCGGCGATTTCAACTTAAATTGAAATGTATTACCACTAGTCAAGAATGCATTGTGGCTATTATAATGTGTACAGAGAGGAAAGAGAATTTGAATCGAACAATGTGTAACTGTACAGTCTGGAAAAACAGTTGGAATTGAATCTATCAATTTCAATAACCAATTATCATTTTTTTCTTCTAAAATTGATTAAACTATAGGCATTTCCTGAAAGTATTTTTATTCGATTTTTTTAAAATTTATTACGCTGTAAATATGTCTATCTGTCTGTAATGTATTGTATTTTGTTATATTTTTCTTCTGTGAAGGTGACGTTGCTGCTAGGCACTAACGGAAGACCAGCGTTGGTTGTTATCAATCAGCATCTGCTGAGTTAGGGCCTGTTTAGAGTTAGTTAAGTTTTTGGTTTTATTAAACTGTTTGTGTATTTTGTAATCACTTTGAATAACTCTAAATAAACATTATTTTCTTTCTTTCTTTCTTTCTAAAACACCTATGATTTTAAATAAAAAGTTAACAAATACGGCACATGCGGCGAGTGTGGCATTATAAAGATATGATAGATACCTATACACCTATATATTTTCGTACAAACAGCTACATTCTTCCGATTTCGGAGCAGCTCGTCGTCCATAATTGCAATATCTGATATACCTCGAACCGCTACAAGAGCTCGCGGGTCACTGTGGCCACCGCACGTCTCCGCTCGCCGCGCCCGCCTCAGGCCTCCGTCACCGCGCATCGTAGGCAAAGTGGGAGGTGTTGGTTTATTTTCGTTACGGAATTTCTTCCTTCGGTCGCCGCGCTCAAAGCCCGCGATAAAAGCTATACAAAAGCTTAAAAAATCATTAAGAGGCTTAATTATATATTGTATAATTTGATTAATTGTACAGGCCTTTATAGTACAAAAGAATAATTTACCGCCGTTATATGTACGAGAGATGACCTCGTATCTTATTTTTAGTTTGATAATTTTTTTATGTTTATTTCTTATCTCTAATTAACAAAATCATTAGAGCGTTTTATTCGTGTGAGAGTGGAGAAAGAATATTAACTCCTGCAGCCGGATACCTTGTCGTAAGAGGCGACAAAACAAATCACAATCAGGTGGCAGGACATATGTCCGTTTGGATGGCTACCGTTCTTATTTTAGAACAAGCCGCTGTAACACCCTAAGTTCTCTTTCGGCATTAGTAGCCAGGTTCCAGACTCCTCTTTAAGGCAGGAAAGACATAGTACAGTTCTTCGCAAATTATAACTTCGATCGTTAGTTCTCATTTACACAGATAACTGCAGACCGGTTATAATCTATATTGAACTTTATTCGCAAGCGGAAATCGCAGTGTTGCTTGCTATGCATTCCTAGCTCTGTTCCGCTTACACGTGTTGCCCGTGTTATTAAAGTTGGTCTACTGCGCAGATAAGTACATCGGAAGTAACTATCAGTTGTGTAAAACTCTAGCACCTTTGGTGTTGCAAAGTCTATATATAGGTGACGGTAAGAACTTTCCATCGAGTGTATCCTTGGCCTGTCTGCTGTACTCCAGCAATACATGAAGCTAATTAGCTTAAAAATTTAAAATAATTTTTTTATATGATATTAATTTTGCATCTTAGCATTTTATTTCTACTGTATTTTTCTTATACGTCACCTTTTTTTAGTTGGAAATAAGTAGGAGTTAACTACGTATTTATTTGAGTTTTAATGTTATGGCTTCTTGCTAATAACTTGGTAATCATAGATGAATGCGAAATAGACGCCTTTTCATACAAAATCAGGTATTACTTACCCGTCGACAACTATAAGCCATAAAAGTTTGTTAGTCAATATACCAAATTTAATAAATAATGTATGAAGTTTCAAAGAATTAACCATTGAGGTATATGATCTAAGGAATTAACCTAACACCTCCAGTAGTTTAAAAAGTCGTATAGTTCAAAGAACTTTAATAAAAAGAACATAATAATAATAAGTAACAGAAACGCTTAAGTACTAAAAAGTGTTTCCAACTTCAAGTTTGTTTTACTTTACTCCCAATAATGGTTTCTTAACGCATTATTTATTCAATAAAAGTGAATATTATAGACATTTTCGTATCTCACAGCTTAAAATATACATTTAACGTCCAAATATGGGATCGTAGACACCTTCATACAAATGACATAATCAAGAGTGCTTGGCACTTAGAGAAACTATTGACTTCTGTTAAGTGAGGTACATGTCGTTTGATACATTTATATAAACGTTTTACGAGATTGAACGTATCAGTATGAATACTACCTAATACAGTTTGAATGTAAGGTTGCTTAACTTTTTAGTTGTTGTATGTTTATTTATTGCTTCTTAATCTACTTCGAAAGGACAGTATAGACGATCCAACTATGTTTTACCAAAGGGCATATTGTAATGAATTACCAATGTTTTTTGGGAGATCTCAATAGAATCACGGTGAGCAGAACGGTACCTAATTAAGGAATTTTTTACTTCGTGCCTGAACGGCTGAAAGTACCTGAAAGGTGATTAAGATGCAGGTAATTAAAGCTCTTGGGAGCAAATAAAATTAATATAATTATTTATTATATATGTATAATATATACATCATTATTTTGCCACGTGGTAGGGTATTTTCCCGACTGGATGGCGACCAACCCTGGTCTAGAGTATGAGGCCATAACAACTTTGTGTTGTGTTCCGGCATTAGTGACCAGGTTCCAGTCTCCCTTAAGAGAGCCGCAGCGCATCTGTAGTACCTTTGGTGTTGGAAATGTTCATAGACGATGGTAGCCGCTTTCCCTCAAGAGGGCCGTCTGCCTGTCTGTTGAACTCCTGCAATAAAAAAAATGCGCTGCTGCTCTCTTAAGGTAGATGGCCTGGCCACTAATGTCGGAACACAACTCAAGGTTGTTATGGCGGCATATTCTTGACCAAGGGTGGTAGCCATCGAGTCGGGCAAACGCCCTACCACCTGGCTGTGGGTTGTTTTGTCGCCTCTTATGACAGGCTGCCCGGCCGCACGAAATTGTATTCTTTCTCCATTCCTGCAAGGATAAATAAAAATTATCCCTTTTATTAATAACAAAGACCGAATAATAAAGCATGAAACATACTAGTAACACTTGGTTGAACAATTTTCTTGTTATAAGATTCGCGTAAAACTGTAGTGATCTGAACCGATTAATTTAACAAAGTTGTCAAATGGTCGTTTGTACGTTTTTCCCGAGTTTCTTTGTAGATAAAGTTGTTCGCTTTATTCTATAGGTGATAAATCGTTGATTACGACCACAAAAAGTAATAATTTATTCATATACCGAGCGTTGTTCTTGGGCGGTTTTTCTGCTTTTATAATGATTCCGGCCTGATGGTGCGATGGCCTGGTTATGACGTGTTATTTATATTAACAGCCAGCAACAGCACTTACTACAACATTCTGGTCCTGCGTTCGATTTTTGGTATACTTTTAACCGAATTCAAAAAAGAATGGGAGGATATCGACGATTTGCCATGTGTATAGGCATATAAAATATATTTATATATTGTCTGTTCAGTCATGACTTTTTGTTTCTGAACCCATTTTGATCCTTCTTTTGCTTTGGATTCAGAATTGCTTATATAAATTTCATTGTTATTGGATACCATATGTATCCATTATATATATAATATTAAGCTTATTTATTACACAAAGCGATTACACTAAGTCACAAAATCCCTTTAATAATATATTTATATTTTAACCTATGGACAGCGTTGTGGGCTGCATTATTACTTAATATTTTAAGTTGTAGCTCTGTATTCAATTTGTATAATATAGCTTTTTCTTGTTCCAATAAAATAAAATATACAAAAAATAAAATGTAATATAAAAGAGGAAAATAAAAAAAATCTAGCAAAAAAAAATCAACTCCAGCAATAACTTAAAAAATAAATATTTTGTACAAACCATAAAAAGGTTTATATTTAGCAAAATTGTTTTTGTTTTATTTGGCACTGACTTCAAAATGTAGAAAGTATTTGTTTTTCGTTTCAATTTGAAGCCAGTTTTGTTTCTGTTATCATCATATTGTCAGCTGGGTCGTCAACCTTCCTGTTTTATAGTACAAAAAAAACCTGAATCCTAAAACCATCCCGCTACATTCATAAAAAGACATACCGGACTGGTACGGCAAGGCCGCGCGTGCTTTGCGTAGGCGCGATTTAGCGTACAATAAATTACGGACATATATCGGCCATTGCCGATAACCTACGAGCCCCATAAGCTCGGTTAGTCTAATAGGCATTAGCTTTAGTGGGAAATTGTGCTGTTATATTACAATATCTAGTGTTTGCATAAATAAATTCTATTCTACGTGCAGTAACGGAAAAATAATACTAAAACCTGCGGCCAGGCGACATGTCGTAAGATGCGACAAAACAATCCACAGCCAGTTGGTAGGGCTATATCCCGACTGGATGGCTACCACCCATGGTCTAGAGTATGCTGCCATAACAATTTTGAGTTGTGTTCCGGCATTAGTGGCCAGGTTCCAGTTTCTCCTTCAGCAGCAGATTGGAAACACATCTGGTATGGCTAATGTCCATAGGCGACAGCAACCACTTCCCTTCACAGTTAAGCCCCCAGCCTGTCTGCTGTGCTTGAGCAGTTAAAAAATACAACTAAACACGTTTCTGATGGAGAAATTTCTGGACATATAGAATATAGCACTCTACATGATATTATAGTCATTAAAGAATAACAGGAGGACTGACAATCCCTCAGTATCTTTCCAATGTACTCATTGCCCTCAGTAAAAAACGTAATTTTGTTAAACTCCTATGAGTAGAGACAATATGGCGTCACAGCTGACTGGCCTCTTGATTTTTGCCTTTTTTTAAACCAAACTAGTCAACAGTTAAAAGATTTTTAATATTTAAATATAGTCAAAATTAAGTTAATCAATCTCCACAGATGTAACATACCTAAATGCTATATTATGCATTGTATATACTTATCATTTATATTGCGATGAATGTGTGGTGTCACGATAAAGACAAGAAAGACGCGTCAGGAACTTCCGCATCCGCCGCAGTCTTCATGTGCGTGACATAGCAGATAAACAGCAAGAGAGTCGCTTACGCTGGTACGGCCACATCTTACGAACACCGTCTAATTATGTAGGGAATAAATGTCTAGCCATGGCGCCTCCGTCAGGTCCTGGTTGAAGGGGAAGGCTCAATAAATGGCTTGACGTTGTGAAGGCTGATGGTATGTACGTACTAATGGTCTCAAAACGGGGGATGCTGACGTCTGCGTGAAGTGGAGTAGAAAAAGTGGGAATGCAGACCCTGTGCGTCGGAGAGAAAGCTCCGAACACAACCGGGATTCAACGCCAGGATGATAATGATGATACTTAGCATTTATCATTACTTACAGACAACACCATCGTCAATATAAAAAAATATCTATCTCTGCAAAGAGTTGATTGGAAGAGACCGCTTTTTAGCATTGTACTATATTTTATACTTTTCAACTTTCATTTGTTTATGCTATGGTGTACAATAGTTATCTGTATATCTGTTTAGATTATGAAAAATCTATACTAGCGCCATCTAGCGAACAAGGTGAAACTACCCACCAAGGCATTACCAAGACTACCTAATATATACCTCTCTAATTGATATGTGTTACGTCTCTTATCATACATACATACATACATAACTTTACGCCAGGTCCCTTGCGGGGTAGGCACGAACAACAGAGCACCATTTAGGCTTATTCTTACACACCTCACTTGCTTCTTTGACATTCATAGTTCTTCTCATGCACGCTCGACTGATCTTAAGGCTCCTGACATTAGTATTATATTATTATATATACATCACATTAGTCTCATATCAGTAAGGATTATAGTCGCACTAGCCAGGACTTAACCGACATCATTTGCCACATGAGTTCAAGACGTGAGTGCATTAGCCACTAAGCTACGTGGGTAACAGACAAGATTATAATGTATGCATGTGTCACAAAAAACCCAACAAAGCATGTCCGGTTCAATTACCCGCAAGGAGCACTTAGCTTATAAATAAATCTCTCTTTAATCTCCCCCTAAGGGAACAAGGCGTGAAGTTAAGCATAAATTTCAATAACAAAACGAATCCGACAATTAAAGATCAGAAGCACCGCGCAATGCTAATGTCATTGTTAACAAAGTTTTAATCACAGTGCAAGATTTATGCAAGCCCGGATGGCGTGTGTTAAGGAATTTTTCCACTACGAAGCAGAGTGAAAGCTAAAATACTAGTTATAAATTTTAATGTTGTATACTTTAGCAAGCATATTTACGGTACCGTGCTATTGAATTTCAGCTTGTAATCCTCCAGCGAATTAAATTTCAAATATAAACACACGAGCAACTGCGTGATAGACTACGAATTAAATAGCGCTAATCACTTTCCATGATTTGGGTCGCCAGCCTGTTTGCCAACTTCACAATAAATAAATTTATATTCTCTATTCTTATTGCCTTATGGCCTATTTCATTACTTCAGTAAAATATTCAGTGCATATTTGGTCGTAATATTTTATTATCACAAAATTATAGTTTTAAGATGCTCTGCATTTGCTAGGCACACAGTCTGACTGTGTATTTCGTTATAACTCTTGCATTTTGCGGAATATAATCCCCGTCTTTGAGATAATGTTTTTTTAAATGCCAAAAGCTGACAAAGAGACAGCCGAGCGGCCTCCTGTTTACCGCCGTTTATGGACGTATGCGTAGTCAACTTGTTGCCGGTATCGAAGAAATTTTATAACGCCCTTCTTAAATTATCCCATGTCATAGCGCAGAGGGAAAGCGGTGTCGGGAAGTTCCTTCAAAGTCGTTATTGTACGCGGAATAAACGTTTTAAAGAACTTTTGCGTAGTTAAGCTTGGTAGCTCAAGAAAGTGAGCGTGAACATCCCGCCGATGGCAAGCGATGCGGTGATGAAAATGCGACATTGGCACCAAATCGAACAGTTCCTCGGAATACTCCCCATTGTACAATACGCAGACAGTCGCAAAATCTATAGGTTGAGTGATTCTAAACCATCAGTCAGTAAAGGATCGTCAACAATACAAACGACGCTACGTTGAATAGAGTCGATGGGGATCACTCTGGTAAGCAGGTGTTCTGGCCCATAGATGTATAGCAACGTATAGATTTTCACAAAAATCGACCCGTATTAAACGTTAAAAACAGAGAGATAAACTCACTTCTTAATATAGACCTATATCTTAGACTAGTTGTATCCACCACTTCATTCTTATTTTAAGTTGCACTCATTCATATATTCTGAATTCTGTAAAATGTCACATTAACAAAATCTTGTTTTAGTCACTAAAGTTTTTATTTTAAACAGAGAGACGGACTCTCACAGAGACTACCAGACAGATAGCCCTTTATTGATATATCTATAGATATAGATGTTTGTTCTCTTTATAATCAATGATTTCGAACTGTGATATATAGCTAAGTCTACTGTGTCACATGTTTATAGCCACGCTTTTGGTGTACAGACAACTTGCCTGTATGAGTAAGTACATGCCAGAGGCACTTGTCGCCCCATGATTAAGAGCAGCCGGTTCAGTTCCCGTCTCAAGACATCTGAATAGGCCAAATATGGACATGTGAAGGTTTGTTATATTTTACAGTGTTGTTCAAGTTTATCTTAGCAAATTTAGTGCGGGGCGCAGATTCCTTGATGGAGTTAGCTTGGGACTATAATGGCCTTACTCATAATCGTTTGTTAAATTTTAAGAATCTGCTCAGCAACTGATTAACGAAAATCTTACCCATAAACTCCTTTTAAGGATAAGAGGTGGTGGTAAAGTAAGTCATAAATAACTGTCAAAAATAATCAATATCGAGAGGTAGTTTAAGTGACTGCTAAGAGGCAAGATGGCAAGTTATATTTGAAACAGCCATTGATTAGGGGCTTAAGAGTCTCTTATTTAAGAAATGGCTAATCTTTTCTTAACGATATTAAAGTAGAGAGTAAATAAGAAAGGGGCAAATAACAAGGGATTGTTCTGACAGTACTCTGACGCCTTTCATCAGCCATTTTCGTTCCATTCACACGATAATTCGAATAAATTCTAGGAAGAATAAACAAAAACTTATTTAGAACTAGCTTCAGACCGCGACTTTGTCTGCGTGGAATAGTTTAACAAAAAGTTTGTCTTAGCGTGTTGATATATTGCTTATAACCTTCCTCAATAAGTGGGATAAGACTGATTTTTTTTTCAAATCAGACCAGTAAGTTCCTGAGATTAGCGCGTTCATTCAAACAAACGGACAAACTCTTCAGCTTTATATATTAGTATTAGATGTGCCCGTGACATCGTCCGCGTGGAATTTGTTTTCTAAGCCTCCCGATTTTGAAACATTCTTCATTGGTGCTCTGCTCCTATTAGTCTTAGCGTGATGATAAATAGCATAGGCCTTCCTCGATAAATGAGCTGTCTAATACTGAAAGAATTTTTCAAATTAGACCAGTAGTTCTTGAGATTATCGCGTTCAAGCAAGCAAACAAACAAATTCTTCAGCTTTATATATTAGTATAAGATATAGATGTATACAAATATTAAAAGTTCATCTCATATGACTACCGTTAGCCAGGAAGAAAAAATCATGAACATCACACTCGATATACCTACAGTTGTTTATTAAAGAAATTTACTTCGGGAGGCTGTGTAGTCGATTTTATACGATCAAGACCCAAGAGTCGCAATTAAATAAAGTTGAACCATTTTGTCAACGACTTAGTTAATAATAAATACAAGTTATAACCTCAAATGACAGCGTTTAACCGGTTGACCTGAAAAACATGCAGAAACAAGTTATAAATTAACAGTACTGTCGTCAACACCGCTGATTAATAGGCGATTATATAATTAAAAAGATATTAGTGACATTTGTTTATTTAGCAGTCGCTGTCATTTTAATCGTGTAATTTTGATAATTACAGATTACGTACATATAAATCTATAATTACAAACACGTGCAAAGTACAACCAGTATACTCGTATATTATAATTCGACGACACGTTTGGTCACGAGTGTCTTTGTATGGGTAATGTGGAAATTCGCAATCTATATCAAGGCTTCATGACATATAGGCGTATACGCAAAAATGCATTTTTTTTGTTATTCACTAAAACTATGCATGTTACATTAAAAGACATCAGTCTAACCTACAATGATATATTAGTAAACATAAAATATTAAGACAAACTGTATAATAGGACTAGATTTAATAAATAGATATAATAATAATATATAAAATATAGTAGATATAAAAATTTATTAGATATATAAGATTAATTGGAAAAGAAAATACAAAAAGAAAAATAAATAAAAATATTCCCCACATATCTCCCTTATGTAGCTTTAAAGATAGGTTAAAAGAGACGAGAAAAAGAATATCTCTGTCTTGGAAAATGACAGAGGAGAAGGCGATAAAAAAAAACACCAGTCTAGCCATACATTTGTTATGACCTTTCCCGGCCGATTTCGGCAATGGTGACTGCATTTAAACTCATTTTCATTTGTCTGATTGAGGTGAATTATTTTTGTATATGTTCAAGTGGGTCCCGGGATGGTTAAGATTTATGATTGAACACCTCTTCAACGGTGGGAAGGATTGGATGATTGAAGGTGATTTTTTGTGTTTAGAATTTTAGAAAATAATAAAACGTTTTATAGTAAAAAAATAAGCTATTTCACTACAAATAATGTATAACTGTACTATGTAATAATTAAAAATAAAACAGTAACATTTGTGTATACATACGGCAGATGCAGTTATTTGAAATCGTATAATATTGATAGATACAAATATGGCATACATTGTTTCCATACATGCATTGTTTATGACATTGTTTTTTTATTTTTTATTGATGGAGATCAGCAGACAAACAGACGGCCCATTTGTATGGAAAGCGATTACCATCGCCTATAGACACGTTTATATCCCACTGTTGGGCTCGGGTCTCCCTATTTTTCAAAAGGCATTGGAAAGTATATTCGCCATGCTTGTTCAAGGCTAATCCGTGCGTATGATACACCGGTATCATAATGATGTACAAGTTTCATCACGATGTTTTCCGTCACCAGTAATATGTGGCAAATCTTAAATTTTGCTACAAAGCCCAAAAAACACGAAAAAGAGCTCCAGTTTGTTACCTTGTATTAAATAGCGCAACATGCTAGATACTACCCCTATACTTAAACCGGTGTGATATCAGATGAATACTAGGAATTAACACGGCTATGCCTATCAGTGGTCTTCAAAAGCGCACTGTTGCCCCCCAGGCATCGCTGTAGAAGCAACGAATTCATTAAACCAGTTCTAATATTACATTAACCACGAAACTGTAATTCGAAATGTATGACTTTGTTGCGGATTTCCATAGGGTAGTGCAATGCATGTTATAAACAATACATACGATTCCAATATCAAATTGTCTGTCTGTTATTTTGATGATATATTATTTGGTGTCTATAAATAGTTAGTGCCAATTGGGAAAACCTTTTTTAAATAAGCTTTTGTTTATCATAGAGAGAGAATCAATCAATTCCGTTCACCTAAATACAATATTTTATATTTTTCTATGTATCGCTCTAAAATTTTATCGAGACGTCACCGAACGCTAAGTAAACCTCTCTCGCGTCTTAAATAAAGACTGGCTTCTATTTTGATCACAGGTTTAGCATTGCTGTTCAACGCAGTAACGCCGCCAGCTGTTTGGGAACGTTCTCGGTAAGTGACAGTGGTTTGGGACCAAGAGTTGTTAATGTGTGTGACAGTTTGTTGAATTTTTTGTGTTGAGGTGTACCTTAAAATTAGTTATAATATTATTTTATTACTACGTTTTATTCTATGCTAATTCTAGTGTGAAGTGTTGCTGTTACAATGATGTGGTGAGGATAGCTCCTGTGAAGTATATTGCTACAGCGCATACTATTTATACTATCTTGCCACACTTCAATGACGTTTACACAAACTCAAAATTTAATTAAACTGTTCAAAACTCTCATGTTATAGGAAAATCGGGCCAATTTCCAATATTGAAGACTTCAGCTAATTCTCCGGTAGTAAATGTGCTCCAAACAAAAACCCATAAGCGAGAGAAAAATAAAAGATGCTTTTTTTAAACTACATCGTTAATAATAGTCTTGTTCATATTGAGTTTGTAGGCTACTTTTAGTTTCTTAAAGAAGCCTACACAGAACTTACTGTAACTATTGAGTTAGAGTAAGTTCTGTGTAGGCTTCTAGGCTAAAGTTAGGCTTACAGTTCTGTGTAGGCTCAAAAATACGATCTCATTAATATTGATAAATAAGATCGTATTTTTTATGTATATGCCATCTCTATATAATATTACCTCTATGGTATTTATTGACAAGTTTTTGTGCAGTAATAATTTTCGATGAGCTCAGTAAAACACAAATTGTAAATTAACAAGGAATTAATTTATGTGTTGCAATATAAATGTGAAACACATTCTGAATTCTAATTATTCTTAAAAAAGTGAATGCTTAAGCGTTTGCTAACAAAAATGAATGTGTTTTTCGTTTTTGAGCAGTTTATTTATTTTATTAACGTCATGACATTTCGTTTATAGTTAATGGGAATTTTTATTGCTGGCAATATATTAGTGAAATGGGGAACTGACATGCTATGGAAGAAAAGTACAAATGTAAAATATACAAAAAAGAAAAAATTAAACAGACACTCCAAATATATTTTTCATAAATTAACCTAAAAAATAGAACTAATAGTAGAATTTATGGCTAAAACATGTTCTAGGAATCTCATTTGTACTTTGTATACAATCTTTTTTACTCTATTAGAAATAAATTAGGAGTACCTTGATTGCTACTTTGTAAAATAGTACGCATTTTTATATACGAACTTATTATACACTGACCAATATAGGGACGAGTCACTTTTTGTCCTGAGCTCGTAAATGCGTATGTTATTATAACAAAGCAGACCGTTGGCTTACTTTCAAAATATTTTTATTTTATAATTTAAATATTATAAACTAATACAATCAATGGCTGCCCAGATATGAGAAAAGAGAAAGTGGAAGACTTAGAAAGAGATGGGAAGATGTTTTCGTAAAAATTTATAGAATAAAATGGAGAAGAACAGCTGGAGATAGAAAAGACTGGAAAGAGTAGGGGGAGGCCTACGCCGCAGAGGTAACTTCCATTATTTAACGTGTACACGTATTTTCTTATATATTTTAAAAACTAAACTTAATGGTAGAAATAAAGGCTTTTCTATTTTATTTTAATACAATCAATAAAACTTAACCTTACGTTACATTAATTTAGGTCTACGTCTTCTACGTATCCAGAAGGTTAGATATGTAGGTAAGAGTCAACCCTCTCATCACCTAAGGAGTCGATGAGATGCTTTTGGCATAATTCACAACCAAACTTCGCATTCGTTTCCAACTAAACTCAAAGTACTCAGGCGCAAATACCTACCAGTAAACCAAGCAAAGCATGTCTTTTTGGTCTATATTCAATCAAGTATTTGCGAACTGGATGGCTAATAGCTTATGTAACTTTAATCTAAGTAGCAACATAAATATAAATCTTATCAAAATATTTTTTATAAAAGAAGAAGAAGAAGAAACAGAATATTTTTTAAGTTCTCGCGACTTGTATACATAATAAAACTACGTTTTAACGGTTTTTAGCGCGGTAGTTTATTTGATTTGAAACGTCGGATAAACCAAAACCAAAAAAATACCGCGCTTAAAACCGTAAAAACGTAGTTTTATTATGTATTGAGAAGAAACAGTATACTGACAGAAGAGGAAGAGAAGATTAGAAGACTGTTTAAAAAAAATATTTTAAGTTATTATGAATATTTTTTTATAGTACTTCTTCATAGTACATATAAACATTAAACATATCTCGACATCGGTCTTTAAAGCTGTAACTTACAATGAATAATTATTAGTTGATTCTGATAAAAAATACAATTAAACAAGAGTTTTTTAAAGGTCAGTGAACTTGAAAATATCGTGTAATAAATATAAACTGTTCACGTCTCCATTTCCAGTTACTGCATGTAAGGAACTCATCGGATAGTATAGCAACATTGTTTGTTAGGACTCTTTTCTTTATAGGTGTAAATAGAAAACTATTTTTATGACTGTATAACGGATGTCTTAAGTGTTTTTACATCTCACTTACGAAGTTTGTTTTAATGTTGTTTCTTGCGTATTAGATATTTTCGTGCGACTTCGCTCGCGTACTTATCCTTTACATTTAGGTTATGGCGTTAAAATATCTATATTTAAATTTTGTCTTGATGACTTATTGCACATTTTCCTAGTGAGTGAAAATATCTAAACTAACTTATACCGGAGTACATAATTCGACGGAAAAAATATTAATAAAAGTGTGATTACATAAATGTGTGATGAAAAATGTATTTAATTTTTAAGCAGCATTATGTTCTTGATCGTCTAATAAGCTCAACTCTTTGTATAATTTTAAAAAAATCATACAAACAAATTGAGAACCTCTTCTTTTATGAACTCGGTTAAAAATCTTATTAAAGTAGTTGGAAATTTCATTTTAAACTGGTAACATGTCTAAGGTTGACAACTGTTCCGCCATTTTGTTAATTTATGTTTCATTTGTTAGACGTTTATTTCTTTTTGTTACTACAATTGCTTTTTTCGTTGTTGTCGTTAAGCTTTGTTTTAATTTTGGATCAATGCCACAATACAACTCAAGGTTGTTATGGCGGTATGTTCTAGACCAGATGTGTTAGCCATACAGACGGGCAAGTGCCCTGCCCTGCCCTTTTGGGAGCGTAATATAGGTACTTAAAAACATATCATCCCAAAAAGCCAATTTGATGGAATATTTTCACCTGCCAGATGATCGAGAGTGTAATTCATAAGTGTGTGTGAACTGTGTGAACAGCACTATGCTTACCTTGAGGTGATTTGTTCACGGAGATTCCGTCTATACTTTTAATTAGTCTAAGGTCTCAGACTGTAAAAAAATGTATTTTACAACCGATCTGACGGCTGCATTTACAATAAACAGCATATTAAATTCACGTATAATAAAAAAATAATGGTGATACATACAAAAATGTAGTCATTTATGTTGGTTCGTAGTCATATATTAAATGAGATATAAAACAGCAATTTACGATAATAGCGCAGCATAATTAACTTTAATAGCAATTAGTGTATCGGCTATCTTTAGCAGTTATCTATTCGGTGTACCTCAATCACTTAAGCCATTCGTTCACAAAGTGGTCTATATTGACCCCCAGGGATCTGGTATCCGATCTGTGTATTCTCTGCTAAGAAAATTCCATGCGCTCCAGTTCCAAGGAATGCCCATAACCACCTCTAAGATTATTGGGATCATGGTGTCGACATTACAAACGATGTACATATAGTTCAGGGGTCACCTTGAAGACAAGGTAAAACTTGTCTCAGAGACATTGGGAGTGCTAAACCGATCCAAGCAGTACTTACTCCGCGGAAACTCCTTGTGCTTTATAAAGCCCAGGTGAGGCCGCATATGGAGTACTGCTCACACTTGTGGGCCCGGGCACCCGCCTACCACCTAAATCCACTGGACAGTTTTCAACGTCGAGCTGTTTGCATACCGATACAGTAAAGATCTAGGTGATAGAATAATGATATTGTTACGATTTTGTAGGATGTATATTCGAAAATGCCGTTTGACTTACGAGTACCACAAAGTTATTAGAAGTACGCACACGTAACTCACAGTTCTTACAAGTATAGCTGAATACAACAACACTAGACAGTAGGGCAGAAAATCCTTATCACATATATCCCGTAAACCTCGTCGTTATACTCACTCCGAAAGTGCACTAGTAGGCCGAAAGGGCTCCTTCGCAGTCAGAATACGACTGGCGTATTTCCCGACTGATTGATCTTCATCCATTTGTAAATTAGACCTGGCCTTCTAGCAACATGCGGACCACTGGTTCTTGAAATCTTTAAATGGTCAGCGTAATGCTTCTAAGAATTCGCATGAAATACCAACAGAGGAAAGAAGGTTTTATAACGTCTTACGGCGGCGTGAGCAAAGATATTAGCGCGAATAATAATAATAGACCACTCAAATTCAAAATGGTAATAAAACACCTGCAAAAGATTAGTATCGGCTTGCAAAAATATTTAAGATGTACTAAACCCACCTCTCAGGAGGCGACTACAGCTTTCAATACACTGTTTAAATATTTGAAGCAAGCAGGCAGGCGGTATACCTATTCAAAAGTAGTTATATTTGCCTATGGAAATTGTAACACCAGGCGTCAACGAAATTTTTCAACGCTCTTCTTAAACTGATGCAAAATTAAGACGCTACCAACAATTTTTGAAACAAATCTACTACGTGACATGTGTTAAATAGCACTAAAACAAATTTATATGTCTTATGTTTTTTTTAATATTCAATATTATTCATATAAAAAAGTTTAAATCGATATTAATCGTTCTTGAATGCTAACTTCAAAGAACAAAGTACTTTCCCAATAAGGAAAGGTAATGATTATAGCTGTATGTACAAAAGATTTGATCTTACAATTAGTTTATAGGTGGCGATAATCTCTACAAATGTTTCGAGAACAGTTAATTTGTTCCTTAGAGCACTTTCAGATCATATCCTCTTTGCTGCACAAGTAATTTGGAAAAGCGCTCAGTGGTGTAATCGTGCAAGTTTTTTTAGTATCTGGTTTCACTTTATTTTTATATATAAAACTAGCTGTCCCGGCAGACGTGTCCTGCCCGGAAAAGCTTCAATCGATATGCCGACAGCAGCGCCACCTACCGGGTCCAACTCAGAAACCTTCTTTAGCTCATGCACAACAAATTTGCTAAACATCATCACATGATCAAATGTATAGTTTTCGATTCTATAAAGGACATCCAGACAAACATTCACTTTTATGTATAAGATTGTTTTGTTCGTGGTTGACTGAACTCCTTTTAAAGCCCCGGACCAATTTTGATGATTTTTTGTGTGTTGAATTCGATTCGAGAAAAAATCGATTCAATTGGAATTGGTAGGTGATAGTGGGAATTGGGTCCTAGGGTATTGATAGTTTTGTGTGTTTGAGTGGTACCTAGAATGGTTTATTAATGGTTAGATATACAATTGGACCGTGAAAAAAATATTTTTTTCAAAGCACGACAACTGACGTCAGCCGCTCGTCTATCTCTGATATGTCTCTATCATATTATAAATTTATAACCGTGACGAGATTATATAGTAAATTTAAAAAAGACAAAAAATAGGAGGCTAATTCAAAGCAGCAAGTTTTAAAAAAGCAATTTTAAAAATTTTCCCGAAGTTCCCGAAAATGTTACCACCCCTAAAATGAAGAACGCTTACCCAAAAAGAAGGAAACCAGCTGTTAGTGGCTGAACGAAAGGTTCTTCGCAAGATTTTGGGTTTAACGAGGAGAGAAGACGGCAGCTGGAAGGTCCGAACTAACTTCGAAATTTAAAACCTCGTGGCCGAGCCTAACATACTAGGAGAGATAAAAAATCTCACCGCCTCCGTAGGCTCGGTCACGTGGAACGGATGGGGGAGGATCGAAGCGCGAAGAGGGCCTATTTGGGACGTTCTGATTGGCGACGTCCGGTCGGTTGCCCCAAGTATCGGTGGAGGGACAGAGTGGAGGCTGATCTGTGCGAGCTTCAAGCCCTTAACTGGCAAGAAATCCTACAGGACAAGAACAGGTGGCATGTTCTCGTTTTGGAGGCTAAAACACATTTTGGGGCGCCGAGCCAACGAACTTAGTTAGTTAAAATGCTGCCGCCCGGATTTATACGTAAATCCACCTCAGAGCGGCAAAAGAGGTTGTTTTCACAGGTTTAAATGATGAACTTGGTAAGTATCAAAATAAAATGTTTCACTTTATTCTATGTATTACAACTATATCTAGACATGTACGCAACTTACACGCAACATGCACGTAGCTCGTCGCACATATAATAAATATTAAATGTTGTAGCACGCTGATGGTGGTGGACCTAGGATACCCAGGTCGATGAAGTGGTGGAAGTTAAACACGTTTATTTGGTGAAAACTTGTAATAAAAAATCACTATTGTACGAAGGCGTCTGCCTTCGGCTACAATTCGAGCAGAAGAAGAAACAAAAGAATGCAACAACAATGTTGCAAGTAATAAAATTAAATTTAATTTTATGTTGGTGTTGCCAACATGCTGCGGCCTTAGAAGAAGGCCTTAAAACACACAATTTTATATGATATTAAGGTAATATTTTCATACAAAAGAATGAAATTTGCATACATATGCTTAAGCTATAAATCAACAGATCTAAAGAACATTCATGCTATACAAATTTCATCTTGCATTTCAAATACAATACTTATGATAAAACCAAGGTATTAAATAAAAATTAACATTCGTGTTCATTATACATATAAAAATGAACATTAACTTAAATCATAAAATTTAAGAAGTCAATTTAAAATTAACATAACCTATTATATACAATTTAAGAAGAAACATTATTAATGGGCAACAAACAAATACCCGATAATGATCTTCTGTATGTGTTACCATTAGGGGCGGTAACATCAAATGCCCGTACCTTCTTATCACTACCTGGATATACATTGGTAATACGAGCTACAGGCCAGTACATAGGAGGACAATTAGGTTCTCTAAGTAACACTAAATTACCTACTGCAATATTAGGCAAATCATCGCGCCATTTCGGCCTGAATTGCAAAACATTAAGATATTGTTTATGCCAGACTTTCCAGAAAATCTGCTTCATATGTTCAATTACTTGCCAAAATTTAAGTCTATTAACTGGAATTTCTGAAATGTCAGGCTCGGGATAAGAAACAAGTGGCTTACCCACCAAAAAATGACCTGGCGTTAGGTAACTAAAATCTGATACATCTGAGCTAAGCGGTATAAGAGGTCTCGAGTTCAATATTGCTTCTATTTGACATAAAACCGTCATTAATTGTTCAAAAGTCAGAACACTCCTTTGAAGAGTTCTTTTTAAAAGATATTTCGTACTCTTTACGGAGCTTTCTGCGAGACCTGCAAACACCGGAGAATAGCTAGGAGTAAAATTGAATTTTATTCCTTGTTGACCAGCAAAACCTTGTACTAATGTTTGATGGCCCTTAGCTCTGTGAAGACGGTACAACTCAGCTAGATGGTTTGCTGCCCCTTTAAAATTGCCTCCATTGTCACAAAAAACTTCACTGGGCATGGCACGTCGCGAGATAAACCTTTTAAAGCAGGCTAAAAAGGCATCTGTGGTTAAGTCTGAAGCCAACTCTAAATGAATTGCCTTGGTATTGAAGCAGACAAAAACACAAATGTAACCTTTCGTGAGCAATGCTCGCCTGATTCTCGAGTTTTTAACTTGTATCGGTCCAGCAAAATCTATCGCAACCACTTGAAAAGCTCTGGAGGCTGTTACTCTTTGCTTAGGCAGTGACCCCATCAGCTGCTTTGCACATGCTGCCTTCATCCTAAAACAAGGTAAGCATTTATATGTTATTTTCTTAATTTGACGTAAACCATTTACAAGCCAATATTTTTGATTTAACTGCGAGAGTACTAATTTCGGACCTGCATGTAACAATCGTAAATGCTCATGTAATATAATAAGCTCTGTTAACCTAGAACCTTTTGGCAAAATTAATGGATGTTTTTGATTATACGAGACTTCAGAATTTTGTAATCTTCCGCCTACACGTAACAAGCCATCGACATCTATAAATGGATGCAATGGTTTTAAAGAGCCCTTCACATTCTCACCTTTTTGCAACAAACTCATTTCTTCTTTGAAAAATATTTTTTGTTCTTGCTTAATTAACAAGAGCAAAGCTATATCTAGTTCCTTGCTAGATAAGTAATTTAATTTTAATCTACTGCTGTCTGGCTTACAATTGTTGCAAAAACGCAAAATGTAGGCTAACACCCTTTTCATTTTGTTAATATCCGAGTACTTAGCAATAATAATATCATAAATACCCTTTGACTTCAAGGTTGTAAGCGCCACCAAAGTACCAGAAGCACGTATGAGCACCTCAGGTTTTAATTCAGGTAAGTTATCTAACCTTTTAATATTTAAATTGGCATTAAATATATACCCACTTTGTTGCAGGAATGTCGGCCCGTTCCACCACATCTCACACGTTGGCAGCTCTCGCGGGTCCACACCTCTGCTTATATAATCTGCTGGATTGTCCTGTGTACTAACGTACGCCCAGCGCCATCCCTCGGTCAACTGCTGAATTACCCTTACTCTGTTCGAAACATAAGCATGCAACCGAGTGACTTCTGTATGTATCCATGCTAAAGCAATCTGAGAGTCCGAAAATAAAAATACGTCATTTATTCTGACCTTTAGTTTAAGCGTGTTATATACTTTATTTGTTAATTTTGCTAACAATAACAACCCATTCAGTTCAAGACGAGCAGTGCTTAATGCTTTAGCGAGTGGGTTAATTCTAGACTTCGAACAGAGTAAAGTAAGCTTTGACCCTGTTTCACTCACCACACGCAAATATAAGCATGCACCATAACCTGCAGAACTGGCTGCATCAGCAAAACCCACGAGCTGGACCTCTGCAGACTCAGACAGCTGAATATTCCTACTAATAGTAATAGGCTCCATAGCGACTAAGCTACAAGCAAAATCAGACCACTCTTTCATTATTTGTTGAGATGGATATGAATCCCAATCTATTTTGTCACACCACAACTTTTGCATGATAATCTTAGCTTTCACTATTATAGGACCTACATCGGGTCATAAAACCTAGCTATTAAGCTCAATATTTGCCTTTTAGTAACAGTATGAGATTTAAAATCATCTGGACACTTAACAATGAATGCATCCTTGTGTGTATCGATCGTTAAACCTAATGCCTTTATATTACAATTTTCCTGCTGAATCTCAATGTCATTTAATTGCCTCTCTTTCATGGGTATACCATGTAATACATTCTCACAATTAGATGACCATTTGTGCATTTCAAAACCTCCCCTATTAAGCAGAGAAATAAGTTGTGCTTTGGCTTCAATTAATATGTTTAAATCAGAATTAGAATACAAAACATCATCAACATAAACACAGTTTTTTAAAATAAATGAAGCTAGAGGCAATTCACATTCATACCGCTTTGCAAGCTCAAGAAGGCATCGGGTGGCTAAATAGCTAGAGCTTTTCAAACCATATGTAACAGTGTCTAAGCGTATGCATTTAACAGTTTCCCCTGGGGTGTCGCGCCACAAAATATTCTGCAGCGAAGTATGAGCAGGGTTAACTAATATATTCCTAAACATTTTTTTTATATCACTATTAAACGTGAAATCTCCTATTCTATATAACAATATTATGTCGAAAAGTTCCCTTTGAACAGTCGGCCCATTAAGCAATAAGTCATTGAGGGATACTTTTTTATTGGTTTTCATAGAACCATCAAATACCACCCTTATGGGAGTGGTTTTGCTCGCCTCATTTATCACATGATGATGAGGTAAAAAATATATAGGCTCCGCTTTAAAATCTATTGTCTGAAAATCTACATAGTGAGCGTGCCCTAAATCTATAAATTGATGAATAAAATTTTTATACTCTGCCCATATGTTTTCATTTTTATGCAATCTTTTTTCAAGGTTGAGAAACCTATTCAATGCCAATTGAAATGATTCACCTAAAGTGAAATTAACATCCTGCAAGGATACTTTAAGTGGCAGATCAACTTGAAATTTATTTTTTGTCAAAGTGACCGTAGATTGAAATAAATTTTCTACTATTTCATGTTCTGAAGAATGCTCAGGAAAAACCTCTGGCACCTTCTCAGTTTGCCAGAATTTTGCTACAGTACTTTGTATATTACACTTAGTGCAGGCAAGCGAAATAAGTTTGTTTACCTGACTTTGAGGTGGTAGTCCACCAGCAACAATATGCCCAAAATATGTGTTAAGAATACGTAGCTGCCTGGAGTGATGTTCAGCAGACACTGTCTGGACCTCCTCCGGCTGCAACGGCATGGCATGACACTCTGCGCTCTGCACTGCTGATGCCACATCTGCAGTGCTGCACACCATCGCAGTTGACTGCAATGCCTGAAAAAACACATCAGCCCCGATCAACATATTTATCTCGGATGGTTTATGAAACTCATCATCCGCTAACACAACATTTGGAGGAATAAAAATATCATTACGATTTAACATTGTTTGAGGCAAATTACAAGTAATTGTCTCGACAACATGAAAATTAACTTGTGTTTTAAATGAAGACTTTAAAGAATGCACCTCCAATGGAATACAGTACTTAATATAATTTTTTGTGTTTGTGACACCCATGATATTTGTATGCTCTCGCATAGGAGTCAGCC
The DNA here is from genome assembly GCA_012273795.1 of Dendrolimus punctatus. Lineage (NCBI taxonomy): Eukaryota > Metazoa > Arthropoda > Insecta > Lepidoptera > Lasiocampidae > Dendrolimus > Dendrolimus punctatus. The sequence continues at coordinate 18,076,680 of CM022539.1, forward strand.
CTAGTACCCTAACAGCTTTACTCGTTATGAGCGATACCTGAGAGGCAGAATCCAATATGGCCTTTACTCGCACCTCTCTGCCATCCTTCGCATAAAGTTTTACTCGAGCTGTGGGTATAAGCACATTATTAGTGTTATTTCCTGATAACATTATGACTGGCTCCACCTTCTCCATGTCTGTGTGCAGCAAAGTATGGTGACTTTGCTTACACTGAGCACACCTGAAGTGAAACTTGCATTTTGATATATGTTTATTTAAACAGATATTACATAATCCAGCCTTTGAAACAAATTCTAATCTTTGTGCTGAAGGCAACAATTTGAAAGTTCTACATAAATATGTTTTATGATCATTACACTTACAATAGTGGCATCCTGGTTTCTCCTTGAGCTTGCTTGTTACTGCATGCACTGCTTTCACCAGCGGTGGCTGAGGAACACCTACATTTTCCATTGCAAGTGCACGTTTCTCCAAATAATTTAACAAGTCTTCCACTTTAGGCTCGCTCTCTCCACCCCTCTCAAGTTGATACAAGTGTGCTGTGTGCATATCTAGTTTACGGGTAAAGATACAAATTAAAATAGGGTCCCACTCAGAAACCTTTGCATCCAAATTCGAAAGAGCAGCTAAATTTTGCCTTACTGTACAGACAAACTGCCTCAAACTAAAAGGCGAAACCTTAATAATATTCTGCACATCTAATATACTGCAAATATGATCATTTATTATTTTATATTTATTAAAATATCGCTTATCTAGTAGCTTTAATGCCTCGTCATAACTTGTTTCCAACAATGGAAGGTTTTTAATTATGTCCAATGGCTCGTTTTTTAGAAAGCTACGTAAATAAAATAACTTTTGAACATTGTCTAAAGAACGATCATTATGTATTACAGACATAAACATTTGTTTAAAACTAACGTACTCTGAATATTGGCCAGAAAATGTTTTAATATCTATTGTAGGCAATTTTGTTTGCCTAGAATTATCGCAAGAGTCCGAATTTGAACGTGCTTGTGTTTTCACTTTTATCTGGGAATCCAGAGAACTCAATATGTAAAAGTATTTACCTTCGTATTCTTCAATCTCTCCAACATCTTTAGGATCAATACATATTATTTCATTATTTAATTTCTCGTAGGCTTGAAAAGCCTCAAGGCATCTTCCTTTATATACCCCTAACATTTCTACACTTAATGTATTAAGATCTTCATTCTTAATTTTACTATATAGCCTCGATAAGCTAGCTTTCGCATAACCCCTTTTAGCGACTAATTCCTCAATTACAGACATATTGTTTAAACTTATAGTCCCTATTTAATTTAAAATAGAGAAAGTATTTTTTTTTATTTGCACTGAACACAGAAAACTTTAAGCACTAAAACTTTTGAAACCGAGATTCGCGCACCACAGAAAAAACAATCGCACGTCGTCCGTCGTGGCGTCGGCGGCGGCTTCTCCGATTGGCTGATTTCAGTGACGTCGTCCGCGTTCCGTTGCGCAGTAACCCACTGCGCATCCATAGGTCGCTGGTTCATATCCGGCTCGAAGGACCAACATGTACGCAACTTACACGCAACATGCGTGTGTCATGTGTCAATTTCACTAAGCGATTTTCTAACGCGATTCACTCACAAAAACATTATCGTCGAGGTAAGACAATGAAGTTTGAATGACACAAAATAAAAACAGAAACAGTCTCTTATATGCAAATCATTTCCTGAAAAACACACCTCAAACTCGTGACTGCGCTTACCAGTTTCTGGCGAATTGAGGTGAATAATAAAGAGTCAGCTATCTATCTGTCAATGTAACAGATAAGCAAAACAATAAAGTTTCGATAACTATCGAGTCCTTATCAATTAAGCAAAGTTCTCCGACTAAAATTGCATTAGGTCCCGAAATGTCGAATGACTCAGATATACTCACGCTGGTATTAAATCAAATGAATATGTAAATCCCATTGAAAATCGAACAGATATTTAGATAAATTAGTCATTGCTTAACTGGTGTCGGGTTGGATTCCAGGCGCTTGTTATCGTAATTAACGCATAAGCCACGCTCCAGTTGGCGGGCGGTTAAACGCCATAGTAGTCCGTTATAAAACGCTGAATTTTGTGTCGATTTATACACCATAATTTCAACAATGTTTTGGAGTATTCTGTCAATTACTTATATTATATGCCTGGCAGGCAATAGCTCCCACCGAAATAGGTCTTTCTTTTTTAATATATTCGTTTTCATTTCCCAATATTATTACTCTGTTAAAATCTAAACTTACACCAAAAACAGATTTTTGGGTTCTTAAAATTTTGGAAGTGCTTGCCGGAGATATACTGCTAATTGGCTTTTGTTTTTCTCAATTCCGCAATTCGCAATTAAACAAATTAAAATCTTCAGAGTGCCTCAAGTAAAATGTGTGTAAAAAAACACTACTTTGAAATATTACCGTACAAAATCAGCTAGCGCCGAAAATACTGGCAGATTCGCCATCCATCAGTCCATATTTAGAACCGCTAAGATTTCGGAGATACTTTTGTCCCTCCCCATTACGAGCTTGTCGATTTTCTATCGGATACACTTTTGAGAGCTTGGAAATCAGATTTTTGATCTGATTCCGCCGTCACCTGTTCATCATCGGTGGAGCCGATGGAGCAGTATGCGGCACCGATATATGGTGGATATACCACCTATACGAGCGACGCGCATTGAGTCCACCTTTATCGTGAGTACTCTCATTGCCAGTCTGTCTTCTAGATACTTACAACCTGGGTGTCTTCAATTCTCTTGTGAATGGGTATCCTCGTGCGTAAACATGCTCCATCTTAGGACATATCTCCGCTCTACATCGGGCGAGATCACGATCAAATACGAAACTAGCTTTATTTATATATGTATATATTTCTTTGTTCGTTCGTGTGTATGTCACTGAATTCCTCCTAAACGGTTAGACTGATTTTGATGACATCCTTTGTGTATGTTCAAATTGGTCCCAGGATTGTAGGTGTAGATTTACTATTGAATCCGGTAAGTGGCACTGGATTCGAGTTCTAGGATTATGATGAAGTCTTTTGTCTGTATTTAAATGCAACTCATGAGTGTATAAATTCGCAATTGGATCCTGCAGATGAAGGTGAGATCGGGTTCTAGATTTTTATTTTTTCAGAGCAGGAAAACATGTGCCGGGTCAGCTACTACTACTATAAAAAACGATTGCCATGCGGCTGTTTGTCCGACACTATATGAAAACGCTCGTCTGCGGTGTCACCATGGACTGTATTGCCTTACTTATTGTTCCAATATCTCAATATGCCAACCGCGGAGACTAACGACTCCTGTCTATACGAAGCAAGTAGGACTTTTCAATTATATTCAAATAGTTCAAACACAATTAAAATCACACTTGGATGTAGATGGCGTAGATTAATGTGGATTTCATTTCAAAATTGCGAGTTAATAAAATCTCCTTATATTAATTTATAATTTCAAGATGTATTAATTTATATTTTAAGTAGATATCCAGTAATAAAACGTACACCTATTGGTATTTAAGGTTCTTAACAAGGAATTATTATTATTTATTTCTTTGACAACCATGGGCCATAAAAATGGCCCGGACATTCGGAGGGCTTGCGCGGGGCCATGGAAAGGCCAACACGTAGAGGCCCTTTGACAAATTTAATGTAAATATAGCGTGACACTAACCGACGATTATTTATTTATTATTTAAGTTTATACGAGTAATTTCAGGACAACATGTCATATAGTTACAATACGAAGCTGAACCAGAAAGTTCTTGGAATCAATATTAGAAAATGTAAAAATTTAAACAAAAGTATTTTATTTTTCTATTTTTAGAATAACGCGTTTCTAACTTCCTTATTCCTTGTGAAAAAAAATTATTTTCTTGACTCGAAAAACTAGTCTGCGGCAGCCACACCCCGTCAATATCGTAAAACTTAGTTCCACCAATTTTCTCTTTTAATATTGGGAATATGCGAAAATTCATTGGGGTTAAGTCAGAGAATATGGTGGGTGATCAAGGAGAAGCCAGCACAGCGGATTGCGTTGAGCGCAACTTCCAATCGACTTTTGCAACAATCAAATTGAAAATATCAACTGTTTAGTAAAATGTGCACGTTTAAGCTGTCCTAATAACTTTCTCCTTTACCGTCAGTCAAAGACCTACAATTTGGCCCTATCTATCTTTTTGCTAGCTTCTCAATAAAAAAGTTGATAGACTAATACTTTCATTTTATTTCACATGTATAATTATTCGCATTCTTTTTTATGTTTTTTAATATATATATACATATACATACATATATATATATATATATATATATATACATATATATATGTCGGAGGGAAGCTATGAATCGGATGATTATTATTTGGATGTATAATGCACAATATCATTTGTTTACATTTTAATTACTTCTAAAATTCTTAATTTAATTTAATTTCTTAAAATTTCTTAAATGTTTCTATAACTTAAAGATCGTTCTAACCTAATAAAAGTTATGAATATTGTAATTTAATAAACGACCAATGAGAGCAGAGCATGTCTTGAGCGCGGTCAAGACGCTCTCTATACTTTAGTAGTATCTACTTCGGTAGACGGAGGAGTTTTTGTGGCACATTTGGTTGATGGCAATAGGTCGAGTTGGACCATGGAGAATTTGAAAGAAAGTTTTAAGTTAGAAGTATGAGCGGTGCCCTGAACCCGCTGCTCGGTCTAAACTATGTCAAAATATTGATCGAATCTAAATTAAAAGTGTATAAACCGTGGCTATCGTGTTTTATGCTCGCATGTTACCCTGATGACGCCCACTAAACCTGCAATAACTAAAGGAGATGTCGTGAGAACGAGGCCTTCTCCGACATATATATATATATATATATATATATATATATATTTATATATATAAGAAATAAACATATATTAAAAAAATATAAAGAGATGACGTCCGTCGGCAGCGGGGCCTAGGGCCCAAGCTACCTCACAATGCGTGCCGTGCTCAGGAGAATCGCCTTCTGTATCTGGCCCTTCACCCATTTACCAACCGAGAGCCTCTCTAGGTGTAGGTCGAGGTTCTTCGCTATTAAACCGTTAACGGACACTACTATCGGTACGATGATCGTTGACTCTAATTTTATTTATTCTTATATGCAATAATAGGTAGCAAAACTCGCTCAATAAAAAATCGGTCTTGATAATACCATTTTAAAAGTCATTTAAAAACAAGTCTTTGAATACCTTTCCATACATTCCCCATCAGCCTATCTCTAGCTACAATACATTACAGCTAATTAACTGTTAGAGCTCAAAGCCAGTCACGACCGAGCTGTTCTCGGGACGCGCACTATTTACGTGGTAGCGGTATGAAGTTAGCACCACTTCAACCCCAGTGGCCCTTTTAACTGTTGTACTTAATCGTAGGGTAACCAAAACCTATGTGAGATATTATAAAAGATTTTTTTAACGAAACCATACTTGAGATAAACACATAACATACAACCTTATTTGATTCGAAAGAAAACACATTTCTCTTTGCCCGTTAGTATTAATTTTCAATTTAAATAAAACTTAAAAGATTTCAAATGTATTTAAGCGCTATCTGTATATACTTACGATTTAGACCTTTTATACGCAGATCAAAGGAAATTGTTCGTAACAGTGTATTGAGTTACGAATAAGGGTCAAAATGCCTAAGAATAAAGACATCTATAATAAAATAGAAGTGCGAAAATTCTTATTCTCTGAAGTTTCGCTTCTACTGCACACACATATATTTTTTCTTCAATTACTTACTCCCCACATACTGCACATTATTATACCCCGACTTCGCGAATTCAACTTACGCAGTTATCGCTCAGTCCTACCAATCACGTAAGTTCGAGGTTTTACAGTATACTATATTTTAAGAAGAGAAGTAACAAAAAATGTGGTATTTAAATATAATTACATTTATTTATACAACCTATTCTTAAAACATGATATTTTTTTCAAAGAACTTTGGATGACAAAGTTTATAACGATAAATAAAAGATAACGAAATAATGTTACCTATTCAATTTCAACTTGAGCAGATGAATCCTAGAATGGAGACCGCGTCTCGGTAAACGTAGTGTCGGACGCTCTCCATCTCCAGTCCGATGGACTGACAAACTGTTTATGGTCGCTGGTAGGCGCTGGATGAGGATGAATGCCAGGATGAGTGGCGTGGACTTGGGGAAGCCTAAGTCCAGCGGTGAACTGCGACTGGCTAATAATAACAACATTTTATACTAAGTTCACAAAAACTTATAATAAATCAAATATTTCTGAATATAGTTTTATTTTTAAGTTACGTGCAAATAAGAAATTGTATACGAAGTAAATTTCGATTTGTCACTAATCTGACAAAGACACCATGGTCACAGTACTCGCGTGCCCGCCGTCCGATGCGCACGCGCACCTGAATAAAATTAATCCACATTTAATCTTCAACAAACGCAGATAAATTCTTAACAGCTGCAATAATTTCAATTTATCCCCGCAGTTCCTTGTTAGCGAATAACTGTTGGGATACAAACATTCGCAACGTGTTTAACATGTTACTGATAGCCTTTTTACCCGATTTATGTTTGACGGCTATTAATAACTAGCAAGCATAGTAGCCAGCAGCAGGGACTATGCATTGGAAGGGAAGCATCTTTATCAACGATTAAGTACAGCTTTGTGTGTACTTATCGTTTTTTCCTTTAGAGACCAAAAATAATAAGATACTTAGTATTGCAGAGAATTATATATATTGTATATAATGGCGCCCATTTGGAGAATGTGCCTGACCTATCCTGTAGGTATGTGTTGTGTGTGTCGTGTGTTTCTTAACATTGCTTCTTTTAAACTTTTATTGTTATAACTATCTCAAAATATAAATAATATGTATTTAATTTTTTTACAATTGTTGTGCATATTTTTCTTATTTTCTACATTTTAATTGCTTCAGTGTCTGTGTATGTGTGACTTGAATGGCCCTAGCGGAAGATCAGCGCTGGTTAACTGAACCAGCAACGTGCTGAGCTAGGACCAATTTATAGCTACACTTTTTTTGTTTCTTTTATTGCATTGTTTTATATTTATTTATTTATGCTTATATATTGTATTTTCATTTGTGTTGTAGTTCTAAACAAAGTTTTTCTTTCATTCTTTCAAAATTCCAGGAGCTGTTGCTGTCTTCGGAACACAACCTTTAATCTTCAATCTCAGAGACAGAATTTGAAACAAAGATATCCGTAAGAGAACCAAGATTACTGCTTGCAATATACAAAATTTGAGGGGGAAGGCAATAGCAGTGATCACGGCCGTCACAGAACCAATGGTCTATAGAGTAAACAGGTTTTGGACAGGAAACTATGTCTTCGCTCATGTAGAGTAGGACATCCACCCACCCTGGTGGACTGATGACCTAAGCAATAATGTTGGTAGGGACCAAATTAGGAAAGCAGAGCACCGAAATTTGCGACGCAAACTTGGAGACGCCTACTTCTAGCATTGTATAGCGAATTGCTGACAAAGTTAATCTTCAAAACCGCCGAATAATTTATATATTCGTCATATTACCATAAAATTATAGTTTGAGGGCGCATTTTAAACATTCAAGTGAGCATTAGCGGTAGAGCAGTGGTATGGTGAAAAGGGGGGGTGTTATCTGGAAACATTTGCATATACATAGAATAACAGTGCTTCATACACGGCAGCGGCGGTCCCGTCTATACGAGCTCTGATCTTACTGCCTTTCCAGAATCAGCCCGGGTTGTTTGGAAGAGATCACTCTAAAGAATAAGGCCGCCCATTGTTTCTGCCTTTACACGAAATGACAAATTTACTTTATGTGTATGTAGTGGCCATTAAAGAATTTTCTCTCTGTCTATCTAGCCATTAACTGTTCAGGATTATATAGGTATATGGGACTTATGGGAATCCATCAGTAATTTAATATTCTCGTCATATACACAATAAGGTCAAGATTTAATCTAATAATGATAAAATTTCCGAGATTCATTGAAAACTAGGACGGCACTTTAAAAAATTTATGTACATTTGCCGCTTGAGAGAGCTCATTGCGATTCCAAAGCTGCATCGCAGCCTTATTAGATGAATTTATTGCCGATTTTGCATAGCTTACGGGTAAAGAAGACGGAATCTTTTAGAACGTAGTACTCGGAATTATTAAGTGTCCTTCTTTAGGAAAACGATTTACTCCATATTCCGAATGGTGCAGACACTTCAAAATGCCGTCTTGAACATCTCGTGCAGACTTTACTGGTTTTAATGTTTTTATACAAATGTCAGTAACAAAATATATAAATATCCTCGTAATGTTACAGTTATAGGTCATTGCACGCAGATGTGGGTGTCATGCATTATTAGTGATATTGTTTTTAATTGTTAATGATATTAAATACTCACAGTCTGTGTAGACATTGATTTGGTTATTTGTAACACATTGGTAAATACCGAAATCAACCAATGTGATGCCGTCCTATAAGGGACACTTGGAGAGGCTACAAGGACTGGAATCTAGTCACTATTGACACCAGGCCATAGGAAGAGACCGGCGTCAGAATTGACGCTAACAAGGAAAGAAAGAAATATAATATTTTATTCAGGACAAAAATAGAAAGACGTTAGACACAAGTAAGTCCTAAATAGAACCAACTCTCAGCATAAAGCTAGCCAACAAGGACTAGTGCTTCCGTCTGTCTGGGACTAAAAAGTGAAGTCACGGTGGACAATACAACACATTTAACATTAACACAAATATAATGCAGTTTGATAAATAAATAACAAACTAAATAACAATGTTACAAACTAATATTTTAAATAACACATCCCTATTAATATAATAAATGGGAAAGCACCGTCTGTCTGTTCCGTTTTCACGGAAAATTACTGGACCGATTTGGCTGAAATTCGGTATATATGTAATTTTATACAGAGAGTGGACAGGGGATACTTTTCGTCCCGGATAATGGGATAAGTTTCGAGATAGATTTATGTAACGATTAGCCCAGAAAGTAGGATAGGTTTTTATTTTGTGATAAGCCATTTTCGTCGACTTGGTCGATGTGGTCAATTTGGTCAATGTGGTCGATTTGGTCGATGTCGTCGATGTGGCGGATGTGGTCGGTGTTGTAGATGTGGTCGATTTGGTCGATGTGGCCGATGCGATCGATGCGGTCGATTTGGTCATTTTGGTGTGCATATGTAGTTTTAATACCGAAAATTGGCATAGATACTTTTCATACGTGAGATGGCATAGTTTGTGATATAAAATGAAGTGAATTTTTCGGGGCAGATAGCAGTAACATAATTTAATACAATGTAACCTGTGCTGTAACCTGTTTAAACGAGAGGCTTGCACCAGCCGTTGTCTTGCAGAAACATAATTTCCGGAATGAACTATATCCTATGCTAATATCAATTTTCGTAAGTATCCATAAACTATACTAAATTTTGAAGAAATCGGATCATTTTAAGGGTAGTTAAGAAGAAATAAACTACCAAGAAAAATGACTTTCATATTTCTACAATAATTTGGATCTCTAGAGTTAAAATCTTGACGAAGCTTGGATCATTGAACGGATATAATAAATTTGAAGTACATTTAAATTACTTGCTATTCTAAGTATTGTATTTTCCCATTCAGATAATAGCATTCTGTCGTTCAGTAAAATGGCAAAATAATAACCATATCAAAGCCAAACCATAAAAGAGACAATACAATAAATTTAATATCAACGTCGCCACGAGAACAGTTTGGTCAATGAATTATTATAAGCTGTTGTACACCCGGCAACTGGTTACCGGCAACTTAGTCCTCAGCGAGAAACCTGACAATCCATTCTTATTATTATATATTATCATCTTAGGAGGGTTATTTGGGAGATTTCTTACCATGTAGTTCTTGAAACTTAACAAATTGCGAAGGAGCAATAAATTAGCATCTAATTCATAGAGTTCCGTTTTTGTGATAGTTAGTTTAGATACTTAGCAGTACGGAACCCTGAAAAATTAAAACTCACTCACAATTGGAGTTTTGCTGCATTAAGTACGTTTATCTTTTTATAATATTTAGGAGCTGTCAAAATGTCTTATAATATGAACTGATGGATATTATTTTAGATCTTGTTTCATTGAATTAGGGTTTAATATTGTATAATAAAAAACTAATCTAAGTTGAACTATTTACAATCAACTCACTGTCTACAGTATATGTCTATCGCACACTAAACACTGAGAAGAGAAGGGGGAAGCGTCTGTCCGAAATACGGCTAGCGCTGTGGGTTAGAGTGAGAGAGGAGGACCCTGCCTACCGCTGCCGTATGCGTGAAAGAAAGGGTAGCTAGACAGACTGGCACCGTAACGAGTTACGTAACGTAGCGGTTTACCCTCCCATAAGAAGTTATCACTTGAAAAAAACGCAATGCTTGTATTATTTCCATACCGGCGGACTTATATTCAAATCGATTCAAAAGAATTCCAAAAGAAGTGAGTGTAGACAAAAGTAACGCTGAATAGGGAGCAATATAAGCGTCCTAAGGCGATTGAGTTGCCGGCAACCAGTCGCATAATGCGAGTTAGTCCAAGTGAATTTATTAACAAAATTTACGGTTGGCGCGGTCAAGTGATAAATTAGATTTATCTAGCCTAAGACAAATACCTGCTTTGAGATTTAATTCAGCATAAACCGATAGTATGGCCGTTTACTGAACTTCACTATCTCGGTTCATTTCTATTCGTTCCTGATGCATTCTCGGCTGCCGTTTAATACCATTTATATTCACTTAAATATTTATTAAAATGAGATTAATGTGCCTTTTCTTAGGTATTTTAAAATACTTTGTATTAATTTTTACATACATAATAACACTGTTTATTTTTTAATTTATTGCTGGAGTATAGTAGACAGGCTGATGGCCCAACTGTGATGGAAAGTACTACACCAATGTGCTGCCGGACTCGTAAATTAAACTGGAACCTGGCCACTAACGCCGGAATACACCTCAAAGTTTATATGGCGGCATACTCTAGACCAGGGATGGTAGCCATCCAGATGGGAAAAGGCCCTACCACCTGACAATGGGTTGTTTTGTCGCCTCTTACGACAGGCCTGGCCGCAGGAATTTGTATTCTTTCTCCATCCCTAGACGGATAATAAAGTAATGATGATGACATTAAATATTAGAATGTAAAAAATAGAGTTCATACGTTCATGGAGTCAGGTTTAAAAAATCAAAGCGTGGTTCCTTAACGACTAATATGTATTTAATTCAGTAGGAGAGCAGATAGAAAGAAAGTGCAATAAGTAAGTGTAAGTAATAAATAATAAGCTCATTCTTCAGTTAATTAAGTTTCTGTTTGTATATGATTATTGTTCTTTAATTACTTTTCATTCCTAATTTGTCTTGTCTAGTCTTTGATCTATTCTTGTGTTGGCTTTGGTCTATTCAAATTCGCTGCCAGTCATGTTTCCATGTATCAATGTTACCCCTACATGGCGAATCCTTCACGTTTCCGTCGCGTTTCCCCCGGTCAGTTGTCAATCGAATTTCCCCTCGTTAAGAAAAGGTCTTTTCAAATATGAAGGATGCGTCGGCGCCGGAAGGCGTTAATCGTCGTTCAGGCTCCGTGAGCCAGAGATTTCCAGATATGAAAATGCAACATCCCTATTAATATTATAAATGCGAAAGTAACTCTGTCTGTTTGTTTGGTCAATTTGGACGGTGTGTTCGTTTATGTAATTTTGGTCGTTTCGGTAGTCTCGTTTGATTTGTTCGTTTCGGTAGTTTCGGTAGTTTTGGTTTTATGGTAGTTTTAGTAGTTGTCATAGTTTTGGTTATTTTAGTAGTTTTGGAAGTTTTTGTAGAATTGATAGTTTTGTTTTTTTGCTTATTTTAGTATAGAGTAAATAATAACCATAAACAAAATTAAAACTAAATAATTAAAATGATGAGTTGGCGGTAGGCTAAATAAAACTTTAACAATACTCATTGACACTTGTCATCTTCGTCTTCCGTGATCACGGCTACTGAAAAGTAGCCGAAACGTCGGAATAACCAAAAGGAAACCGCGCTTAAAACCGTTAAAACGTAGTTTTATTAAATATCAATATCTTCAAATCTATAAAAAAATAGTTCACAAGAATCCCTTGTTTCAAATGAACTATACATAAGGCCTGTAAAACTTTAATGAATTAATCTGGTTAATACAGTAATCGTAAATAACACCAAAAATCTGATAAGCAACATTAACATTGCTCGATCTAGAATCACTTAATTAAAGGGGCATAAAATCCATCATTTACGCCTCCTCTGCAAGTCTTACAGCTTTCGCCTTAAACGTTTATCTAGAACCCATTATATCTCTAATAGCGGTTGCTTTATGCACAGGGGAAATCTTATGATCGCAAAATCAAGTGTATGTAGTTGATTTGATAGTGTTACGAGCTACAGGACTCGAATTAAAATGCCGTTAGAATTACTATAGGATTTATTAGAACTGTACAAACACGTATGAAACAGATACAAATATAACTGGACACAACCAGTTCAAACTGCACGATTCAACAACACGCGCAAAGTCCGTCACTATATCGCTTATCGAATGTACGTCTTGCTTTGATCGTGGTTCTCGCTAGACTACCCTCTCCGCATTGGGTCATTGCTTTATAATGTACCGATGCCATACCTGGCAAGCTTCGACACAATTTTTTCCCAGAAAACTGCGGTACGGCAAGAAACGGGTACAATACAATAGGATGTTTTTCTCAGTTACAAATTTTAAACACGAAGTAAACAAAAGAAGTCCAAATGCGACAAAGATAATAAACTGCGTTTTATGATAGGCAAGTGTGCCTTCACCTTTGTCGGCATGTAACAATAGCTTTAACTTTGTTACTGTCATTTAGGGGCTTATTTCTCAATCAGTAGAATTTTTTTTTTTAGTATAGGTTCGCATTTGACCATAATCTCGCCCTTTGTGGAGCGAAAATGTGGGATGGAGCACTCTTATCTATAAGGTTAATAGGTAAATGTATCAACCAGATTGAATTACCCGTTTGATAGGCACAGAACTGGCGGGATACGACGGTATTCAATGACATTGAATGATTCCAGTATATATCATGTATCACTTTGGTTGAATTATCTAAATTGAAAGGTAGAAATGAACCGTCTAATATTGGCTCAAGAGTGGCGTGTTCAACTGTTCATGTGCGCTCATGTTTAATGTTAACTTGTTTAAAACACACTTACATACATTTATTAATAAGCGTAAAGAAATAAATAAATTCTCTTTCTTATACTTTTATTATATTCACGATACGATAATTTATTTATAAGCGGTTAAAGGTCTTGATATATCTGGCCATTGTTGTCCGAGGTGGCATTTTAGCGTGGAGTGTAGCAACTGGCAACCTGCAGGCCATTCTTGGCATTTAAATATTAAATTAATGTGCATTAAAGTGCCGTTTTATTATTTTACACAGTTTACATGTTTCGGGTAATCTATATAATGTTTTAATTAAGTAGATAATAATGTTGTTTCTACTTAATGATATATTTTTATTATTATGTAACTAATTCTAAATACAGCTAGAATATTCATTGACATTAGACTGCTGAGAGTCCCAGGAACTCTCCATGCATGCTTCTGTGCTGAATGTGGTCCTTCTCCCGAAGGGAGATATGGATGGTGTCCAAAGAGATTCCCCTGCGTTATAAAAAAAAGATATGTCCACGCGGCCTCAGTATATCTTTTTCCGGCAAAGAGCCAACGAAGGCTAACAAACGGTTTTGGAGCGAATTTCTATAATGCGGCTTTGCAACACCTAAGGCGTTAGAAATGCGCTGCTGCTCCCTAAAGGGCGAATAGAACCTGGCCACTAATGTCGGAACACAATTCAAAATTGCTATGGCGGCATACTCGAGACCAGGGTTGGTAGCCATTCAGACGGGCAAAAGTATTTACCACCTGGCTGTGGGTTGTTTTGTCACCTCTCACGACAGGTCGTCCTGCCGCAAGAAACTTTATTCTATCTCCGTTTCTGCACTGATTAAATTGATATATACCTAATATAGAGTGAGGTGCGTGTGTGGTAGAGGGCTACCCCTGCTACCCCCATGCAGACCGTGGCGGACAGCAGTTCCGGACGAGTCGGCCCAAAGGTCCGGTTGATACATACATCAGTCTACTGTTACTTACTTGTCCTGTTGCAAGAATCTCTTTCTGAGGATACAGCAGGTGGCGCCCATCTTTTTATTACTTCTTTTCTTTAACTTGAACGGTATTTGGCTAAGTTCAACTCACATATAAACTTATGCATTACATTGTCTCATAGCCGAATCCACCCCCGTGAATTTAGCTAGCCTGGTAGGGTCTTGGGATAAAGTAATTAAACCACACCTTAATGAGAGGTGGCAAGGAAAGCTCTGTGTTTCAGAGAAGTTCTTGTTGTGTATTTTATTATAAGCTTCATATGTGTATTAACCGGTTTGATTCTTTCATTCCCCTCTTATACTCTTCTTATACATAATAACATATAGGGCTCTTTAATTATTCAAATAACAGTTATAACATACAGGGCTTTAAATCCCAGATAACAATGTTGAATGATAGATTAGATGAATTTTGCCAGGTGGTAGGGCATTTGCCCGACTGGATGGCTACCACCCCTGGTCTAGAGTATGTCGCCATAACAACCATGTGTTGTGTTCCGGCATTAGTGACCAGGTTCCAGGCTCCCTAAAGAGAGCAGCAGCGCATTCGTAGCACCTTTGGTGTTGCAAATGTCCATAGGCGATGGTAACCGCTGTCCATCAAGTGGGCCGTCTGCCTGTCTGCTGATCTCCTGCAATAAAAAAAAAAGAATATATACATACGTTTAAATGTCACCATAGTCCAACGATACGCAATATTTTGTGGTCAACGTTTTAAATATTAGTAGCGATTTGGTTGATTTATTCAAACTATTCAAAATGCTAGACTTTACTCTCCTTTTAAATGTATAGAATAGGATAGGTAGTTTAAATTTATTTCTGGTATATCAAATTTAATGGAATGAATAATTTATTAAAGTAATTGACAATCTGAGATCGATCATTATTCACTAATGTAAAATTATTTACAGGTCATTCTGATCGCGTCCGTGGATTATAGACAATTAATTGAGAAATTTCATATAAATGTTAAATCGAGTTTCTCTCACAATAGGCAAATATAATAAATTGCCCGAAGCTTATTAGTAATTTGTTATTATGTCGCTTGCAAGATAATAATATATCATACAATGAGTTATTGTTTATTTTAGAAAGGATATATCCATAACTACATATCCCACGTGTAATAAAAATGATGGCATCAGAAGGAGATGGATACGCTTTCATACATTCTTGGGCCCAGTGGTATAAAGTGGATTTCTTTTTATTATGTTGATATTTTTTATAATTGTAGTGGGTTTAGTTATTTGGAATGAATTGAATGAAATTGAATTTTCATATTATTAATTGTTAAATTTAATTCACATAAATCGATTGCCGAAGTCGTGGTAGCGTAATAGCTAGCGCACGCGTCCCAGACCCAAAGAGCGCGGGTTCGATCCTGGCCGGAACGCATGCATCACTTAGATAGTTTTTTGACATAATGTGTGTGTTTGTGTGTTATAATTACCACGTGCTAACAACGGTAAAGGAAAAAAATCATGCAACCAGCACTGATGTGTCAAATCTGCCTGCAGGTATACTGTCCGTTTCCCTTAAAAGGGGAGGCCCGAGTGGGACATCTTTGGGCTGTTATTATTATTATTATATATGTTATAAGAAATTGTTTTTTTTGTGACCTTATTTTTAAGATTTCTCGTGTTCCACATAGAATTTAGGGCTTATAGCGGACGAGGAGGATACACTTAAAACAGTTTACAGGTAAAATTCAATGAAATGAACTCATTTCTTAGATCCAATGTTAGTATAGAAACCGATTAATAAGTAAAACATCAAATCGTCAACAACTTATTGTTTTAGAATAATAATAGGATTATTAATAGTATAAACTCTCAACCATAATTTGTCAACGCAGAAATCTGACGCGATCTACGCAAACTCTAATAGACCGGTTACGGGTTGGAACAGTGCAAATATTGTTGTTTAGTGTGAATAGACCATTAATTCAGAGAATAGTGATGTAGATAACCCTACTTAATCTTAATGGTTAGCTGGAATAACAAATAAACTCAGAGGCGATTAACGTCTGCTTTCTTCATAAACGTCATCGATGATACTATACTTAATGTAGTGAAGTGGAATCGTTTTTCATTCCAGAAACTGCGTTTCTCTATGAACTCTTTGATATGGTTCCAACATTGTATTTTCACCATGACATCTTTTTCATTAAATGGAATGGAAGTACCTTTATCTGGTGCTCGCACATTATTTCCATCGGATTCGGATAGAGCCTGGGTACATCCGGTAAATGAGTCAAATTCCCAAATGAACACAACTGGCAAGCATTCTCAAAGGGAAGCAGCAGCATTGCCTCGCTACCTCGTCATTCACGATATATATCTGTGCGGGAACGGATAAAGAATACAATTTTCTGCGGCCGGGCGGCCTGTCGTAAGAGGCGACAAAACAACCCACAGTCAGGTGGTAGGGCATTTGCCCGACTGGATGGCTACCACCCCTGGTCTAAAGTATGTCGCCATAACAACCTTGTGTTGTTTTCCGGCATAAATGACGAGGTTCCAGTCTTTCTTTCTTAAGAGAGCAGCAGCGCATTTGTAGCACCTTCGGTGTTGCAAATGTCCATAGGCGATGGTAACCGCTTTCCATTAAGTGACCCGTCTGCCTGCCTGCTGAACTCCTGCAATAAAAATAAATAAATATCCAATACCCATTTTTTGACAACATAAAGTCCATTTACGGACCCTCCTACAAATTGGGGATGTAAACAGCTCGCAGGTATCACTCTTCTTATAGAATACTCGTTAAAACAACCCGGTGTTCCGTCCTTCACCTTATGCTTAGGCCGCGGATAAATTACGTGGCCAAGATAGTCGACGCTAGAAGGTGGCTCGCAAGCCTGATCTACTGTTGGTGGAAAGCCAAATAACAGACGTCTTCATAGTCTTCAACTACATGGGGCTCGTAAGCTTGATTCATGGAGGGCCAATAATCTGTCCCAACGTATATAGCGGGATTAACTCGGTATCAAATTAGTAAGAAACCCAATGTGTGAAATGAGTAATACTGACAGTAGTACTATATTTGGGTCAACCTTTCGAAGATGATTGATTTGTTTAATGAGCGTGTGTAATCCGAAGTTTCTATCCTAAACATGTAAATCATACAGGATGCCTACATTTAATTTGAATCGTTAATTTTGTACTAATTGTATAAATTAGTACGGATATTTGACTTAATGAAGGATATAGACAATGACGCCAGGTAATTTATTGATGTTATTGTAATTATTATGCGTAGGGTGTAGGTAATCTGGAAAGTTTTGTTCTTAATCAGTTTGAAAAAAGTAGCTGCTGTCTTACTTCAAACAAGTGGACGTATGGAAGTCTGATTCATATCTTGCCATTACGATAGATAAATACAATAAATTAATAATTCTTTATTGTACACAGATTATGTTTTCCTTTATTGGTTTTTCAGAGAAATTAAGTGCGTGTACTCAAGGCCGTCTTATAGCTAAAAAGCGACCTTTTCTAGATCACCCATGGCAGGAATAAATAAGATTGGAAACGGCGATGGTAATATAAAATACAATACGAACGAACGTCTTTTTTCATATTAATAAGAATGCTGGCGCTTAAGGTATAAAAACTGCTTTGTAATTGTACGATTTGCACACCTAGATAGATAATAGATTTAAAGATAAGCTTTAATGATTAACTTAATACTAGACAGAATTTTGATAGATTGATGATAACTGAAGTGATCTGAATGAGTTGGATTGCAAAAATGGTGTGAAGTGTGCTGAATGCGCGATCTGACCCGGCTGTACCGTACATCAATCAAGTTTTAAATACTTATGGTTGATGTCTTCAATACGGATCGACAAAGTATAGTGAAATTAAATCCAAGACATAAAATTCCACTTTGATCTTGTAGTATTCGTGATACGAATCTGCCAAAAAGCCATTTTAGGTCGCCAGAATAAAGAGAATCGTTTCATACCTAGAATGATGCATGAGGCTAATGAAATCAAAAACCACCCAAATTTCAATAGAGAAGATGGTTGGTAAGTGCCATCTGTTTGGGATTCGATCATCAAATCTATTAAGACCCAAACCCAGCTAAAACCAACTGGCTCTTTCTGCGTGCAACGGAACACAAACGAACTTGACTGATATTTTTTATTTTTCCTTCCACCCATTTTAATATTATATACAATTTTTAGAGCTAGGCATGTTTGCTGACGAGTTTCTTCCGCCGCTTTTTTTCTTCAAGCAACAACATGTTGTGAAGCGGTGGTAAATTAGATTAGGCTTCCATAGAGTAAATAATAACCATAAACAAAATTAAAACTAAATAATTAAAATGAACAAGTTGGCGGTAGGCTAAATAAACTTTAACAATTCTGCTTGGACAATTGTAATCTTAGTCGTCCGTGACCACGGCTACTGAAAAGCGGCCGAAACGTCGGAATAACGAAAATAAAAAAAATACCGCGCTTAAAACCGTTAAAACGTAACGTAGTGTTCACTAGGTTTAGATTAACATACAAGACTACTTACTGTACATGTACCAAATTTACCTACAGTCTTTGTAGTTTCTATGATAAGCAGCTGCACATAGGCGCCTTTTTAGCATTAGGTATTGTATAATAATATAATAATAACAGCCCATAAATGTCTCGCTGCCGGGCTCGGGACTTGCATTAGAGGGGAACGAACATTATACCCGCCACGCTTATCCAAGGCGGCTTGGCAGTTTTGACACATCACTGCAGGTTGCATCACGATGTTTTTCCTTCACCGTTGTTAGCACGTGATGATTGTAACAATATGCACATTACATCAGAAAACTGCCCAAGTGGTGGATGCGTTCCGGCATTAGGCATTAGGTATTGTAATTTAAAAAAAATAAGGCTCTTACTAAATGAAACGATCTTAATGAACCAATAGGACAACCGGTTACAAATGGTATTATTTCTTTATCAAACATCTTCATACCATTACATCACGCTATCAAACAGTACAATGTTCGACGCTTAGTCTAATTGCTGTAACTTGCTGGCGTTCCCTGATTTAGCTTATGATAAACGGATCGCAGACGAGTTTAGTGTCTTATTGCAATCAATACAAAACAAATTAATAAACAATTGCTGAATAAGGTCCAAGTCGGACAAACTTTTATGCGCCCTATATGAGCTTCTATAACTGCGCCCTTGTTTTTTTTAGACATTATACGTACCTTAGTTAGAGCAATGCCACTTTATTTCATTCAGGGTGATAAAATAACGCAGAAGGACCTTGGTGTTGGTGGACCAATTATCCAAAATATTTTTAAAGAACTAGAACAAATAATCTCGTGCGCTGCCAAATAATGAGCGCGATGTTTTGTCTAATCTAACAGACGTTTTTGATGATACTGGTGTATAGTATAGTATATACGTACTGGTATACGTATGTGCTGGAATCGAGCATCAGGGGCGCACCGGGAACTTATCAGGAGCAAACCGAAAAATAATAGTCCTGCCATTCTTTCGCCCCCCAGAGTCTACGCCCTGTGCCTGGGTATCGGTGGCACCGCCCTATTTACGGCACTGACTGTAAGCTGCTCAACACACAATTCTCTATCATATTTATTGCAGATTAGGTCACAAGGGAGCCTAGAGGCTCTTGAGAATAAGAGCCCTAAGCTTAGAAGCTTAGCTCAGAGAGATACTTGGTACTTGTAAACCAAACTTGCCATCAGTCTCCACGTCTCAAGCTAAACCAATTTTATATTAACAATGGATTTTAGAGTAGTACTGTTCCTTCAACACAGCATTAAGTGAAAGAATGAAATAATTTCTATTATCAATTTTAAATAAGAAATCTATTCGTTCCTATTCAAATACTTTTAAATGCCATAGGCCTACTTCTCAACAATTAACAAAGCCATTTAACGCAACTGGTTGTTACACAACAAACGCCTTTAAATACTTCAAAGAAAGAACTGAATCATTTATAAAGGGCATCGAACAAAAGGCATTATGGACTGCGCAAGCGTTGTCCGACAATTTGTTGTCCAATCGTACTGTGATCTCTATATCGCGGCGATGGTGCGCCGCAAACTTAAATTGAACTAACTGTACAATACGGTAAAGCAATGGTAGTCAATATTTGAAAGGTGTAATTTATAAGGCTATTTAAAATAAAGTGTACTTCATAAATGTTGGATAGGGTTCTTTTTTTAAACTTGAATGAATGAATGAAATGGATGAATAAATACTCTATGTCTTGAGTTGTGTTCCGCCATGAGTGGCCAGGTTCCAGACACCCTTTAGAGAGCGGCAGCAAATTGGAAGCACCTTTGGTGTTACAAATGTTCATAGGCGATGGTAACTGATTTCCATCAGGTGGGCCGTCTGCCTGCCTGCTGAACCCATAAAATAAAAAATAAATATTATCATGACATGGACGTAGTAGAGACACTATCTTGATTACAGCTCGTTGGGCTGGCTCGATCGGTTTGATACCACGCTCTAACAGAAAACTGTTGTTGAAATGGTTAGCTTTGAGTCAATCATGTTTCGTGCGATGAGGGTTCCCATAGTCCACTTTTCCGATTGTTGGTTATCGGCCGCGACAGGGGCAGAACCTTGGCCACGACAATTCAAATCAAATCAAATAATTTATTGCATAAAAACACGTTAATTTCGATCGCGAAATTATGAAATATTCTTAAAAAGATTGTGTGTGTGTGCAACTCACACGCAGTACAAACGAAACTTCAGAGAATATATTCTCAGATATTTCTGCTCTAACTTTTATTAATATAAATATAATTCCTTTAGCCTACATCCGTTTATATATTATTATTCAAAAAATTCAATCTAAATTATACTTTAAATCACAACTATAAAGTCCAAAATTCAATGCACTGCTATGCACAATTTCCTTTGATCCATGTATAAAAAAATACATGCCTTAAGTATGTACCCATAGAGGTAGAATTCGTTTAAAATCTTTTCAGTTTTATTTAAATTGAAAATGAATACTAAGAGTTAAAGAGAAAAATGTGTTTTATCTCTTTTTAGCGTCACTTTTCGATTCATAGAATTTCAAATCACAACGATACTAAAGAAGTTTCACTTTAAAAAAAAATACTCAGTAAGCATACTGCTATTAGAAATCTAGTTTAACAATAATTATCAAAGGATTTTCATCTCGAAATGGGTACAATCATAAATTCGGGTAAGGCCTTCGTGACAATCCTCCATTCGCTTTAACGAGGAACATAGCACCATCATGTAAAATAGGTGGTTGGTCACCGTTATCTCTAATACGGTGTTAAACTGCTACAATGTTTTTCTAAATTGCGCGGATTGCAATTTCTCGTGGACTTTTTTTTAAATGAGACAATTTTATTTTGTACACTAATAAAATGGTTGTTTTTTTAAAGTACGTTTTAGCGGTTTAAGCGCGGCATTTAATTTATTTCATATGTATTTCGACGCATCAGCCACATTTTAGTAGCTATGAAGAAGGAAGAACCTGTTAAAAGGCTAGGCTAGGCTAGGAAGGTGGCTGAAAAGTGGCTGAAACTTCAAACTGAATATCGAAAAATCGTGTATGTGTGTGCTGTTCATACCCAGTAAAGGTGAAACTTCAGAGAATATACTCACAGATAATTCGTCTCTAACTTTGATAAATCTATATATTAATACGGTGGAACGAATATATGATGAAAGAATGACTAAACAGATATACAATGCAAAAGTGGATGGATGCAGAAGTCGCGGAAGGCCACGACACACCTTCGATGATCAAATTGATCGTGTACTAGCTGAAGGTGATGTCAGGAGCCTTAAGAACAGACGAGCGTGCATGACAAGAACTATGAATGTCAAAGAAGCAAGTGAGGTGTGTAAGAATAAGCCTAAATGGCGCTCTGTTGTCCGTGCCCACCCCGCAAGGGACCTGGCGTGAATTTATGTATGTATGTATGTATATATTAATACGTGAAGCAAACATCAAAAAATGTGTACTCCTTTTTACGAAAATTGCGCGGACGGAAGAGTATGAAATTTTGCACATTCATAGTTTATATAGAGAAGGAGTGCAGGATGCTAAATTTTTTCATGTTGTTATTATAAATAAAATATATTAAAAACATTACACACACTACCATATTTTTGTTTATTGTTAAAGTCAAATTAATAGTGTAGCCTTTGCGAAATCAGTGATTATAGAAGAAATCTTTGACAACGAACCTTAATAGTGTTCAAACTATAGTAAGTAGTATATATATTTTGTTAACTTTGTGATTTAAATCTCATATTATCTTATATTAATATATAAAGCTGAAGAGTTTGTTTGTTTGCTTGAACGCGCTAATCTCAGGACCTACTGGTCTAACATGAAAAAATCGGTGTTAGATAGCCCATTTATCGAGAAAGGCTATAGGCTATCTATCAGCACTCTAAGACCCATAAAAGCGGAGCAGCAATGAGAAATATTTCAAAATTGGGGGGTTTTTTTAACTTATTTTTGTTTTAACTATTGCACGCGTACGAAGTCGCGAGCAGAAGCTAGTAAAAAATATAACTCGTGCTTGTCTATACTGTTACATGCTTGTATATATATTGCGTATAACAACGTGTTGCGGTCTTGCGAACCACCACTTTCCATCAGGTGGCCCGTTCGCCTGTTTGCGAACCTCGCAATCAAAATGTACTTTCAAAACGTATTAAAGAATAATTAAGAATAATTGCACGACCTGGCACATAATGGTCGGCGAGGATCTGATTACTTCCAAGTGCAAGTCGTCATCATTCCAGCTTTACGGCCCGGTTGCGCTGGGAGCATCTGCTTAGAAACTTGGGCTCCGTGTAGTCTTCTCCACACCACGTAGGCTTAAACACCTCTCATTCTCGTAGCTAGTATATCGGTACGCATATCATCCCGGCACTAAGCCAGATTTACCTGAGTCTACTCCTTACACCGACACTTGACTGGGGCGGCATGGCAAGTACGCAATATGTTATGAATAATAATCCTTTAAATGCTAAATTACACTCTATTATCCTTTAAGCTACTGTTCAACAAACTCAAAACAGTCATTATTCAAAAGTTGATTCACAATAGCTTAATTTATCGACAGCTATTCAGTTAGGAAATGGCCTTATTAATCTTGAAAATGGTTACGATTAATTATGAGAGTACCAGGACGACATAGCCTGGAGGAGACTGTAAGTACCTCTTATGTTACCAGTACTTAGTTACTGGTGAGTGTAAACAATATTTTGAATTCTGTTACGGATAATAAATTAAACACCTAATCTTGACCAGGTAGCCGATTTTTATAATACTGTAGAGACATTAAGATTACTTGATAGTGAATATCAACATGTTATTCGAAATTAGTTAAAAAGCAAAATGCGCCAATAATTTTCAGTTTTGAATTTTATATTTATACTGCATTAGTTTCACGACTTTAAAGAAAATTTCATGACTTTTACAAAGATTGAGTAAAATAATAAAATAAGTCTCTAGATTTTCAGTTTGCCATTCCTTCAAAGAAATTAATCCTTACGCTACAGTATGATTTGGTGTAATAACACAGTATGTGGTTTTATTCTTCTAAATTTCAAAACAGCCATTTCGATTCCTAACAAGGGTAAATCATGTTTCAAAAATCATACCACTTTAATAGTAGAGTTTTTCGCCTTTTCGTATAGTTTGGACCTGAACCTGGACCCACTCGAAAAATTCATCTGTATATTCCGTGATAAATCAACTTCCAAATATTTGATAAATATATCCTTTATTATGGTAATCGTATATTCATAATACTTGGAGGTGATGGTATATTGAATTTCAAACTACAAGAATCTGTCGATTCGATAATCATTGTTGGAACTAGAAGCACGGATCTGCAGACTACCGGGCTCGGCGTGATGTGCCACGCCTCTTGGACTATTGACCTCTTCGCGCCTTTAATGCCCTAGTACTACATTATCTGATCTACTAGTTCAAATTGTTGTTCTAGCCGTGTTTTTAGTCCAATAATGTATATAAGGTTCTATTGTTAGTGTTACGTAAGCATTTCCCGAACCGTGTCTTTCAAATTTCAAATTCAAAAGGTTTCATTCAAACTGGAACTTCCATTGGTGCACATTTTTAAAAGGTCATAAATATAAGTTTAAAATTGAGTCTACTTTCCCGTTCAATGTACACCGCTTCGCAACGTGTTATTCAAGAAAAAGAAGCGACAAGAAACTTCCCAGCATCATAATAATTATGCTAAAACTTCTTAATATTTATGTATATCACAGACATCTTTTTAGGAAACTTTAAGATCTATATATACGAGTATATAGATGAAATTACAGCGTATGCCTCCAATTCTTGGACACAAAAACTTAGTAAGCGGCTAGATTTTTCTTGCTTATGTAAATATAAATGGCAAGTACCTTGAATTTCCAATCGATGTACTTTATTTATTTAACAGAATACCATCAATCGTCACACGGTGTAGAATTACCAACGGGAATATCAATGATGGATAGACCAGGTTGTGTTTATACTATATTTTAGTAATTATTATTGTAATCGACAAAATAACATTAATGAAATTGCAAAGGTGTTATTCACGTATATTCAAACGTAACAAGAAAAGTTGAATTTTGTACTTGCCTTTAAATATATCAACTTGATTGATAATACAGTTGTAGCTAGCTGAATTTAGTTCCAAATTGTATCCAAAATGATGTTTAAATTGGGCAAGTACCTGAAAAGAATACAAAAAATGATTTAAATGATAGCTCACAAATCTTAAACCTACATTAATAATTTGAAGTTGTTCACGTAGATGTTTTATTGCATTGCATACATTTTTCATTGCAATAGAAATTATTAGAGTGGACACAGTCATATCAATTGATATAATTTATATAACGGATATGCCCGCTACTTCTTTCTTCTACGCTTGGCTTGAAATTCTCGCGGCATGTCCGGAACACAATATACTGTAACATTTGGAAAAGAATCTAAGCTATCGCTTTAATGAAAACCATGCCGGAACAAGCTGATTTTTATGTACCCGAACAACTTCGAACCGCTACCGGAAAAAATCCCGCGGGATTCCGGGGATAAAAATATATACATTTTATTACGTACAATTTGCTCTCGATCAGTAAAAAATCACATTGGAATTCTATTTCTTTTTATCTGTCCATTTAAATCACTTCCTAAATAATTTACTTGGGGTTCCCAGGATCAAAAGTAGCGCAGAGCTAAGTCTAAGAATTAGCTGTCCATCAGTGAAAACCGCATCGAAATCGGCCCAGTACTTTCTATGTGAATCTTGAACAAACAGACATATCGACAAGAAATGACGTTTCTTCAAAATATCTTCAATATAACGTCTCGGTCTACCGGCACCGACTCTACCGGCACCGACTCTACCAGTCACATTGCTGTCATATACTTGTTTTGTGATTCTGCTTTCATTCAATCTCTCTCCGCCCAAACCACCCAAACATTCCTTTTTAAACTCTTGTCACTACATTCCCTTCTAATCCACAATGTTCCGTTATCAGACTGTTTCTTATCATATCACTTACCTCACGTATACTCACCTTATATATACTTCTCAAAGCTCTCATTTCAACTGCATTCATCCTACTTTCATGCGTTTTTCTACCATACCCAACTTTCACTGCCGTACATTAGCTTTGGTACTAATTCCCCTTGATGCATAAAAGAGTTCAGCGCTTCATTCTTTCAATATCACTTTCATGCTTTCTGTCTCTGGTAAATATGCACTCTACGTAAACAACACTTTAACATGAAAAAATATTCACATTTTGCACTCTTTCTCTATATAAACTATAAGTGTGCGAAATTTCATACTCCTCTGTCTGCGCAATTTTCGTAAAAAAGGGTACAAAGTTTTTGCTTTACGTATTAATATTTCAATATTCGGGGTAGTCAAGATCTATTTCAACCAATGAAATAACACATTCAGTTAAGGCCGGGACTCCACCAAAGCGGAGATGTGTGCGATGTGCTGTGTGCTGTGCGAGAAGAGATGGTTTTCAGCTCGGGTGAATCCACCGAAGCTGTGCGGAAATGCGTAGTGTAGCAGAGATGTGTGCTGGCTAGCTTTTGCCTGGTTGCTGGCGGGCGGGAGGGTGACATCGATCACTACACTCCGCTCACATCTCTCTCTGCCGTGCGTCGTCCGCGCACAGCTCACATCTCCGCTTCCATCGCGCAAATATCTCCGCCCAGCGATCTCCACTGAAGCTGAGCGGAGAGGAGATGTCTCAATAACGCAATTCTATTGGTTGTTTAAAAAACATCTCCTCTCCACTCGTCCCGTCTCCGATTTGGTGGAGTCCCGGTCTAAGACTTTTTAAATTAATAACTGTACCATTTGTTCAACGTAATGAGGTAACATTCAATATGGTGCTTAATCTTGTAATCGGAGCGTTGTTTGCTTTGGTATGTAATTATTAGTAAAAACTCCAACGGTTTCTGTGATTGTAATCAAAGATTGATTGGTTCAGTCGTGGCGTAGCTCAACGTGGTCGTGTATTGTTCCTTTTGTTATATTTAACTAAGCACAGGTAGTTATACAAATAATGAATGAATTCTTTTTTTAGCTACTCATTTAGCTGGGACGTTTCTTGCCGCTTCTTTTCTTTAACAGCGATGATAGATACGTAGAACATACATAGAATAGGAAATAGATTTAAATTTTGACTTACATGTATGAACTTCAAAATGTTCTCCAGTGGAACTTATCTATAGGCATATAATGAGGAGGGATGAAAGCCACGTGACAAAAAGAATGTTAAACTACAAGATGGACGGGTACAGAGGCAAAGGTAGACCAAAAAAAGACGGATGGATTGCGTGAAGGGTGATATGATGATTTGTGGTGTGACAGAAGATGTATGTCAGAATAGAGGAGTGTGGAAGGAAAAGACATATTGTGCCGACCCCAATTTATTGGGTTATGGTGAAATAAAGAGAGACAGGTCGAATTTCTGTACAATAAAAAAATCTAAAAACCAAGTCAGAGGGATGTAAGTAGTGAAATAGAACTAATTTAGATGTTTTCAAATTTTTAAAGGTTTTTTTAACTTACTTTTTTTAAACTATTCCACGCGAACGTTGTTAAAGGCAGAAGCTAGTTTAAAAAAAAAATATTTTGGATTTCAATACAGAAAGTTAGTCCCTGTGTTTTCACTGTATATTGTTACCATGAACGTGAATAATATTAAAAATAAATTTGTATAAATTCCAAGAAAACAGGTTCAATTTTGTATCTGGCAAATTTTAAAAGGACAGCTCAGTATATCACTTTACATTTAGCAAATGCTTAAAAACGTACAAATCCATTATCCAGTACAATAATGATATTCAATTCACAATTCCAAGAAGAGCTACTTAATTTATCTGTTGAAATGCTGAACATTGCACAGCGTGATGTCATTGAACTTGGGTTTCGTGAAAAGGTGTTAGCCGACCAAATTTCAATCACGCCACGATCGGTCAGACGGACCGATGATAGGCTTTTTGCCTTAGGACACGAAAAACATAAATACCGTTTTTGCTTGAGAGAAATGAGACAGGTATGGAGTATTATTTATGTTTTACTAGCTGTCCCGTTAGACGTCGTCCTGCCCGGAAAAGCTTCAATCGATATGCCGACAGCAGCGCCACCTACCGGGTCCAACTCAGAAACCTTCTTTGGCTCATGCTCAACAACTTTGCTCATCAAATGTATAATTCACGAGTCTATAAAAGACATACAGACAAACTTTATTTTTTATATATCAAGATTAATTAGCGGTTCCGACAAAAGTTATCCTGGCCTGAAAATTAAAACCTAGCACCCGATTCTAGCACAATTACCGGGTCTAATTGTGAATCTAAACAACACTACTCAAACACTATTTTTTCCACCTTAGGTTACATTATTGAAGATTTAGTAGGGATCCCTATTTGTTCTCTAGTAATAAATATATCCTATATGATTCAGGGATAATGTAGCAGTCCAATGATAAAAGAATTTTTGAAATCGGTTCCGTAGTTTTTGAGTTTATACATTACAAACATACAAATCTTTCCTCTTTATAATATTAGTATAGAAAAGCATCTTACAGTTCAGTCCACATACATTTATAACATTAAACACACTAAAATTATTATCTAGTCTATCACAGCACTGTGACACTTGTGGTTTGAAAATTACAAAAATGAAAACCCACTACTATATAAACATTCCTCGATTTTGAACTTTATTAATAACACAGGTCTACATAAAAATGGGAGTACTGTGTGTCAGACTATAATTTTCTAGCGTATTTTTTCCACTGATTCTGAAGTCTGAAGTTGAAATTGGGGATTATTTTGACTCCGATACTTGATGATAATTTTATACTACACATAAACTAAAAAACTAAAACGTATAAAATAACTTATTTCTAAAGGTTAATTTTTTGTAAAGTTATTATTAATATATATTATCTAAAACATCTTAAAGTCGGTGCTTAGTAATTTTCAAAATATAGTAATTTTTATGTTTTACTTTGCACCGTCTTCAAGATGTTTTAGATAATATATATTAATAATAATAGCTTTAGAATTTCTACTTCTTATTTAATAAGCTATTCTATACATTTTAGTTTTTGAAGTCGGTTTTTTTAAACGAAGTTTTTATTATTTATTTGTTACTTTTTAGTGTCAAGCTATGTATGGTGTAGGTCCACACCTACGAATGGTGCCGCGCTTCTAAAAAAAATATAGGTCCCAAGAAACGGGAACAAAAGAATGTTCGTAAAATGAAAACTACTGGGCCAAACTATGTCAAATTTTTAGGGGACCACATGGCAGCTATTCTGCGTTGAACAAAAAAGAATCACGTAAATCGAATCATAAATCTCAGAGTAATCGGTGAACATATATATATATAATAAAAAGAACAAAAACAAACCAAAAAAAAGATCCCGTCGAATTGAGAACCTCCTCCTTTTTTGAAGTCGGTTAAAAATAGGACAATCACCACGAAGTTATGATAGGAGTTCTGTGCATTCCACTAGTAAAGAAAAAAAATATTTAAAGGCAAATCCTCTCTATAGTTTTTTATACTCAGGAGGCGTATATTTCTTTTTCTCTGGTCGAGATGCTACGCGTTGCATTAAATCCTGTAATTAAACTGGGAGGCGTATTACGCTGCGCTGGTTTGTCGTTTCTTGTCTAGTATTCAATTATACTTAAGCTGAACAAAAAGTATCACGATGCCTTAATAATTTATTTATTTCAGCCAATAAGTGACGATGTTATTTAATTCGCCAGATTTGAAAAACGACCCTCTTAATTTTTAAACAATGCAATAGAAAACTCTAAAAAATCCAGGTGGTTAAGCTTAATAAATACATTTAACAAAAAAGTTATAACCAAATATCTAGAGTAGTTTTATAGATATAGAATATTTTGATCTGCATTCTTTCTTTTGGATACAATAGCCAAATGAATCCTTAACTGTGGTTGAACTGAAACGAATTTGAACTTCATTTATGATTTGGGTAAGAAAGTACCAAATATATCAAATATTAACAATTTGGACAGCGTTTCCCCTTTATTGTTCAGCCTTTGGTGTGATTACACCGCACTCAAAAAGCAAAAAGTGCTCTCCAGTGGAACTTATTTTGAATAGAAGCTTTAGAATTTGATTTGACTTGGGTCACGCAGACTTTAGGTCACGCAGACTTTAGATCACGTAGACTTTCGGTCGACTTTCTTATACCCAACCCAGCAGCATAACGGCCTGCCATTTGTAGGTAATCCCACTTCTGAATGTAACAGCCTTCTGTCACCCGAGAACCTTTAACAAAATTTTGTTTGAACTAATTTCAATTGCTATTTTAATATGGTGTTTATGATATCTCTAGTTACAATAGCCATGATCTGATATGAGATAAAAACATGTATTTACAGGATGACTTAAGAACCTCTTCCTTTATTAAAGTAGGGTAAAAACTAGCTGTGCCCGCTACTTCGTCCGCGTGGAATTTCTTTTTCGCGTAACCTTTAAAGAAAACAAAAGTGATCAAGTTACTCCTTGTAACACCAGCTATCTGCTGTGATAATCGCGCCAAAATCTGTATCGCCGTTGCAAAGATTAGCTGGAACATCAAACTAGACAGATAGACAAAAAAAAAATTGATTTTAAGTATGAGTACCGTATATATTTTTTTTTACTAGCTTTTATTTGCGATTTCGTCGCGTGAAATATTTGAAAAAAGTTTGGTCTTAGCGTGATAATATAGCCTATATAGCCTTCCTCGATAAATGGGCTATCTAACACTAAAATATTTTTCAAATCAAACCAATAGTTCCTGTGATTAGCGCGTTCAAGCAAACAAACAATCTCTTCAGCATTATATCGATGGGTGAAAGGCTATTTGTTTTAAACAACACTTTTATAAATTGTCGGGAGAATAGTTTAAAGTTTCTAATGACCCAGAAAAACACATCACTAACAAACTATGTCCCATATTTAAAAAAAAAGAACATCTGTATACTGAAACTAGAGATCAGGTTCTTTATATTTCTTTAAGTTGAGACATTAGGATGAAAAATCCATCGTGTTGAGTATCACACAAAATGTCGCTTAAAACAAATAGCCTTTCACCCCTCGATATATTAGTATAAGACATGCATTACAAAAAAACAGACACTTCACTTTATTTATATGTATAGATAGATAATAATAATACATAAGTACTAAGATATTTAATTTGATATGTTAAAAAATATGTAAAGCTAGTTCGAGTGGCAATTAGTCTTCATTAAAAAGATGTTTATCTTCGATAGAAGTCGTGTGTCAGTTAAATTACAAAGTTAATTGGCATTTAATTACTTCAATTTACAGTTTAACTGAAACAAAACTTACTGCAATTAATCATGGCGGAATTTAACGCTTTTTATCTTATCTCTACATTTTTCTATCTTAATTTAAGATGTTGCAACTTTGTTTCAAGTAAATGTCCTGCAGCGTGAAATTAATTTACTGGTAAGAAACTTATTTAGCTTGTAAAAAACATGTGAGTTTATCTGGCGGTTTTTTAACCGACTTCGAAAAAAGGAGGAGGTTCTCAATTCGTCGGAATCTTTTTTTTTGCTTTTTTTATGGTCACCGATTAATCCGTGATTTATGATCCGATTTACGTGATTCTTTTTTGGTCGACGCGGAATAGCTTCCAATTGGTCCCCTAAAAATTTGACATAGTTTGGCCCCATAGTTTTCATTTTACGAAAAATGTTTTGTTCCCGTTTCTTGGGACTTATAATTTTTTTTAAGAAGCGCGGCCCCATTCGTAGGTCCACCCATACATAGCTAGACACTAAAAAGTAACAAATAAAAAATAAAAACTTCGTTTAAACAAACCGACTTCAAAAACTAAAAAACTAAAATGTATAACATAACTTATTTCTAAAGCTATTGTTATTAATATATATTATCAAAAACATCTTGAAGTCGGTGCAAAGTAAAACAAATTTAAAAATTAGTAGTAGTAAAAATTACTATATTTTGAAAATTACTAAGTTAATTTTTATATTAACACTAGCTGCACCCCGCAGACCTTGTGTTGCCTTTTAAAAAAAATAAAAATCTAGAGCCCGATTACAGCGTCATCTACCGGGACCAAATGTTAATCTAAATGCGAAACAAGTATCAAACAGAGTAAAAAAATATTAAAGTACTTATATCACTATTAAAAAATAGGGGTTGGTGGTAGAAGGATGAAAATTCAGGGTCGTATGTATTTTTCAATGCTAAATCATAATAAAATATAAATAAGATTTTTTTTCTAATAAATTAAAATTGATATTTTAGCGTGGGTCCCCCTTATAATTTAGGGGCATGAAAAATAGATGTTGGCCGATTCTCAGACCTTCCCGATATGCACAGTAAACTTCATACAAATCGTTTCATCCGTTTCGGAGGAGTTGGGTAACAAACACCGCGACACGAAAATTTTATATATTAGATAATAATTTATTTAAGGTTTAAAAGATAAAATTTGAAGTATTAACCACAAAATTCCAAACTTTCCAACTCTATCTGTATGAGTATAGTGTTTAAATTATTGAATGTAATGAATTATATCTCATTCTCTAGCAGGCTAAGGGCCGCTTGCGTAACGATCGCCTTTAAATAAAATCAGTCATACTAAACAGCCTAAATACGTTTTACACAAAACGTATCGACAGTTCTTTAAACATATTTAGCGGTAAATTTTGCATTGCGCAGGACGCTAATTGTATTTAAGGGTGTTAAATGCGTTTAGTGTTTCTTAAATAAATTTTAGCAACCTTATGCAAGCGGCCCTTGGATAGATTTATGTCTCTATATCTTTTTAGTTCCATTGAATTTTCAAGTCGCAACGATTCTAAAAAAGTTTCACTTCAAAAATAATACTACAAATTTAAAATTCTGTCATTTGCGTTACGTTCCCGTTATTAATAAAACCATCATGAACCACTAAACCAGTTGCAATAATTGGTTATTCATGAGCAAATACCGTGTTGATACCACTCAGTTTATCCGACGCAATTAAAATCCCCTTGGTTAATGTTAATTTGCGATTTCATACACATATTGCAAATGTTAATTTGCTGATATTCATGAATTTATTAATTTGTATTTAAATTATTCAACATTTCGTATTATAGCTTCTTGTATGCGTTTCGTTTTGTTTTCATTGCTAATTAAAATTAAATATAATAGCAACTATGTTACTATCAACTCATTGGAGTTTTGTTGCTTAGTGGCGCCTGTCTCTTCCGAAGAGTACATCTTATACTAATATATAAAGCTTAAGAGTTTGTTTGCTTGAACGCGCTAATCTCAGGAACTACTGGTCTGATTTGAAAAATTATTCGAGGAAGGCTATAGACTATATATCATCACCCTAAAACCAATAGGAGCGGAACACCAATGAAGATTGATTCAAAGTCGGGAGGATTTTTTTAAATTTACTTTTTTTACTATTCCACGCGAACGAAGTCGAGATTGCTTAGTGGCACATGTCTCTTCCAAAGAGTACATTGTATATATAAAGAGTCTTTTCCTCTTAATTTTAAACATGTCTCGGCAAAGTTACTTCAAGCCAGGGGTCAATTTTCTAAATAATCTTCAATCTAAAACCTTAGTTAAATTGTAAATCTTTGACTGAAGAAATCTCGTTAATGACATCAATTAATCTTTCAAACATATTTGTTCAATATTAGAGAGTGCACGGGAAACACTGAAGTGCGCTTGGATGTTTCCCGAGTGACCAGTGGTGTAACATCAATATAACTTCCAAAGCGACGTCCAACGTTGATCGATACTAAACTCTGCTTTATGCATCTGTGACGAACCGCTACTTCAATCATTATGAAAGGAGATCGAAAATGTAGTAAGGTCAGAAATTATTTTTATTTTTCTAACTGATGACTGCAATGCCATTTATGAATTGATTTTGCATGTCGTGTGAATACAAAAGCCAGGTGAAAAAAATAAGCTAAATAAAGATAAGATAAGAAATTAACCTTTCTTATTAGACAGATCAACCAAATTAAATCAATTTGTTTGAAAGGCGCAGGACTGAAAGGACACGCATGATTCACTGACACTGAATGATTCAGAGCTGTTATGTTTATATGGATTACTTTGGTTCATTCATCCAAATTGTAAGGGTTCGTTCAAGCTAGGGCAGAGTCGAATAGTCAATTTAAAAGTTGATGTAGCAAATTCACCCTTATCTTCATAACGTAATGCACATATTTGTATAGAGATAAAAAAATGCGCTCATTCTACGGAATACTGTCGTCTTTGAGCGATCAACGCTGATTGGTGTGACAATGACATGTGTCTGGTTGATCACTGCTGATGAACGAGTACCATATTATTATGGCTACAGATGAGTAATTAATCGACTTGGTCTAAAGGTACAAATGTCTATTTGCCTATATGCAGAATAAGCGCGAATTATCGAAAATACGCCTGCATTCGTGCAACTTCGCTTTAATTTTGAAGAATTTGACGCTTCAATGTGCTTCGACTCTGGGGTAACTTGAACAGACCCAAAAATAGAAGTTATCAGTTGAACTTACTTAAGCCGGTTATCTAATTTCATTTGTCACGGTGCTCCCACTGTGTAAGGTGGATCGCATCGGAAATTGCATCTTGCAGATAAACGGACAGCGTTACTCACGCGTGTTCCCATTATGGTTGTGGTACAAGTTACAACATTTAGAGATTTGATGACTTATACTTGAGGTAGTAGACGTGGTGCTGCCAGGGCACGCGGAAATTCTAGAGCTTCCGCTTTTTCCGATGCACTTTTTTTATAACAGTAGAGAGCTTTTGCACATTCCCTCGGATCTCAGGGGTATATAAGACTCCCGATGACCGATTCTGCACATACCTTTCCTGAGCAATGAGTTTTGAGATTCCGGCTGCCGGGCTATCTACTAAATTTACCACTGTACCGCCGCGTCTTCGTGAGGTTCCATGAGTTACGAGTACACCGTAGTCACAATCCCGTGACACTTCATTGCATACCCTCCATAGGGGTGACTTAGAACCAGGGCATCCAACGTCCTGGGTGTGGGTTACAGGGGATAAGGCAAAAGCATAAAGCGAAGGAAGGAACATGAAGAAGTTTTAGTGAATTTCCCCAGCTCGGGAGTCATTAGCATTTCTTCGAGGGTGCTAGTGCCACCCCAAGTTGATGAAACCCACACGCCCCTATCGCGTTTCCCCCACGGTGGTCGGTACTAATCGAATTTGGTCAAAACAAAAATAGTCGCAGTATCTTAAATTGACATTATACAGTAGTATATCCCCGGTATGATTCGGGAGCGATGTTTAGCTAAGTGAAATTTCAGATGTTTTTTGGTCTTCTTAGAAGTTTTCTGTCCCTTTCGAGTAAAGAGACAAACACTAATATTATCGATATATTATTAAATCACATTACATTTGTTACGCACAATACGTAAAGCGATCTCTACTTTTCCGCCGAACACTCAAGCCATGCCGGGAGCTATGGTCAATTTTGTAGATATCTAAAACTAATATTACAACTGATTCAATTTGGTTAGTTGGTCACCAGTGTTACAAAAGTCGCTATCGTGCATAACTTGTACCACACAAAATTTTAATAAATTTCCACGCACTCCCCCACCATTTAGACTGATTGGAGCCACCTCCTACTTATTAATATCCCCGTAATTCCGCTTAACTTGGGAGGCGTTGCATCTAATATAATCAGTAGTGCACCTGCTATCAACGGCATCACATGTGTCTTGCGTGCAAAATTTATTATGAACCTAAAATAGATGATTAGAAAATAAAATAACTATTTTTATAACGAATTTGAAACATTTATACCTACATTATTAATTTATCACATTTAGAACAAACTTGTTCTTAGACGTACCGGTGTACATAAAATACGACTTAATATCTAAGTTATATAAGTTAAGATTATTATATTATATGCTAACAACGATGAAGGAAAACATCGTGATGCAACCTGCACATCGAGATGACCGATGTGTCAGACATGCTAAGCCCCATTGGACAAGCGTGACCGGTATACTGTCCGTTCCCCTATTGTGAAAGGCTCAGCCAGTGAGATAAGAACTAAACATCATAACTAAAAAAAAATGTTTTTATAATTATAATTGCATAGAAAACACAGCGAATCAAAGCTTCCTGCTGACAGTGATCTGTTACACAATCTATAACTTAGGATATAACTTATTTCCGATTAGGTTATATATGTATTTTTTTTTTACTTTTATACATAATTTTTAGTCAGAAAATTCTATCTGCAATATAATGATATGTAATTTTACGTAATTAGTATATATTATATTGCATATAGCTATATGTTTATTATGTTTAAATAGTTGCATATTATCGCCATATATTATATATGTATATAACTTATGTGTATATTTGTATATATAGTATAGTTATATATTTATTAATAAAATTGAAGTAATCGTACAATAATTATGTATACCACCATCGTCACTTCTAATCGGAATATTCTTGCCACGGGTTGTCTGGAAGAGATCGCTTTTTAGCGATAAGACCGCCCTTTGTACCCTCCTATAATAATACTAGTTCGTGAGTTTTTCTGTAATGGTGTACAATAAAGTGTTATCTATCTATCTATAATTTTAAATGTACCTCGTTTCAAAGACCAACTGTAGTACCCGGAGAGGTTTTGATTTTGAACATTGAAAAATTATAGTTATGGTGTTTGAAAGAGAAACAACCAGAACGAATGCAAGGATAATGGTCGATGATGTTATGCTGGAACAAGTGAATGAGTTTGTATATCTTGGATGTGCTTTTAGCAGGGATGGAAGGTACACCGCTGACATAGAAAGAAGAGTAAATTTGGGGAATAGTGTGAATGGAGCGTTAGGTAAACTTCTAGGCGCTAAGAACCTCAGCCAGAAGGCCCAGCTTGCCATACAAAACGCGGTGCTGGTACCTACGCTCACGTATGGAAGCGAGAGTTGGGTATGGAATAGAGAGCACGAAAGTAGAGTAAACGCGGTCGAGATGCGAGCACTGCGAAAAATCTGCGGAGTGACGCTCGCGGACTGCGTTCGTAATACCGAAGTAAGAAAGAGAGTTGGTCTGAAAGAGAGTGTCGGGGTAAAGGTAAGGAAAGGAATGCTCCGGTGGTTCGGGCATGTGGAAAGAATGTATGATGAAAGCATGACTAAATAGATATACAATGCAAAAGTGGATGGATGCAGAACTCGCGGAAGGCCACGACACACCTTCCATGATCAAATTGATCGTGTACTAGCAGAAGGTGATGTCAGGAGCCTTAAGAATAGACGAGCTTGCATGACAAGAGCTATGAATGTCAAAGAAGCAAGTGAGGTGTGTAAGAATAAGCCTGTATGGCACTCTGTTGTTCGTGCCTACCCCGCAAGGGACCTGGCGTGAAGTTATGTATGTATGAAAAATTATAATAATAACTTTATATGTTTTACGGAAATGTTCGTAGTTCGTGGACTTGCCAAATTAATTTGAAAATAAAACTGGGCAGCAAAACATTTTGAAGTGTTCATATTTTTTTATAACTAACATCTGTATTGCTAGTAGTAAAATAACCCCAACGCGCAAGAAAAAATGGTCTATACTTTTAAACAGTCCCATGTATTATTGTGTATTGTGATGCGCTAAATCCAAATATCGGGTGAGTTTGGTCCATACATTCTCAAATATTTGAGGGTGTATGGAGCAACCGACCCCAGATTCAGTCTTTTGGTCCATATAACCTCAAAATTGTTAAGGATACATCGACCAAACTTACAGCAAATTTGGATTTAGTAATTGAAATACATAAGAATAGATAGATCTGGTCAAAACTTGCTTGGTCTGGTTGACACAAGCAAGAACTGCGTGTCACGGAGATGAATACGCTGCGATAGATGTGTGTGTCCCGCATCTGCGGCAGTCTTCATGTCCGTGACATATCAGACAAAGTGCTTACGCTGGTACGGCCACGCTTTACGAAGACCGGCTAATTATGTGGGAAACAAATATCTAGCCATGACGACTCCGCCAGGCCCCGGTCGAAGGAGAAGGCCCAAGAAATGTTGCCTTGACGTTATGAAGGATGACATGCGTACCAATGGTCTCAAAACGGGGGAAGCTGAAGATCGCACGAATTGGAGTAGAAAAAGTAGAAAAGCGGACTCTGGGCGTCGTGAACGCTCCGAACGCAACCGGGATTTAACGCTCGGATGATGACGACGATGAGATGGATCTGGTCCAAAATACAATCCACATTTATTTTGTAGGCCAATGTCATTTTACAAAACATACATACAGTCCTACAGTGCAGGGGTTTTGTAAAACTATGTCCGTACCATATTGTACTTACCATTAAGAACATATTTTATGAGTTTATTCATGAAGAAGTCAAATAAATTAAATCTATTATTACTAATCGTAATATGTAGGGATTACCAGCGTAATGTGTAATTCGTATGCATCTTACAACTCCTATATATTCATTAACACCTTGCTGGTGTAATTTTTAGCCTTACAATGTAAATAAATATGTGGACATATATTTGAAAATTTAGTTTTTTATTCTGTGTTAACCACCTGATTGCTATTGAAGGTCTTTGGGGTTCTATAAAAATGTTGGCAGTAACGGGACCCATACATTTCATAAGGGTCCCAGGCTATTTCAGCCATGTCCATCAGTCTATACATATCTCCGTTTATATTTGTATGACATTGTATTTTTCTCAAAAACGTCTTGTTCAATATGGTAATAATACCGTAAAATAAGAAAAAATTAAGGGTGTCTGCCATACAAGTTTATACTGTTTCCCAGCGATTATTTTACGTTTGCAGGTCTATCAAGTTACATATTTCTTTACAGTAAAGCCCATATGAAACGAATGATATAGTTGTCGTACTTTATTGTTATGGGTGACGTAATTAATAGTGATGTTCTTTGTGTCATGTGACGCATAAACTATTAAACCATCGACACTATACGTAAATAAATTGAAATCAATTTGAAAAAATTAATGTTCCATTTTAAAGAAAAATAGTACAACAATTATTATAAGTGCTTATAAAATGACTTATTTAATTTATATAAAATATGTTTATTAAAATGAGGGATATTTATTATACGCTATAGTATTTGAGCAAAAATATACAGACAAGTTCCACTCTCCATCTCGAGATTGTTTGCAAGAGATCGCTGTCAGCGACAAGACCGCCATTTATTTTGTACCTTATTCGAAGATATTTTGTTGTATTATTTCATTAATTTTATTGTGCAATAAAGTATATTCTATTTTATAAGTTACATTGATTAAAATTTATTTATAAATGAAGTCGATTTTTATAACAAATCAAACGCATTAGGACATTACTAATTGAACCGTTATTGAGTTTTCAAAAGTAAAATAAATGCTTGGAAATATTTAGCTTGTTGCTGTGTCGGAATTGCACTGGACACAATGCTGATTTTCAATGCAAACCTTTCTTTTCTTGTGATACTAAAAACGAACCCAATAAATTTATTGATCTAAATTTATAACTATAGTTAAGTTAATAAACGATAATATAATATACATTTACGTATGTAACTTATTAAAAGGTTAACAGTAAATTTGAATACAACACTATTTCTAAATTATTATCAAGCTTTGAAAATTTATATAATAGATCAAAAACTAAAAGTTAATTTTAAAAATAAACAAAATAAACTATACTATATTATAAATAAAGCTATACTTACAAAATAACATAAATCTATAAGTAAAAATTCGACTCCAAATCGCAGTCGGGGAGCGTCCACAAAATCCTGCATGCATTTCCGCGTTGGCTGGAAACGCTAATTCGTTTGGCTAGGTTCAAGCCAGCCTTGCATTCCAGCCGACATTTCCGGGTGATGAGCAGCAGCAGCCCCGGCTGTCACGCCTGGGTCTGGAAGATGAGACGCCGCCAAAGTATCGACACAAGTTGCGTCCCATACTAGGCGTCCCATCTTCCCTGGCACCAACGACATTCCGTTCAAAAATATAATGTACAAATCACAATATTAAATAAGTGAAACAATAACGAAATATTAAGTGTTTATTTATCACAGTCGCACTTAACCGTCGCGATTTTGACATGCAATAATTTATCGATATCATGTAATATTATAACTCATTGTTACACAACCCTAAATCTGTGGATTGTCCTAATAAATAATGGATATATGAAGAAACAAGTGATAATACGAGTGTTTACCGAAACGCACCATAGATTACTTTTAACTAGGAACCCTCGCGACTTTGCTCGCATAGAATTTAATCCTTTGAAAATATTTGTATTTTTAGGATGAGAAAAGAATTCCTACGTTTTTTAATGGTTGTGGTAGATGGTTCATAAGAATAACATGAGAACTGGGGGCCTCTGACTCTACATCAATAAAATCGAAATGTCTGATAACTACAATAACAATATTGTAGTACCTACCTGACACATACAATAGTAATATTGAAGTGTTAGATATCTTCAACAATAATATTGTATTTGATATTTATTCTTTTTTTTTATTGCAGGAGTTCATCAGACAGACAGACAGGCCGTCTTTTTACTTTATGAAAAGCGGTTACCATCGCCTATAGACATTTGCAACAGCAAAGGGGCTGCAAATGCGTTGCTGCTTTCTTATAAGGGAGACTGGAACCTGGTCACTAATGACGGAAATATCACAAGATTGTTATGGCGGCATACTCTAGACCAGGCGTGGTCGCCATCCAGTCGAGCCAATACCACCACCTCGCTGTAGGTTGTTTTGTCACCTCTTATGACAGTGCGCCCGGCCGCAGGAAATTGTATTCTTTCTCATACAATAATATTGAAGTGTTTGTTATCTAGAATATCTGTATGTTGCAGTAGTATCCTATCACAAAAATGGCCAGTGTTAGTAAATCGCAGTGCACGTTTGGCCTTAGAAGCTTACGCAAGCAAAACTTCCGATGTCTCACCGGGCTTAGCTAAATATATTCACTTACTGTAAATCCATGGACAAATATAGTACGTAATCTCAGTAACACCCAGATTAGCGTGCATATTTTTATTTATTTATCTACAGACAATGTTTAAGATAAGTTTAGTACAATTTTCAAATCCTTTACACTATTGTCATGATAAATTATATATGTTCAAGTGATAATATGCGGGATTTACTGACATTGTTATTATGCAATAGGGTTGGGCTCTTATCGATCGTGGAATTTAAATTAAATATTCTATATTAAAAATTGTGGTTATTGTTTTTTATCGATTAGTATTTAATACTGCAAGATTAGTTAACTTTTAAAAGCATTAACTGTACTGCTTTAATATTACTTTACCTCCATAAAATAGAACGTTAAAGATGCGCGAAGCCGAGTAAAATTGATACAAAATGATTTACCTTGTGTAAATGAAACAGCGTTCATTAGCGACGCTTATCAGACGATGTTATAAGATTTTTTGGTTTCTTACTTGATTTTTTTAATATTAATGATAATCGTCAAATTTTTGCAACAACACGACTTACATAGATAACGACTAGATAGATTCAGAAAAAACTATATACAGTGCATTTTTCTACTTGAAATGTATTAGAAACAGAAATATAAAGAAGATCAACAATGACACGCGATTGCTCATTGATTTCCTTCACCATTTTTTATTAAATATACGAAACAACTGCGATTTCATTCGATACATTTCAATTGTAGCCTTTATCGGTCTTCAATCCATGGAGACGGATTACGATCTGGGACATTACAATAAAGAAAGAGCTTATGTGTAACAGTAACAAGAATAAACCATAAATTTCTCTTGCAGGTTCAGGCCTCTCAGTTTTACCGGAATAACATGTACGCCGGTCTCGTTTTTGCTAGGTTGATTGGCAGTTTCTTCACGATGTTCTCTGTCATCGTGAGCATGTGGTAATTATAATGACAATACCTTTAATTATTATATATTTAAGTCAGAATACAGCTTAACTTTAGGTTCAAAACTTAGCGTTATTAGAGCTCGTTGATGAGTTCATGTACTTAATTTTTTATATTTTTAACAGATTTTAAAACATTACTTATCCGTGCTGGAACGGAGAGAAAACACAATTTCGTGCGGCCTGGCGGCCTGTCGTAAGAGGCGACAAAATAACACACAGCCAGGTGGTAGGGTATTACCCTGGTCTAGAGTATGCCGCCATAATAACCTTGATTTGTGTTCCGGCATCTATGACCAGGTTCCAGTCTCCCTTAAGAGAGCAGCAGCGCCTTTGTAGTACCTTTGGTGTTACAAATGTCCATAGGCGATCGTAACCGCTTACCATCAAGTGGCCTGTCTGCCGAACTCCCCCAATAAATAAAAAAATAATTTTAAAACATTACCACATTTCTACGAGAAAGCTCTTGTGAAACCTCAAAATATGTTTGTAAGGATATAAATAAAGGTCTTATGTGGATTAGAACATTTAAACTCTTTGTATTAATTAGCAATAAACAAATAAATTTTACTTGCAGTATTTCCAGTTAATATGGAATATATTTTATAAGTACATATGTAAAAAGTTAGCAACTTTGCTAAATTTACAACCACAAAGCTTAATCATCATATAATTAATATTCTCCAATTCAAAGTTGTACTTTAATATCAACAAGAAACAAGACAATAGAGCTCAGCTATATCTTACAACTTACAAGTCATCAATAATTAATAACAACCGCAACGGGACCAATCGATATTATTTTATCGATAAATTATGCTTCATCACTATCGACCAGTGACGCGTGGCACGCTGTTTACGATGCAATAATTCATCAGTGCTGCAAGACTGACAGTTACAACCCCAGCGAAGTCATTAATGTGTAACTGACAAACGTAAAGATGATGAAGCCTTTCGTTTGTTAGTAATATCTTTGTTCATTGCAACATCTTAGACTCATTGATGAATTTTAATATTTTATATTTTATCGAGGTTGTTCAAACTTAGGAAAGAGGCAAAATTAAAAGACAAGGCCTGTGTAGGAAAGATGAAATCTCAACGCCTCCGTTGGCTCGGTCACGTGGAACGGATGGGAGAGGATCGAAGCGTGAAGAGGGCCTATTTGAGATGACCGGATAGGCGACGTTCGGTCGGTCGCTCCAAGTACCGGTGGAGGGACAGAGTGGAGGCTGACCTGTGTGAGCTTCAAGCCCTTAACGGACAAGAGATCGCTCAGGGCAGGAACAGGTGGAGTGTTCTAGTTTCAGAGGCCAAGATACATTTTAGGTCGCTGAGCGAACGGAGTTAGTTAATATAAAGTATGTAACAAATCACTGCCAGAAGGAAGCGTGACCCAGAAAGCTGACTGCATTGCCAAATTTCTTTGGAGAAACCATTTGCCGGTGGACCCCACGGACCTCGAAGTTGTTTAGATTCAGTAGCATAGAAAATATCTAATATATAAAATTCTCGTGTCACAGTTTTCGTTGCCATACTCCTCCGAAACGGCTTGACCGATTTTGATGAAATTTTTTGTGCTTATCCGGTATCTATGAGAATCGGCCAACATCTATTTTTCATCCCCCTAAATGTTAGGGGTAGTCCACCCCTAAATTTATTTATTTTATTTTTTAGACAAAATTTTTAATTTCTATTTTTTTATGATACAACATTAAAAGATACATACAACCCTAAATTTTCAACCCTCTACGATCAACCCCTATTTTTTACCGGGCAGGACGACGTCTGCCGGGACAGCTAGTTGACTATATTTTTTTATGTCACTATTACCGTAAAATCATATTTCTATTTTTGTATAGTTCTCGGCACGGCTTTTGAGCGGTCGGCGGAGTAGTAGAAATCGTTTTACGTAATGATCGTAGCCGATGTTACGGGGTTTGTTGAAATATCGCTAATGTTATGTTTTTATCCCTGTACTTGTAAGGTGACAACTTCATACTATTGAAAAAGATTTTTTTTATTGCATGAGTTCAGCAGACAGGTAGACGACCCACTTGATGGAAAGCGGTTACCATCGTCTATGGATATTTGCAACAACAAAGGTGCTACAAAAGCGCTGCTACTCTCTTGAGGGAGACTGGAACCTACTCACTAACGCTGGAACACAAATCAAAGTTGTTACTGTGGCGTACTCTAGACCAGGGGTGGTAGCCATACAGTCGGGAAGATATTCTACCACCTAGCTGTGGATTGTTTTGCCGCCTCATACGTTAGACAACCCGGCCGCAGAAAATTGTATTCTTTCTCAGTTCCTGCACGGATACAGAATACAATAGAGACAATATATACGGATACAATACAATAAAGAACAGAAATATCATTACGCGTAGGCCAACGTGTGTGGCGTTCCACAAATTATATCGAGTTCTGAAGAAGTACCAATTGGTGGCCAAGTTTCAGTCTCCCTTTAGAGAGTAGCAACGGATTTGTAGCTCATTTGCTGTTGCAAATTTCCATAGGCGATAGTAGCCGCTTTCCACCAGGCTGTCGGCATGACTGATGAACTCATGCATTTTTTTTTACAAAATGCATAGGGAACCCTATAAAGAATGAAAAGTATGAATACATAATGAACTGCAAAATCTATATATTAATACGTGAAGCAAAAACTTTATACCCCTTTTTACGAGACGAACAATTCTTTGATTATAAAAAGGACCCTGAACGTGAGATGGGGAAGCATATATCTTCTGCATTAAAGAACATTTCATCAAATATTTTCATAAATTAATATCGATTATACTTTATGAAATTCTA
Source organism: Dendrolimus punctatus (assembly GCA_012273795.1). Taxonomy (NCBI): domain Eukaryota; kingdom Metazoa; phylum Arthropoda; class Insecta; order Lepidoptera; family Lasiocampidae; genus Dendrolimus; species Dendrolimus punctatus. The sequence continues at coordinate 18,121,274 of CM022539.1, forward strand.
AATTATTAAAAATTCAATTACAGATCGTCACTCGTTTTTTATTTGCTTTATTTATCACAATGCTAAATACCCATAAAGTCGAAAATAAAACCGCACAGCAAAAGATCATTCTTCAGGTTGCCGCCAAAAATTCCGAAGTAAAATTAACCAAAATTAACTAACAAAATTTCAAATGTCAATTTGAGATTGGCCAACTAAAATCCTTTTTACGCAGGAAATAACTAACATTAAAGCTAAATTTCGTGTGTTTGTTCGATAAAATGTACCGTCAAGTGAAACGGAACACATCTGGCTGTTTTACCGATGTCATAAATACATTTTACTAAATGACATGGGAGAGTGCTTCATGCAAGACAACATAAATGCATTTACTATTAAACGCGTTTAGAGAGTAAAATAAAATTGACTAATTTTATTTAAAGACGATCGTTATGCAAGCCAGCCTAAACCAATAAAGGCATTACACACACTACCATGTATTTGACACACACACGCATTATATTATACACATTTCTTTTGTTTATTGTTTAAGTCAAATTGAAAGTGTAGCCTTGGCGAAATCTGTAATTATAGAAGTTATAGTTTTTGACAACTAGTGCTAATAATTATTACTCTTACACTCTTGCAAGTTTATTAAAATTAACTAAGCTAAATCTGACAAGGCGTAAAAACTACAAGCTCATTTCTAGTGAAATCGGAATGTCCTGTCAATTCTGACCTCGTTGCATGTAATTGCAATATCTATTTGTTGATCACAAAATCAGAAAGGTATGAATATTGGTGATGATGTTTTAATAAAACGACATTCAATTAGTCTGTTTCAAATAGGATGGTAGGCGACATATTAGGTAAATAGAGAAATAAACATCATGATTCTGAGTATAAGATTTTTGTAACGAAGTTTCTCATCGCACCTAACTCGGCGACTAAAAGAAAAATGCTTGCCACTGTATACTATTATACAATTTCAAACTTTAATGCAATGAAATAAGATCCAAAATAATATCCATTAGTTACGTTGATTTGAAATTAGGTTTTGTAATTGCCCATATTGCTATATGATTTTTCGGTGGTCTCCGATAGTTTCAGATGGCCTCCGACGGCCTTATAGAGCCTTTGATGACCTTCGATTGTCTTCGGTGATCTTAAAAACTTCGTTTCAACTTGGTGTCCCGAAGACACCTAATATTTATTAAATAGATAAATTAAATATATTTTTATATATTTATTATTTAAAATTAATATTTATTTTAGAGGAAAGTTTACGATAACGCTTCCAAATACGTTTTATGAATGTGTCAAGAAATCGTCCTATTTGAAATAAACTTTAAAACATTTTGACTGTTATGAACTTAAAACCTTATATTATGGCATATTGAACAACCATATATCAAACAGAAGTAGAAGTAGAAGAAGTACAGTTACAAAATTAAGTGGTATAAAGAAATAAATAAAAGAAGGTATAAAGTAAGTACATGCTTTAAAGCAAGACAATGTCTTGCATGGAACTACTGACAAATTTTAGTTACAATCTTACCTCTTTCACTTACTCTAATGCTTGGGCCACAACTGCAATAATGTTACAGTTACAGAGCCTTTCACACAGATATGGCAGTGAGTGTAATACGTTGTTTGTAAGGCGATATTGTTTTTAACTTTTTGATGGTGTTATATATTGACGGATAACGTACGTATACACCAAAATGGCTATTCGATAACTTCGTTATTTTTAACTCTATAAAATAAGACGCATTTGGCCACAGTCAATATCGTTACCATAATCGCAGGTGCGGCCCCAGCATAAGAAATTACTAAAACATAATATTAAAGCTTAAAAGATGAGGCTATATCTGAGTCTTTAAAGCACAATTAGTTCGGTCAACACAGAATAGTACATACATACATACATAACTTCACGCCAGGTCCCTTGCGGGGTAGGCACGAACAACGCCATTCAGGCTTATTCTTACACACCTCACTTGCTTCTTTGACATTCATAGCTCTTGTCATGCACGCTCGTCTGTTCTTAAGACTCCTAACATCATCTTCTGCTAATACACGACCAGTGATACACAGAATATTGCTGCAACAAATTTAATTAAATTGTATATTATATAATAATAATAACAGTCCATTAATGTCCCACTGCTGGGCTCGGCTCTCCCATTATAGTGAAACGGACAGTATACCCGCCACGCTTGTCCAAGGCGACTTGGCAGGTTTGAGACATCGGTTATCCCGATGTACAGGTTGCATCACGATCTTTTCCTTCACCGTTGTTAGCACGTGGTAATTATAACAATATGCCCATTAGGTAAGAAGGTGGTGCATTCGTATCGGCCAGGATCGAACCTGCACTATTTGAGTTTGGGACGCGTACTTTAGCCATACGCGACTACGAATTGCAAAAGCAAAATTGGACGTAGGCAAACTCTAATTTTCGTTCACTATGACAGAAATTACCAAGTCTATATTCATTATGGTTAATAATTTTCGCGTCATTTCGAAAAGTTGTCTGTGAGCCTCGAGCTATTATTTCGATACGTCTAGATAGGCGATAGAAGATATTTTAAAATGATTTCAGATGACGTAAGATAATCCGTACCTACTAAGCTAAAGAAAGATTTTTGTTTGTTCCTTTTTCTTAGTTTTGAGACTAAATTGACCCTAGCGCATCAGTGCTTGAGAATGCCCCAGGAGGCAGTGCAAACAAACTTCGTCAACAGGGGTGAAGACTCCTCCGCTCCCTAGATGCTAGAGGGCCTTTGCAGCGGTATTACGGGAGGAGATCCTGCGCATATCTGCGCCACCGGGACCCGTGCTTCACCAACATACAACAAGGGTCATCCGCCGCCCAAGCACTACACTACTTAAACCGCCACATATAACATCGGATTGAGTTTTTGGCGGAAACTGAAAGGGGACGTTGTGCTGTACAGTTTTATTTTCTAAAAATGTGCAAAATTACTCTAAAATAAACAAAAGATATTGATAGTTTTTGAGTAATAACTATGTGTTTTTGTGATAAATGTGAACTGAAATAGCCAAATGTGGCCTTATGAGTTTTCACAAGAACTCCGTGTACACGATTGTAGCTTACAATACAACTACGCCTGCCTTAAAGGTCTATTTGTCAAGCCATAAATTAAAAAAATAACTTCGACTTCGTGGGATGTTTCAACATTATTTTTTTTAAGTTTCTTAATGAGCCTATAAACTCGTATTACTATCAAGAATGAGGGGGTAAATGTTAAAGATCCAGTTAAGACCTAACCCACTTAGGAGCCCATACAAGTGACCTACAATCCTTCTCTATGCAACTATGTATTGTATAAAGCAGATAACTATCACCATTGTAGGCTATCGTAACTCATCTCACGGCTTATTTATGACGGTATTATCACGTCCGACTCATGTTTACGGTCGATTTTACTTCAATTTCGAAAACATCAAGTGTTTCGAGTCAATTTGTGCCTACAAATGCGTGTTAGGCATGTTGATACGATTAAAATATAAGCTAAGGACCGTCGGAGGTGAAGTGACAATATCAGCTAGAGCCCCCACCACATTTGCAGGATCAAAAAATATGATTGTTACACGAGAGGTGAAAGTAACATATTTAGGCACACGATAGTTCGGCGCACAAGCGTAACGAAGGCGCTAATAATTCGTATGTCTAAATAGACCTGAGGTTTACACTCTGACTTTCAATTCGAATATGAAAGTAAATAAAAACTGATTAATTAAAGAAAGAACTACTTCTCTAATAAAATAAAGGGGTAAATTATGGGTAAATTCAAATCTAAATCTGACGAAAAGTCCTCGTAACGTTAGATTACATATGAAAGGTCAAGTTTTTTTTTTCTGAGGCATTCTACCAGACAGTATTTTTTTGACACTGATAATAGTAAAAATTTAGCTCAAATTTATGTAAATTAAATAATAATTAAGTGAAAAGTAATTTATAAGTATAATATAATGCTACAAACTTGTTAATAGTTTTATATTAAAATTTATGCCGTGATTTAAAAGTTGAGACATGAGTCCCAACTTATTAATTAATAAAATTATTAATTATTAATGAGTATTATCTATGGTTTGCATAGTTTTGTCAACTTTTTGCCAGCAGGGAGAATCGCTTCCCAGGGACGAAAAGTACTGTTTTCATCCCTACGATTTATCGCTTGCTTTAGCAACTCAAGCGTACTTTCAAAATATAAGAAATTAAAAATAATATAGTTAGTAACTCTGGTGATTAATTATGTCGTCAAGTGATCCAGTTGTGATAACCTAATTTTAAAAACTAGCAAATTACGCACGATAAGTATGAGTAGGTCGTCGGCTTGCGCCCCTTAGGGTTCTGCGATGGTTGCGACACACCTGAATAAAGAGGCCCTGTCTGAGCTCATGAACTAGATTAGGATTGATATTAAGCTCGAGAAATACCGGAATTGATGGACAAAACATTTCGAAAATTTTATTACGTACTAGAGGTCCCGGCAGACGTTGTCCTGCTATGAAAATATAAAAATCTAGAACCCGACCCCAGCGCCACCTATTGGTTCCAATTGTAAATCTAAACCATCCGGGGTGCCTCGCTGACACACACAAAAACATCAACATCCCTCCAGGAAATTAAGAAGGTCCTAGAACCCGATCACGGTGCCACCTACGGGTTTCAATTGTGATTCTAAATAATTCCGGAACCCAGTCAAACACAAAAAAAGCATGAAAATCGGTTAAAGTCGTTCTCAACTTATGCGCGTACAAACATTTCTATGGTTATTTTTTATACCTTTTAAACCTTCTCTGGACTTATACAAATATTAGGCACATCAGTTCAGCCGTTTCGAGATTTTGTGAGACTCACAAACATCAATTCATTTTCATAATATATATATACGTATATATTTATATATAAATGTATACGTATATATATATGAATATGTATATATAATATGTATATATTATATATATATATATATATATATATATATATATATATATATATATATATATATATATATAAACATTTTTTAACTGGACGTGTTGCTGGAGAGTTTCTTGCCGCTTCTTCTCCTTAATAGCAATAACACGTTGCGAAGCGGTGTACAAAGTTTTATCCAGTGGAACTTATTTTGTATAAAAGCTTTTCAGTTTCAATTTTCATTTGATAGACGAAATAATGTAAGTATTTTATCCCCGAAAATAGTTTACGCGAGATATGTATTCATAATTGACTCGATCCAATCCATACGGAATGCTATAGCCGTTAAATAAACAAGAAACCGATTGACTGCAACATTGTTGTATAAACACCATTTCAAATAACATAGATATAAACAGAGAAATACAATATAATCATGAAATAATTACACTGCCTTTAAAGTACAACAAATGCAATATAAGAAATTGTTCAAACCACTTTTGGATAGACTCGCGCACGTTCCGAGGCACATTATAAAGTACAGGAAGGCTGCGTGCCTTCATTCCTAGATGTTTCAATTAAATTGGTAGCCCCTGCACTATTATTATTTACCCTGGTTTAGTTAGAATAGCGCCCGGAGTATATTAACCTTCAAACAGGCGCGTGGTCATTTGTAACAGCAACGGCCGCGCGTAACTTTAAAGCTTTGTTAGAGATTTAAAGGATTTAAAACATAAATTGTTAAATAAAGAGAGAGAGATAACACTTTATTGCACACCAAAATATAGAATTCCAAAAACCAGACCACATTTACAATATTTTCTTGACAAGAAAATAGGAGGCCTTATCGCTTAAAGCGATCTCTTCCAGGCAACCTTAATGAAAGAAATTTGAATCAGGCGATATGGGTGGTGCAGGAAATAGGCAATAAATATATAAATGCTCAAACTAATTTAAGAAATAAATTTGCAAATAAATACATAGTCATATTAATACAATAATACATTTCGAAATGTATAAGTTAATTGACAAAACATAATTTGTTTTTTAAAATTAGAACAATAAACAATTGTTCTAAATATAAAGTTGTAAAAAGTATTTAAATCCAAATTATTGTAATTAAATTTTTCGACGCCTAAGCCGCGGCTAAAACAAAAGCTAATTATGCAACAAGGGATATGCAGATTAAGAGGTATTTAGTTTCTTTTTTAGTTAGTAGTGAACTTACTTAACTTAGTTAGTGGCAGAAGAAGCATGAAAGTAGGATAAATGCAGTTGAAATGAGAGCTTTGAGAAGTATATGTAAGGTTAATGTAAGTGATATGATAAGAAACAGTGTGATAAAGGAGCGTTGTGAATTGAAAGAAGATGTAGTGACAAGAGTTGAAAAGGGAATGTTAAGGTGGTTTGGCCATGTAGAGAGAATGAATGATAGCAGAATCACAAAACAAGTATATGATAGCAATGTGACTGGAAGAGTCAGTGCCGGTAGACCAAAACGTACTCACCATGATCAAATTGAAGATATTTTGAAGAAAGGTCAGATAAAAAGTAGTTTAAATAAGCGTGTATGTACATACATACATACATAACTTCACGCCAGGTCCCTTGCGGGGTAGGCACGAACAACAGAGCGCCATTTAGGCTTATTCTTACACACCTCACTTGCTTCTTTGACATTCATAGTTCTTGTCATGCACGCTCGCCTGTTCTTAAGGCTCCTGACATCACCTTCTGCTAGTACACGATCAATTTGATCATGGAAGGTGTGTCGTGGCCTTCCGCGACTTCTGCATCCATCCACTTTTGCATTATGTATGAAAAGATTAATGAAAGTTAATGAAGCGAAAAGTGTTTGTCAAGATCGTAACAAGTGGAGATGCATTGTCTCTGCCTACCCCAATGGGAAACAGGCGTGACAATATGTATGTATGTAGTGAACTTAGAAGAGGCTATTTAACACAATAAACAATGATGGAAATAGAAATTACAAGTGGTCGCCCGTTGTCGCAATTCGATCATAATAATTATTGTCAAAGACTCTATAATCACAGATTTAGATTTTACACTGTTAATTTTATTTTAACCGTAAACAAAAGAAAATATGCGTGTGTTTGTATCAAATACCTAGTAGTGTGTTTAATGTAGTAATGTTTTTTATTGATCCAATGCATTTTTTGCATAATTAAAAAAAATTGCATCCTGCAAGCCTTCTCTATATAAACTATAAGTGTGCGATGTTTCATACTCCTCCGTCTGCGCAATTTTCGTAAAAAGGGGTAGGTACAAAGTTTTTGCTGTTTTGCTTCACGTATTAATATATAGATAAACAAAAAAGTATCAAGCGCGGTCGATGCGACGCCGCAGGACCGTTTGAAGGTTAAAGCGGTTATACACAAGACACGAGCAGTTAATCGTTGAACGCACACGAACTGCTCGAGCCGTCGTTCTGGAGTGCTCGAGCAGTTATGTTTAATAGCTTGTATAATAATAATAGAACATCTAAAAAAAATGCTGGTAATTGTTGCGAACAAGGGATAAGAACACTAGGAAGTCTAGGAGTGACAATCCTTTTTTTAAAGTGAAATACTATTTACGGACAGTTCACGCTATGGGGCCACAGCGGGGGAGTGTGGGACTCGCTCAGCTGGGCTGCCATGCCCATTCCAACCAAGAATAATTAATGAATAACATAAGATTAATTAAATTAATAAACTAATACAATAAGTGAAAACTTAGTTATATTGTATTCAATCTAAAAACCCTCAAGAGTATAAGTAGAATATTGAGCCCAGATCTTCTATGTATAATTTGCCCATAAGGCTGGCCAGGTTTCCTCCTTGTATTGCCATACTCATAAGTTGTTCAAGATAGGCATCAGCGCTCTGATCACCTGAAGAGTCAACGAGTCATGTTGGTAAGTCTTTGTAGAAGTTCATGGCCTGAGAGCCACGGCCCAAGCGTTCCAAAAACAATAAAGCAAAAAGAATTAAATACTTGGCTATGAGGCAGAACTGAGAAAAAAAACAACGAATTTCCACTAATACTACCCACTGTTCCTTATGTCGTCTTATACCAGGGACAAGGGTGTTGTATCCAAACATAAAATAGAATAAACTATAAGTTATTTTACATAAAACTAATTGTAGGTATCTGGTTCGTGCTTTTGGGTAATGTTTGGAGTATCTACAAAGCGAAATGGTAATTTTGGTACCATAAATAAAACGACGCCATGGAATGTTAAAAACGGAAGAGGATTTTTTTTCTTTTTCTTTATGTATTTGACGTAACAATTTTACTAGTAAGGTAACAGATACACTTTCGGGTAATTAAAGGCGGCGCCAGATGTTCGTGTTGGTAACTCTAATGAAACGATGCACAAAGCAGCTTATTGGTTATTTTTGTTTATGGACTATCTTTATTCAATTTCAGAACTTTCGATTTTAACATATTATTTATGACAAATGTCACCAACAATTGTATACATTATCAGGGCGTTCCAATAATACCTCACAACGCTCAGAAAACTGCGTTAGCCATTTGACAAGGCGACCGTGGTCGTTGTAGTCGTGTCAAAAACATCACTATTCACGTCATCATTTTCAAGTATACAACGGCTGACAACGACCCATGTCAAGAGGTGAGTCGAATAACCGTTCCACTTGGGCTTATAGTTGTAACGCCGGCAAGCTAGTGGAGCAAAAAAAAATTGCCGTCGTGTACTTGGTCGTTGTGAGTCTCTAATGGATCGCAGCCCATAACGATTTTAAATATATCTATGGCTAGAATATTGCAGTTCTCTATTCGATCGTTTCATGGTACAGTTGGGTAACTCAGCAAAATTCCTTGCGATTACTCAGTTAGAGTTAACACCGAATTGGCCTAAAACGCAGGAAAACAGTGTTGTGTCGAGTATAGATTGTATTTTATCCGTGCGGGAACGGACAAAGAAATTACTTTCCTGCAGCCGGGCGGCCTGTCGTAAGAGGTGAAAAAACAACCCACAGCCAGGTGGTAGGGTATTATATATATGCTCGACTGGATGGCTCAGCACTTCTCTTCCTTTCTCAAGCACTGATACGCTGGAACAGCGTGGTCATAACTACGTTGTAATCTCACACTCTTCCTACCGTAAGCGCGGAGCACATGGGACGGTGGTTTTAGTGGGGTGGTAGCACAGGTATCCTCTCCACATAGAGAGGCGTTCCGTACTGCCGGCAATTGACTCTGTTATCTACGATCTATTTCTGTTGGTGACTCTCAGTGGGACATTTATGGGCTGATATTATATATTAAAAAATATATATAGCCCATAAATGTCCCACTGCCAGGATCAGGGCTCCCATTTAAGGGGTAACGGACAGTATACCCGCCACGCTTGTCCAAGGTGGCTTGGCAGGTTCGACACATCGGTTATCCCGATGTGCAGGTTGCTTCACGATGTTTTCCTTCACTGTTGTTAGAACATGGTAATTGTAACAACATGCACATTAGATTAGACAACTGACTTAGTGGTACATGCGTTCCGATCAGGATAGAATCCTTGCGCCCTTTGATACCGGGCGCGAGCGCTAGCCATTACGCTACCACGGATAACTCTCATTGCTTTGCTCTAATCCCAGTAGAGGACCCGGTATTGTACGAAATATATTTCCCCTGCCTCAAAAAAAAGTAATGCACCAACATAATTGAAAGTAGGGGTATTAAAACACCGACGCAATGAAGTGAGTCAGTGCAATTGCCCAGCACAACTCATTGTTACCCAGATCTACTGCTTAGAGCGCTGACTTAAGAGTGTTCCGAGCTATCCGTGTAATAGCGCCCTTACAGGCAGTAATAATAGCTCGCCAGCAGCCGGGCGTCGTCGCCTCCAATCAGGATAAACGTTATTGAACATTAATTGAGGATGTAATACATATGGATAGGCCTGCTGATGCATCTCGAGCCTTAATATCATATTTTTTAATGTGTAAGGACAACACAGTTATTACGTAGGCATGTAGTTGTTTAAGGTCGGGACACACTATGCTATTTGACATCTGGAATGGTTTACAGTGTAACAAGTGTTATTTTTGAAAAAAATGAAATAGTAATTATGAGATGAACTATGTAGATATGGAATTCATAAAATATAATCATGCATCGTTATAATAGGTGTCACATTGCAATAAATTTTTGACGGGAATTTGAAGGATGAAATGTGTTTTTTGCTTGAGATAAAAATAAATAATAGTCTTAGTCTTATTATTTTCAAGCAAGAACTGTGACTTTATAGAATTTCAAATGTTTAACTGATTAGTGACATGTTTCGGTAAACAGCAACGATGAGTTATTGAACTCACTCTGTTTAGAAGCTGTCAGTCCTACATTTTGGCTGATGTTCGGTTGGGTAGGGGTTGTGTGTATAGTGAATAAGGTATTACAAAATCATAAGAACTCCTCCTATATCCTCCTTCATATTGAAGTATGACGTGAAATTCTGTCGAAATTGCACATAAAACTTTTTAAATATTTGCAGTAAAACCTAATTCGAGTATGACCTTTTACTCTTTATCATTATTATTGTTATTATACTGTACGATCTTTGAAGACCATAGGACATTTGGAGGGCTTGCGTGGGGCCATGGAAAGACCAAACACCTTTGGTGTTGCAAATGTCCATAGGCGATGGTAAACGTTTTCCATCAAGTGGGCCATCTGCCTGTTTGTTGAACTCCTGCAATAAAAAAATAAAAGTAAATAAAAAATGACGCTATTTTCGAAATCGTTTTTTTTATTTATTTATTTCTTTCTTACAAGAAAAGCCGTGGTATGTTAGTGGTTAACGAGTTTTTACCACTTAATGTGCAGGTACATTTTACCATATTCTAGACAGTAAATGAAAACATTGTAATGAAACCTGCACATCAAGATAACCGATGTGACAAACCTGTCAATTTGCTTTAGTCAAGCGTAGCTGGTAAGCTGTGCGTTCATCTAAATAAACTGAGAATCCCGAGCGCAGCAGTGGGACATTTATGGGCTGTTTTCAAATATGTATAAAGTTAATCATTTTTTTTTAATTCCACATCCAAGGACTAAAAACAGACATTCATAGCCAGCTTAACGTTTTTTACAACTTATTTAACACAGGGCAGTACAAAGATGCTATAAATTTTTCGAATAAAAAGGCCGAAAACAAAATGTGATACAGACCTAACTGAATAAGCTAGTGTTAGTGTAGTCCTCTCTGGTTTTATCTCTTTAAGTTGTTCCCTCACTGCTAAAGATAGTAGCTTTGATGGCGGTGAATAATTAATTGATGTCTTCAAGCGAGATCGGTTTTGAGAACTGTGGAGGGCCGAATATATATTATGTTCAGCTGGTCAGTAACCTAGTGAATCTCCCCAATTGGCGATCTACTTCGAGGTCTCTCGCTTTCAACTTTCCTTTCTTGTGGTCTCACAAGTCTCTCTATACAGTCTTGGTTCTTTTTGACTATGCGACCAAAGTACTTCAGTTATTATAACCTTGTGAAAAAATAGTATGTGCTAGCTTCGACGTACGACTAGAGTTTACTTTTGATACATTAAAAAAATGTCCACGTCCGCGGCGACAGCGGCGGAATACGGCCAAATAGATAATCAATTATCATCTCACTAAAACTCAAGAAGATTTAATATTTTTTGGTTTTTGTTCGCTTTTTAATACATTTTTAATACAGGGATGGTTTAAAGAGAAAAAAAGTTTCAGTTGTAGGACCACTGCACCTACGCGTGACGATCACGTGAGTTTTGTACTTTTCCCCATTCCAAAAGTGTCCGCCGTTCTAAAAAAGTTTTCACTTCAAAAAACGTAGCGCTTTTGAGTTAACGCTTATATTACGCATAGTATGACCCCGAGTCATTTTTTATTCAGGTATAGGATCGATGAGGACTTTTAGGTCCGCTTGCACAACAATCGTCTTTAAATAAAATTAGTTAATTTTATTTAACTCTCTAAACGCGTTTAACAGTAAATGCATTTACGTTGTCTTGCACGAGGCACTTTCTCATGTCATTTAGTAAAATGTATTTATGCCATCGGTAAAACAGCCAGATGTGTTTCATTTCACGTGGCGGTACGTTTTATCGAACAAACACACGAAATTTAGCTTAAATGTTAGTTATTTCCTGCGTAAAAAGGATTTTACTTGGCCAATCTCAAATTGACATTTGAAATTTTGATCGTTTGGTTAAGTTTATTTCGGAAATTTTTAGCCGCAACCTGAAGAATGTTTTCGATTTTATGGGTATTTAGTAATGAGATAAATAAAGCAAATAAAATTCGAGTGACGATCTGTAATTGACTTTTTAATAACTTACAATTTCATAAAGAATAATAAATATTAATTTATGAAAAGATTTGTTGAAATGTTCATTAATGCAGAAGATATATGCTTTCCCATCTAACGTTCAGGGTCCTTTTTATAATCAAAGAATTGTAGACAAAGATCATAAGTTTGTCTTCGCTGCCTCCATTACATAGGCGTTCTAGCTCATCCCATACTTCTTTAGCGCTTTTATATCGCATAACTTGTTTTAGAATCTCATCCGTCATGTTTGTCGTCATTAGAGTTGAAACGGCACAGTCAATTTTTAGAAATTGTTGTAAATATATATCATATTTGGCTTTAGCATCTCCACCATCAGATGTTGCAGGCTCATCGGGCTTTTGAAGTTTTCCTTGCAAAATTTCTTCAGCGCCGGGTATTGCCCTGCACGCTGTCTCAATACGTTACCGCCAAGGCTTTTAATTTTTACCATCTAGGTGCATTACTTTTACCTTGAAGCCTCTGCGATCAAATTCATTGTGACCGTCAGATCAAGTACAATGCTAGAATATTGTATTTATTCTTTCCTAGTTAAGATATCTTTACTGGATCCAATTCCTTAACTTTATTACTCCGCTACCATGTTAGTTTGGACTAATAATAGGTATTTAGAATTGAGATAAATAATTAAAGCAAATAATATACGATTGACAATCTGTTATTGACTTTTTATAAGTGACAATTTCATAAAGATATACGAGTGACAATGTTTAAACGCATTTAAGGAGTTAAATAGCCATTTTTGGATGATTAACTTTGACAGTTCTGTAAACGTATTTACCAGTAAATTTAGCGTTGTGCAAGGCGGGATCGCGACTATTCCTCTATGGGGCAGTCGCGAGGTGGCGGTGTTCTCATAGCGATCCGTCGTGACCTTTCGGCTGTTGAAAACGTCCATTGGCGATCTAGTGCAGAAGATATATGGGTATCATTGTCAGTGAAGCAAAGTCATGACAATTCTGTTGTTCGCATTCACTTATGTACGCTATATCTCTGCAACCAAAGTGTTGGTAATAACTTCTCGATGCAGTTGGATGCTTTTCTTAACAATCTATCAGAGCTAATCTATGCTCACCCAATGGACAAATTTATAATAGCAGGCGACTTCAATATGAGCGCTATTACATGGTCACCCTCAACAGATGGATTATTACCCTCGTCACCCCCTTCTAATATGTTTTGTACTTTTATCGATACCCTTAGTTTATGTAATCTTACTCAGTTCAATTTTATTGTTAACAAGTATGGCAAAATACTTGATCTAGTTCTTTCCAACGACACTCTCTTACTCAATTCTTGCTCAGATCCTTTAGTCCCGGAAGATTCTTACCATCCATCCTTGGTTTATTATCTTGATGTTGCTTTTACTAACAAGCTAACGTCACCAAGTCGTATTGTATTTCAGTATGCAAAGGGCAATTACGAGAGCCTCTGCGCCGACCTGGCGACCATCGATTGGAAGAGTATATTAAACAGTGGGAATGTTGACGAAGCTGTGGGAACATTCTATAAGACTTTATATGATATCAGAGATGCCCATATTCCACAGCGACGTAAGAAAGACAGCAAATTTCCTCGTTGGTACAACATTGCTCTTATCAAGTTAATTAAGGAAAAACATAAATATTTTATCAAATATAAGGTTTATGGCAATTTGCGCGATCTGGTCACATTTCAACTTCTACGAGATCGAGTCAATGAAGTTGAGAAAAATTGTTATAAAACATACATAGACAAAATTGAATCTTCCATCAATCTCGATCCCAAATTATTTTGGTCATACATTAAAAGTAAGCGAACTAACTCCAACTATCCTTCGACTATGTCTTATATAGACACAACTTGCGACACGGGTCTAGGAATATGTGAACTTTTCTCTAATTATTTCAAATCTACTTTTCTTAATTCATGTCACTCGAACACTTCATCAATCGATCCCTTTTCACCTCGCTATCCTGACTCCTCATGTGATATTAATTCTATTGAAATTGATCCTGCGATTGTTCGCAAGCATTTAAAATCTCTCGAGTTGAACAAATCTCCTGGGCCAGATCACCTCCCAGCATATTTTATTGTAAAATGTGCTGATCAGTTAACACACCCAATATCTATTCTATTTCAACGCTCTTTAAATGAAGGTATTGTACCGTTAGTTTGGAAATCGGCATTCATCTCACCCATCCATAAAAAAGGGCCCAAAGACAAAGTAGAAAACTATAGGCCAATTTCCAAGCTTTGTTTAATCGCCAAGATCCTTGAGCGAATAGTTTACAATCAACTATATAAAACTTTGCAACCACATCTCAGCCCTCATCAGCACGGTTTCTTAAAAGGTAGATCTACCGTCACTAATCTTATGCTATTTACCGATTACGTATCTGACAGTTTGGACAGTGGTGTACAATGCGATGCTATTTACACAGATTTTAGCAAAGCTTTTGACAGAATTGACCACATTATATTGTTAGAGAAACTTCTTGTATTAGGTATTAGAGGAGACTTATACCGCTGGTTTTCTTCCTATGTTGCCAATAGGTCCCAAGCAGTTGTTCTTTGTGGTTTCACTTCTTCGTGGATTGAGATCCCGTCAGGAGTCCCTCAAGGATCGCTTTTGGGTCCCCTACTATTTGTTCTATTTATTAACGATATTTATACCTGTATGCATCATTCTCAATTTCAGCTATTTGCTGACGATATGAAAATTTACAAGTCCATCACTACTTTTGCTGATGCATCACACCTTCAGGATGATATCCTACGTGTATCCGATTATTGCAAACGTAATAAATTAGACTTAAATATATCAAAATGTTCTGTAATTACGTTTACCCGAAAAAGTACGACTATTAATTATCCATATAGTATTAACAATGAGCCTCTAACCAGAGTTACAGGAATATGTGACCTAGGTTTGTACTTAGATAGTCGTCTTACTTATGATCACCATATTGATCATATTGCCAAAAAAGCTTCATCGTCTTTGGGTTTCCTCATTCGCAACGGTAGCTCGTTTAAGGCAATGAAAACCCTCAAAGTTCTTTATTGTGCTTTTGTCCGCAGTCACCTCGAATACGCTAGTCAAATTTGGAATCCATATTACGAAATACATTCCACAAGACTAGAAAGCATTCAAAAAAAATTCACAAGATTTATAAATTTCAAATTTAAATTACCACAGAAAAGTTACGTTGAACGCTGTACTTTATTTCACCTTTTACCTCTCAAAACTAGGAGAAAAATTGCTGATTTACGTTTCTTGGTTAAAATTGCGCAATCCAAAATTGATTGTGCTAATCTCACTGAGAAACTACATTTGTATGTTCCTCCTTCTAATGTTCGCCCTAGGAAATTATTACACACACCGTTGACGCGCACAGCTTACAGACGTAATTCGTTTTGTATCAGATCAGCAAACGAATTTAATAAGTTAAGTAAGTTGGAAGATATAGACTTAGACTTATTTACTAATAGTGTAGCATTGTTTAGCGCAAAGTTGGTCAAATTCTATTCAAACTCGGATTTATCAGTTTAAGTACCTTATATTTATGTACATTTTATTATTGTTTCTTTGTATAATTTTCTTTCTTTTTTTTTCATTTCTTAGTTTTACTGTTATCTGTGGAGGCTTATTAATAGCTTCTCTAAATTTAACTTATTTTTAGTTATTATTAATGACAGCTGTTAGCCCCCCAAACAAAATAAAATAAAAAATAAAATAAGACGCTTATCGTATTTAAGGGCGGTAAATGCGTTTAGTGTTTCTTAAATAAAATTAAGGAGCGTCATGCAAGCCGCCCTTAGATTTCATTTATAATGGTGTTTTGAACAATCCTACAATTTCAGCTGGGTGCGAATTTTTCACTTCTATTTTTATAAATAATGGGTTGATGATAAATGGGCTATCTAACACTGAAAGAACTTTTTAAATCAGACCATTAGTTGAGATTAGCGCTTTCAAATAAGCAAACAAACTCTTCAGCTTTATATATTAGTATAAGATTTCACTCCTCATAAAATTTCCATACTGGGAGACTTGTATGAAAATATATTCTTAAGGAGTAAACTCTCAAAAATTCCCGCAAATCCATACACTGTCTGCACCTGCCTTAGTATTAACTGCATCAAAGGAAGTGTTACTTCTTGCGCAACTTTTTCTTAAACTACGTGTAAAGGTATCTGAGAGAATTTTTATTAATAACAAAGTAAAAGATAGCTGTCGGCGTGTTTCAACGCCATTTAAAATTGTTTTATGATGATTCGATTGTCGTAGTGACATTTTTTGAGGTACAATGTTTCTTTACGAAAGCAGGTGCCGTATATCCTGCAGTTGTTAATGTGAAAAGTGTCGGAATGATATATAAGGTTGGATCACGAATGTTACTAATGCTTTTATGAGATTCTTGTGTTTCGTTGATAAGAGTTGTACATTAAAAACAATGCAATGGTATTGTAATGATAATGGTAGGGCCGCACCTGAAATAATATTAAAGTATGCCTTTAAAGACCATGGGCCATAAAAATAACCCGGACTTTTGGAAGGCTTCCGTGGGGAGGCCAACACGTGGAGGCCCCTTGACAAATTTAATCTAAATGTGGCGTGACACTGACCGGCGGTTGTGCCTGTCTTCACCATATAACATTGCACCCTAGGGCAAGCCCCGGCCAGTGTAGGACTAATGTGGGAAATGAGGAAATAAAGTACCGGGCTATTAGGGTGAACTGCTAGTTGTACTAGAGGTATGGGAATACGGAGACTATGACGTCTTCCCGTCGCAATTCTCGGTGAACATGGAAAAATGGGCCGATGTTGTCTCGCCACTCGGTCTGAATGGCCCCAAAAAATGCCAAAGAAGACAGGGGAACAATGGGTGTGAGTGGCTAAGGGGTGTAGAGTGGTGGGCTGCAGGTTCACCGAAGCTACTTCGGACGTGATGCCATTTATCACTTGCATCCCTGGAGCTCAAATGTTAGCTCTAGCGATCTCCACTCCGTGCTGGCTGGCTAGGGCTTAAAGTTATTATTGACTGTGAGCGAAGCCTATTCCGACACAGTGTCCACTGAAATGATAGATTGCATACTTTCTTAAGTACTGCGATACTTTGTGTCCAGGGATTCCAATTTCAAGTCAAGCGCGACTCAGTCGGACGACCAAGTTGCGGGCATATCCTAGTTTTAAACTGAAAACATATTTTGTGATTTTTAAGCAAATATTTCCAAATAATATGTCGCATAGAAAGTTTTAATATAACGTTTTAGGGCCGCTTGCATAAAGTTGCTTAAATTTAGTTAAGAAATACAAAACTTATTTAACACACTTAAATACAATTAGCGTCTTGCACAATGCTTAAAGAACTGTCAGTTTTGTGTAAAACGTATTTAGACAGTTTAATATGATTAACTAATTTTATTTAAAGGCGAAAATATATATGATTACTAGAAGAAATAATAAGCATGTATTGCATTGAAATGTCAGTACTTGGAGGCATTTTAATTTCGCTTTATTAGTTTTTAATTAAACATAGATATGTGTGTATAAGATTCATTACTTAATTGCTATCAGTTCAAAGTTATTAAAGAATTTGCGCTAATTATAAGCATTTATCAGCCTTGCTGGTGTAAGGCAACTCCGTAACAACATTACTACACGTCTATTCGTGGAAAGTATTATTTTTTGGTCCTCCTCTCCTACTTGCTGTTTGTCGGAACTTTTGTATATTTTGTTTTTTTTCAAATTTTTTTTCTGAGGTTAAAATTGTGCATCCTTTATTTCTTATCTATAGGATCCAATCTTAGATCTACTACGTATCATTATTACTCTTATATACTGTAACATAGTGTACTACTATATTTTAACTATAATTACTTGACTTTTTCCGTGCAGAAACGGAGAAGGAATACAATCTCCTGCTGCCGGGTAGCCTGTCGTAAGAGGCGGAAAAAAACTCCCAGCCAGGTGATAAGGTCTGGATGGCTACCACCCCTGGTCTAAGCTATGCCGCCATATCAACCCTGAGTTGTGTTCCGGCATTAGTGGAAAGGTTATTGTCTCGGGATTTAGAGAGCGGCTGCATATTTGTAGCACCTATTTATTTATTTATACAGAAAACCAACAGCGAATACACCAATATTTTAGTTTACAACAAAAAATTAAGCCAATAACAGGTCTTCCTTATAAACTACCACTTTAGTTACAATTTTACAAACAAATGTATGTAGAAATTAGACAAGTCGGGTTGTGTTATGTAAAATTCAGCAAGTCATTAATAATGTTACTTTTAAATTTATATTTGGAGGACGCAAAAAGATCAATTTTACCAAATTTAGTATTATAAGTACGAGTCATACGAGAAAGCAATGAATTTTGAGCGTAGTTGGTAGAATTACAAGGAACGCTCAGAAAAGATGTGTGACGAGTGCGGTATCTAGGTACATTATATGCCAATTTCGAGACGAGCTCAGGACAGTCAAAAGTCTATGATGTGACTAACGTTCATAGGCGATGGCTTTCAATCAGGTGGAACGTCTGCCTATCTGCCGAACTCACGCTATAAAAAAACCTCACTGACGTAGGTAACGCACTGCCCAAACTACTAATGACTTAAATGACTTAAGTTAAAGTTTAATTTTAATTCCTAGCTGCGTTCCATGAGACTCACCACCACTTTTAAGACCGCGATTTTTTTTTCGTTCCACTTGCTTGCGGACGTTACAATCATAAACTGTAGTGGAACAGATTATGGGGCGTTGATGTCATAAACGTCAAAATACACAACATTTGTAACACCAAGGGTGCTACCAATGTGCAGCCGCTCTCTAAGGGAGACTGGAACCTGACCTCTAATGTCGGAACACCACTCAAGGTTGTTATGGTGGCATACTCTAGACCAGGGTGGTAGCCAGTTAGATGGGCAATTTCTCTACCACCTGGTAATGGGTAGTTATCGCGCGTTTTATGAGAAGCCGCCCGGTCTCAATCATTATTACTCTTTCTCCGTTCCTGCATTGATAAAAAAGTTCTTCAATATTTGTCCAGCCCCTAAACAAGATGGCTTCTACCTTTCTAAAGAAAATTATAACCACCATCTTTGATTTCTGTATATTTCCCCGTCCATAAACAGCGACTGTCACTCTCTTTCACAAAGAGACTGACAAAGATCGAGCTATTTTCAGAAATAACATATAATACGACCTAGTCCTCATTTAAAAGAAATGTTACGATCGGCCGAATCCAAGGCATTCCCGCCCGTCATCTCCTGGAACTATTGTAAAATATATAGCAGGCATTAAACGATCAGTGGAAACGGTGTTACCATAATAAAATGGTTTTTTTTTACTTGGAACATTCTTTTTATGCGCTGTTAAGGCTCCTTTTGCCGCATAAGGTCAAAAATGGGGTGCAAATAAAATAACTTTTCATTGAAACACTGATCAATAACTTAACAAAAATATTATTATAAATCTTCACGATATGAGACTTAACATGGTTTTACGTAATTTTCTGTAATTATTTTAAGTTAAGATTTTTTTATCAAATCACCTCCAAATTATTAATATCAAAACAGGATAAATGAATTATCGACATTTTTATAAAAGAGACATAAATTAATTAGTTTTATTTTAATTTTACTTTGGTTGGCATCTCAAAAAATATACGGCAGTTAATATGTATTGTTACGTACGAGCGGGGTACGTACGCACTTATGGATTGGAAGAAAACACCAGTTTTTAATTTAAAAGCTTTTATTGACTTACTCAGCCGCACGTAGTACCTCTTTGCAGGGTTGCCCCTATACGCACGACCAACGATGCACAGTCCCGATGATAAGTTGTCACACCCTCAATACCGTCGCCGATATTGCGTGGACCACCCCCGATATTATCGCGGGTAGCTCGCTTCTGGTTCCTCTTTCGAACTACGCTACACACCTCCTTCACGTATCTATCTGTCCACCAAACTGGTCACTAAATTCACCACTTAATTCGTCTCTGTCCTCTATTAACCTTCTCTAATAACTCTTTAGTATCGCACTTGTCGTTTCACCGTCTTGGACTGAACTCAACTAAAAACTCAACTCTCAACTCTAAACTGCCCGGTAAGCGCGCCTTACGCTGTTTATATACCCGGAAGAATTTTCTAGAACCCATCTATCTATCTGTCTCTTCCTTCCCGAACCTTCTGTTCGGGAACTTTCGTTTATACATCTATCCCTTTCTAACATCTATCTATCTCTTTCTTTCTTTCGTCGTCTATCTCTTTCTAACATCTATCTATCTATTTCTTTCGTTTATCGTCTATCCTTTTCTAAATATATCCGTCCTTGTCTTTTCCTTCCAGAAATTTTTAGTTCTTTCTAAAAGTTCTAAAACTGATTTACGCTGCTGGGCAGTTCCACCCTCGGTTGCCACAGTATTCAAAGGACATCTCATAGAATTATAGTTGTCGTAATTACTAACATAATAATGCGAACCGCAACGCGCACTGCCACCACATTGCATTATACGCACACTTCACAAACAAACCAAGACACACAAAGAGCTTAACCCAGACTCCAAAACGAAAAATTTACTCACATGGTTTGGTTAATATATTATATATGACCTATATATATTAACCAAACTAGTAGTAGTAGACATAAGGCTCATCCTGCACATGCACTACCTCACAACACCAGCATGTGATAAACATACATGGACACACTCTACATTAGTATAAGTTTAGTATTAAAATTAGAATAAATTAATATATATAAACAACTTGTAACCTTGTAATACGAGTATAATGACATGTAAATATTATCTGTTAAAGTGTGGTGAATATCAAACCGAAGTGGGCAATTACATGCTTTTCTATATGGGGTGGCGTAACAACACGTTTGAGTCATGGACGTATTTGTTCTTTATACGTCCATAAAAAAAGGCGAGTAGATTAAGGCTGGAACTGACCAGAGGGCGGTAGTCAGTGATACGTTCGCGCAAAAGGGCGTAAAGCATTTAACATGATAATTTCACAGAAATTACATCGATGCTTGGATGGTTTCGAATCGAAAAGGAATACGGTCTATCATAACCATAAATAATCTTGACATTTACTTTGTACATAATATACACTCGCAAGACATGACAGGGTAAATTGTATTCGTCAAGGAAATTAAAGCTGACATCAAGGCTTTAATTATAAACCCTTAATTAATGCATAGAGTAGCTCTTTTCAGAAGCATAAAGGTTTAATAGTAGTGCATATGTCAGTTTAAATACATGCATTAGTACTCTTTGATGTCTATATTTTCAATCGTGAACATTTTAAAGTTTTTAGTGTCAAGCGAAAGTGCTATTTTCCAATAGAAGAGGTGTCACGTCCCCACTGCTCAAGAATAGCAGACAGGGAAGACAGGGAGAGATGGTGTGTTCTCGTTTCGAAGGCCAAGACACACTATGGGTCGCTTAGCCAACGGAATAAGTAAGCATTTTTTAGTCATGTTTTTAAATATTTGCAAGCCTTGTACCCTTGTGATATCCGTAAGAGAACCAAGATAATTGGCATAGTTCGCAAAATTAGCAAGTTGAAGTGCCAGTGGGCCGGTCACATTTTTCGTTAACCGATGGCAGATTCAGCAGACGAGCCCTGGACTAGAGACCGCGTCTCAGTAAACGTAGTGTCAGACGTCCCATGGACCGACGAGCCGCATAAGGTCTCCGGTAGGCGCTGGATGACGAAGGCAGAGGACTGTGATGAGGGACGCCGACTGTGGGAGGCCTAGGTCCAGCAGTGTACGGTAATTAGCTGACGAAATAATTATGTCATTTTGTATTAAGCAAATAAATGTATTTGAAAAGCTGCTTCAGGACCTTAATAAATAGTTTGTTACTGGAATAAAAACGCAAATATGTTTCTAAACGGATATAGAAAATGTCATATAATATTTAGTTATTCTGGAATATTAACAAAGTTTCGTTACAATATTTCAAAATCCATCATTTATTAGCATAAAACGGTACCGCGATGCATATCTGGGCTATCACAGCTGCATTTAGGTGTACCAAGTGGTTTCGCATAACGAAGGCACCCACGGCGGTATGCAGATTTCACAGCGTTGATTTACATTCACCCTTGTTACCGAGATATGCTCCAAGTGTATTGAAAAAGTTCACCATATATCTTTTGCTAGAAATAATAATATTTATCTATTTCCATTTGTAATGGACGTGATAGAGCCATGCTGGAGTCATGATGTTGATTGCAGCTTAGAGCCGGCTCGTCTGGTGTGATACTACGCTCTCATAGAATATCGATGTGAAACAGCCTTGAGCTAATTGTGTTTGGGGCAATGAGTGAGTTTCGATGGCCTACTATTCCATTCTCCTATCTCATCTTCTCTATCCCCTTCATCATAGACATAGCATAGACAACACTTAATTGTTCACCAAAACAAAAAATGGAAAAATACACAAGATACTAGAGTAAAACATATCATATATAACATATATACATGTCGGTATCGCTAAAACCTGACTCAAAGGAAGTTCTAAAATTATCTATAATTATTATACAACGCAGAAAAAGTAAAAGAAAAGAAAAATAAAAATGACATACGTGAACAACAGAGTACAGTCTAAAGTATTGTAAACTAGCACATACACTATTGCGTAAGACTTTTACGCAAAAACTACTAAATGGCTTTTGATGAAACTGTACAATAATCTGGCTTACACGTCAGAATAACACATAGGCTACAATTTATAAAGATATAGTGTGAATTATCCAAAATATAACGACTTTCCATCACCACGCGGGCGAAACTAGCAGCCAGTATACAATAAAATATCAAACATTGCAGGTAGTGTTTTTTATCATGTTCTTGAATATTGTCAGTGACTTAGCTCGTCTCATAGTAAAGACAGCGAGGAGTCCAATAACGCTAACAATCATATAGTCAACCCTAGTTGCATAACCATAATAAATTGGTATTGTTCACTTTTTTCAATTCAGCTATTTGAAAAACCATTTCGAGGAATAGTGTCCCTAATCATTTCTATCTAGTTAAAATTCCAAAAAACGTAGGATCTTCTTGTATTTTGTAAGAAATGCGTTTGACCTTTATTTGACCTTACTAAATCCAATCAGGTGGGCCGGACCGGCTG
Organism: Dendrolimus punctatus; assembly: GCA_012273795.1. Taxonomy (NCBI): domain Eukaryota; kingdom Metazoa; phylum Arthropoda; class Insecta; order Lepidoptera; family Lasiocampidae; genus Dendrolimus; species Dendrolimus punctatus. Next base: position 18,144,691 of record CM022539.1, read on the forward strand.
CCTGTTAGCCTGCTTCAGGTGTAAAAAAAATTCAGGCTGTACATTATTTAATTTAAGTTCTGTAACATGGATATTTCCCAAAAGATCACTTTAAAAAATTTAACGATAACTATAGAAAATAATAATGGTTGAACACGAAAAATTATAAGCCTAGCGACAAAAAACACTAAAATGATCACGATACGTAATGAGTAATGGCAGTGTCATTGAAATAGTGCACAGATTACTATGATTATATATAGATAAAACTTACTTTTATTATTTTTGTTTTCTAGGCAAAGAAATTAATGTAAACTTGTCCCTTATGACGTCATCGGAGAAATAATTTAAAATCGAAATATAAAAAAACTAACGCTTAAAATACAAAAACCGACTTCAAAAACTAAAAACCAGAATGTATAAAATAACTTATTTCTAAAGCTATTATTATTATTAATATATATTATTTAAAACATCTTAAAGTCGGTGCTTGGTAATTTTAAAAATATAGTAATTTTTATGTTATATTACTTTGCACCGACTTCAAGATGTTTTAGAGAATATATATTAATAATAATAATAGCTTTAGAAATAAGTTATACATTTTAGTTTTTTAGTTTTTGAAGTCGGTTTTTTAAACGAAGTTTCTATTTTTTATTTGTTACTTTTTAGTGTCTAGCTATGGGTGGACCTACGAATGGTGCCGCGTTTCTTAAAAAATATAGGTCCCAAGAACCGGGAACAAAAAAATGATCGTAAAATGAAAACTACTGGGCCAAACTATGTCAAATTTTTAGGGGACTACATGGCAGCTATTCCGCGTCGAACAAAAAAAGAATCACGTAAATCGAATCATAAATCACGGAGTAATCGGCGAACATACATAAAAAAGGAACAACAAAAAAAATGATCCCGACGAATTGAGAACCTCCTCCTTTTTTCGAAGCCGGTTAAAAATATTCAAATAAGTATCTTAAAATACCCTATTTTACGTAATAAAAATATAAAATCAGAGGGTATTTTTTTGTGAACAATCCCCATTGTGCATTTTAACTGGGATGCAGGTGACATATACTGTCAGAGGAATAAAGTTATTTAAAATAATACATTAAGTTATGGCATAACAGCTGAACTAATTTTAAACATGTTACATGGACATTCATCAATACAAATAATATCAGTATTGCAAATATTTTTCATTTATAAGCAAAATAACAATAAGTCATTCATTAAAAAAAAAAACATACTGACTAAATTTTAATTTAAAAAGGTAACAAAAGAACCGATTTAAAGAGTAACAGCTCCATAGGCGATGGTAACCGCTTTCCATCAAGTGGGTCATCTGCCTGTCTGTTGAACTCGAGCAATAAAAAAAAGCAAAAGCAAAAAAATTTTTACAACATCGCGAATTCGGTGCGAAATAAAACTTTGGAAGTCGATTAAAATTAATTAAAAAATCAATATCATAAATAATTATCGCTTTCATTTGATAAGTATAAACAGATCTACAGTGAATTTGTTTATGGTCGAAAAATTATTTGTCATTTAAAAACTACGTAAGTACAATATCGCGTTTTTCTCGAGATTTTGAATTTCTTAAGTTTTTAATTTTGCACTGACGGGGACGGAAACACAAAAATTACAAGAACATCGTTCACCTTGTCGTCTACGCTTCTTATCGCATACCAGCCATAGTTGCTAATTCTATTACAATTTTAACTCACAAGTTCATACGTTCTGAGAAGTTTAAAATGGCTAACCTTTCATCCGTACAGATATTCAAATAAAAAAGGGCATGACAAATTGCTCTCTGGTAGGCGGCATTTAAAGGCGCTGAAAATAACGCATATGCCATCAATTCATTAGTAGTAGCGTTAGCAAAAAAATTCCTAGGTAATAAAAAATAAATAGTAGTAACTATACTATGAAATAAATTTCACGGTAATTCACTAGAACTGGTCAGAATGCGTCGTAAGAATTTCTTCTTTAATTTTTCTATATTTCCAATTGTGGTATATACGGAGAAATAACTATTTTATCATAATGTTATTAGTACTATTTTACTACTGTGGCATTAAAAGGCGCTAAAAATAACGCATATTCTATCAACTCATTAGTGGTAGCGATAGCATGAAAATTCCTAACCGGTAAAAAAGCAATAGGTAATTATGATGAAATAAATTTAACGGTTGTACACTAGAACTGCTCGGAATGCGTCACAAAAATGTCTTTCTAATTTTAAATTTTTTATCCTCATATTGTTTTACTTAGAAATATTTATTCGATATCATTCGACTCTTGTTCTCTTTAGTGGTGTTACTAGGGTATGGCATTTTTTTGGTTCGCGGCATTTAACAGCGTTGAAAATAACGCATATTCTATCAAATTATTAATGGTAGCGATAGCAGAAAAATTCCTAGGCAATAAAAAATAAGTACATAATTACGCTGATATAAATTTAACGGTTGTTTACTAGAACTGGTTAGAATGCCTCGGAAGAATTTTTAATTTTTTACATTTTCAATGATGGTAATATTACTGTAATTAAAAATATTATTTTACATCGTTAAACGTAATGTCTTTGGTATTATTATCATGGCATGACATATCCCACTTTTTGGTAGAGGTTATTTAAAGGCACTAAAAATAACGCACTAAAATAATCCTTCAATGAATTAGTAGTTCTCGATAGTAGGAAAATTCCCAGTCAATAAAAATTGAACAAATAATTACTAAAAACGGGTATTTACCAGCATCGGTCAAAGAGTATGGCGCAAGAATCTCGACTTTTAATTTTTCTGCATTTCATATACTTAGTGCTATTGTTATATTTAGATACATATTTGTTTTCTATCATTCAACGTAAATTTGTTCGCTTTATGTAGTATTATTACGTGAAAAAATTGTTACTAATTTTCATTTTTATTTATATCAAAAGGCAATATGAAACGTGACTTAAAATTATATCTTGTATACTTAAGTAAGTTTTCACACGAAATATAACAATAAAATTATTTTATGTATATCTCCTTAACGGATTTTATTATTAAAACTATAAAATATAACGGTTCACACATCCGAATTCGTTTCTTATAATTTAAATCAACAGTTTTATGTCGCACTAAAATTATTATGTAATACAATAAATCTTTTTGGTTTATATATTCAGATATAATCAGATCTTTACACTAAATTGGATTTAATTCATGATTATTAACTTTAAAAATAAGTAATTTAAAAACTCTTATTTTTTATAATATGAAAATTCCTTTTTCATAGCAACAGTTGGTATACTCGCCACACTTGTATAAAATCAATGAATATGTTTTATCTCGAGGATTTCCACTCAAACATGTAGTTATATGTACACAAGGTGAGAAAATCTGCCTAAATGAATTATAAATCTGCCTGCCCATCTGCCCAAAATTCTCAGTGACTGAGCCACTAAAATATTTTTTTTTTTGTTTGTTTATAAGTAAGCGGACGTCGGTCCAAATGATAGTAAGTGGTTGTCACCCATAGACAGTGAGTAGTGAGTGATAAAATTCGTCATAAAGGCAGGTAAAGGAATTTTAGTTCGTACTGCCATTTTTGATGTATAAGTCTTCATATAGGTAGCGCAGTTGAATTCTAGGTTACAACTAACGCCACTCAACGGAGTTCTTGTGAAAACATGAAAGCCCACATTTGACTATGCAGTTAATATTTCTCACAAAAACATGTAATTACTACTCAAAAACTATGAATATCCTACAACTACTGTTAACTTTAGAGTAATTTAAATAATAATTAGAAAATAAAACTGCACTGCACAACGTCCGTTTTCAATCCTCGCCAAAAACTTACACCCGTAAATATTTATGCGCTGCCTACTACGAGACTGTCCTTAGTGGCTGTTTACGACCTTTTCTAAGAGACCTCTATCTTAACGCCCTGGGAAAAAAATCGAAAGGAGTTAATTTCACTATTTGCATAACGACGAACATTAGATTAACGACGTAAGCACTAAATCAAAAAACTCATTATTAGACACACCCATTTTGTAGATAGCAGGATACACTTATGATTGTTTTGGAAATTGATTTAACAAATTTCATTTTGAAAGAATATTAAACAAGTGTTACTTAGTATTTTCTTTTTTTTATGTTAAAATATATGTGTTACTTTTATTATTTTTTTAGCATGCAAAATGTATTAACAGTCTTTCAATTTCCAGTATGATATCTAGGTCATACGTTGGTAGACCATCGTCCCGCTTTTGAACTAAGACCTCTGTATTTCAGAGTAACAAGCTTGTCACGGTTTCAAAGACACATTGGCGGTTTTCACAAATGATTTCGAAGACTTCTCACAAGCTTTCCTTCATAGTTCAGCTTTATAACTGTATCAATATGTAGGTACTTTGGATAAAATTGCCTTAACAATGTATTGCTCTAAAATGGGCATTTATGATAATGTACATACAGTGTTAGTTTCAAATTTTGGCTATTAATTTGAAATCACAGAGAGAACTTTCTATATTAACAAAATCATACCACAATTTTTATTTTGCATACGCTACAATAATATTCGTTATATGAACCTGGATACACCTGTGAGTAAAAATTACCAATTATATTTACAAAGTTTTTATATTATTAAGTTTTGAAAACGAACGCATCTGCGTTTCAATACAATGACGTTAGTTAGAATTCTGATCAGGAAGCATATGTACCGTTTATAAAAAGAATCAGTTGTGGACTGTGCACCGTAAGTGGACCGCGGTGGAGGTGTGTAAAATGTTCACAGTTCTCCATATTCTGCCTTTCGGCGTTTACAATGCCGATATTATTATAAAAGTGTCTCCCACTAAAATTACATAAGTTATTTCACAGTGCCTAATGACATAGTTAAATAATCTAACTATATAACGTGTTTATTGTTTGTTTTCTATGTCTATGTATAGTAGTTATTTTGTCTAATATTAGTAACTATTTCAACTGCCCGCCAATGCTATTTTTACAATTAGATCTTGTCCATACAAAGATCGCCGTGAAGAGATTGCTTTACGCAATAAGACCGTCCATTGTACTACCTTTTAATACATAAACTTATTGTGTGTTTTACTCTATAATGTTGGTGTACAATAAAGAGTATTGTATTGTAAATATTCAGTAAAATGTTGTAGGTAGTAAAAATTTACGAAAACAATATCAAACAAAATAATAAAGTCAAACATATTGTTACATACAACATACAAACGTATTGTTATTGTTCTCGACTTTGTTGGCCGTTCGCAGGAATAATTAACCAGGTGTGCCGATTACGGTTTCTCGGAAACCCCGGTATTAAATTATTCAAGTTTATGTTTATATCGATCCCTTGGTTAATTCATCCAAATTTAAAGGCAGAAATGATCCGCTTAATGATGGCTTAACATACTAATGTTGACGGATCAACCAAACTGGATCAGTCTGAAAGCCACAGTGAAACGATACGACGGTATTAAATGCTTCAAATTTATATTTTTATCGATCATTTTGGTTTATTCATCCAAATTGGAAGACAAAAATGAACCGTTGAAGATCGGCTATGATATTGACCTAAGTGTGGAATTAATTTTATTAATACGAACTAACCCATTGATCTGCAAATATTGTCAGCGTGTCGATGGTCCTATCGCAGACGCAGGCAAGGATTATTACGGTAGAGATGTGCATAATCCATAAATACCGAAATTTTATTACGTTGCAGGTGAATTATATATTGATAAATTCGTGTAGTTATTGAAGTATAAATTATATTTTAAACCGGAGTGAACTATATAAAAAATGTGGGTGTGTGATGATATTTATTTGCTACATAATCTATAACCAAAATTGAATTTACAGTATGGTTTACTTTATTTTTATATATTTTAAATATGGCTTCACATAATTTGTTAATCTAACCACTGATTATTCTGTAGTTTTAAATAAGTATACGTCGAAGACATTGCTTTTCAATCGAGTTAATAATCTGTTGGTTTTTTTATTAGTGTCCAGCTTTGTAGCGCTTAAAAATATAATTCCAAAGACTGTGCACACACCGCGGTCTTTAAATAGGCGGAAGGGCTTGTGATGCGAATTAATAGCGAATTTCTTAAAAATCTTTATGTGGTCGATTTCTTAGAAGTAGATGAGATCTTCAAAATTTCTTTAGATATTAATTTTCAGTTCCAAAAACATAAAAGGTATGTATTAATAACTCAAGTGGTTGCCAATTCGCTTTCGCCGGAATACTCATATTCTTTCACTCCTGTACAGTGTATTGTTTATCCCCACAACCCCGTATTATCTCAAAAAACGCTTTGAATTCATATCTATAGAATCTACGAGTCTTAAAACTTAATACTCCCAAACATTATTCATCTTTTTTCAACAATTCTTTTACTGTACAGGCTTTTGACTCTGGAATGAGTTACCTATTACTGTTAGACAAGCCAAATTTCTAATAATATTTAAGAATATGATAAAAAAGCATTACCTGCAACATAGTGATATTTGATATTTCTACGGATATTTATGTATTTGTACATATAATAATATAAGTATCTATATATTTATGTATATAATATCAATAGGTGTATTTACATACGTCTATTTAGTATAACATATATGTAAGTAGCTGCATATCCTCTAATATTTATATATACCACCTGTGACCAATATAATGTTTTTATTCCTGCCTCGGGTTGTCTGGAAGAGATCGCTTCTTAACGACAAGACCGCCCATTGTGCACATATAAAATATTTTTTAGGCTATAAGTTCGTCTGTGTTTTCTGTAATGGTGTACAATAAAGTGTTATCTATCTATCTATATATCTATCTAAAAGGATCCACTTTTATTTCTGTAGAAAAAATATTTTATTTAATATTGAGTTAACATAATAATTGTAATAAAAACGTAATAATTATTTGCACAGGGTTGTGAGATATGAACTTCAATTATATCATTTCGTATTCGTACTTGCAATCTTACGTATGTAATTGAAATTACCAATAATATAACTACGCTTCTTGAATTTACATTTCGAATATATCGATTTATACAAGCTAGAGATGTTCCACCCACTAGGAAATTCGAACAAAACCTACTTTCGGTACAAAGCTATACGATTATCAATAAAATATATAAGAGTAATGTTGTTTCATTAATTTAAATAGCACTGTTGAATAAATATCTTACATTACACCGGTATATATTAAATTGAAACGTCACTATCCTTACGTCGCTGTGCAAGTCTTTTTTGTATCATCATTCAAAATCGAATGTATTTACATTTAAAAGGTAAATGATAGATCTTCATTTTGGCATCAACGTACCCATATTTTCGACAGTAAAAAAGTAAAAACAGATTTCACATATAATATAAAATTTTTGCATAGTGTTTTACATTTTATATCGATTTTATTGATGTTCTTAAAAAAATTAAGGACAACATTGATCATGTTGGCCATTAAACTTGTCAACTTTGTTTGTAGTAGATATGTATCTTATTCCTTTATTTTACCGCAAAAGTCTAACTAAGTTTCCAAGAATAAAGATTATCCAACTGACCTGAACGACAAACTTCACGTTATAAATAATTCATTATCAGAAAAGGACGCAAGCTATTTTCATTACTTGGGTATAATTGGACACAATTCAACTACTTATAGACCAGTTCGTACTTTAAAGTTCGCTGCAAAGTTTTAAAGTCGGTTACTTTAATTAATAGCATAATCGCTTCTAGCAAGCATGAAAAAACATCTTTTTACATCATTCTTCACACACACGCACCACATACTGCCAAGGCATGTACTTATAAGATAACAAAATGTTTAATACCGAATGACATTTTGGCCTGTCTGGTATTATCAACTATAAGTTGAGCAGTCATTATATTTATTTTCTTGAACAACTGCCCTGACACTACGAAAGGTTAATTATCAACACTATAAAAAATATCCACCTGTCATTTAGATTCCAATATAGATGGCGTGTGTGTAACATACAGAGAAAGTGGGTCGTCGTTCTTTAAAACGTTTAAAATAACACATTTAAAGGTAATTTATAAAGTTTTTCGATATTATATTAATCACACCTTTCATTTTATTCATACAATATACAATTAAATTAAAAGTACTCTTAAAAACATTTAATTAATAGTTATAGTTATGTCCCAAAACTCCTGAAAACATACGAGGATACGATATTCCAAATATGTTGCACAAATAAAATTTGTCAATTTCTGTTTTTTATTGTTTGGTATAGTTTTACACGCAGAATAATAATGAACCAGAAGCTTCATGTTACTAGAGAAACAACTTGAGAACTTATTTTTGTATGTCTACGACTAAAACATGTGTATTTAGGATCTATTAAAGTTCCTTTTAAGTCAAATATTAGTCAGATTTATAAAATAATAATTTGAACATAATTTTTAAACCATCTAACAATTTTCTGTAACCGTGTCAAGAATGACAAAAACTATAACTAGCCTGTAAGAAACATACGAATTAAATTAGGTAGCTAAAAGGTGTAACACGCATATCATAAAACATTGACATTATTCCACTGTCAGGTTTTTGTTGTATAGAAAAATTATTACAATATAAGCAGCAAAGTCTCTATAATTATTATGGCACAGTTGTAATAGTAGTTCAAACTTCATTAAAATACATCAACTAATTATAGTTAATATTGATATTATATAATATTGATTTGCTATTGAATATGAGCTATTACTGAACATATTTGAACTCTTTATTTTATAGCTTGGTAATTTTATATTACCAACAAAAAAATAGTAAACACTTATGTGGTGTTTGTTTGTATTTGCATTCATGCATTAGCAATGAAATGCTTTTTTCGAGACAATTTAAATTGACTTACCTAAATAACGGTAAAAGAAAACTGTTCTTATTAATAAGAACTTTAATATAAAAATATTTGTTTTCTTTTTCGTTGTATTAGTTATATAATGCTGCAAAAATAAATAGCTAGATTTATATACAATTTCATAAAAGTACGTAGTCGTTGAACTTGCACTTTTAGATTCATATAAATAAAACTATACAAATCATCGGTCTAAATTGCAAAACATATTATTAACATTAATATCGGCTAGGAATAATTTAACAACGAATATAGCCGACGTAAAATAACGAAGGACTTCGGAATTCGATATGGCATGCATGCAGTAATCGGAAATTCGTCCAACAGCGGATATTCAATAGGAAACGAGTTGACTTCACTATAAAATGTGAGAGTGAGACGGTAGTATTATAAGAAGAGGATAGCTATATAAGCTGTGTGGGAGTATTTATTACTTTGCACCTCATACTAAAATAGTATTAGAGTTCTTTTTGCAAAGAAAAACCAAGTGTATTTAGGTAACAATGTTTAAGATACTTGCGTTAACCTAGCATTCGCTCCGATGAACGTTTAAAGCTGACATTTAAAATTATATAAAGAAAAAATAACATGAAATAAAACCAATTGTGTGTACATTATTTTTAAAAAATAAACAAGCGAAACCATAAAGTTACAATCGAGATCGACTTGATGGATTTTTTTTACGATCTGGACAGCCTTTACATCGTATGGACATTCACACAGTACCTTATGTAAAATACGACGATTACTCATAATCCAACGTCCGTATGACGTTGGATTATGAGTAAAAACTTATTTTACTAAAGTAAAAACACAACATGTTCTACCTTATTTTCTGCTCAGAAAAAATCTTTTTATTTTTATGTTAAAAATTTCTTTCGTTTGGTTGACTTGAAGAGGTCGCTTTTAGCGATAAGGCCGCCTGTTGTTACGCCAAGAAATATTGGAATGATGTATTGCTTTTGTCATTGTGTAATTTTAATGAGCAATAAAGTGTTATCTATCAGCGTTCGCATCTATGAATTCAAATAAATATCGACTAATTTAAATAGTGCTGGGTTTTTAAAACATTTGTTTTGCAGTTTGAAATCCGCTTTCCTGCTGTACTACTAAACAAAATCTTCGTTATGGTGTAATATTTTATATATCGATTTTAAATATTTGCGCTGCGATTGTATGCCGATAAAAGTTGCTGATTTGTCTCTACACTGACCACGTCTTGACTTCAATTTCCGGTTTAATCAATAGGGGTTCTACAAGTAAGTATATTTATAATATTGTGAAAAGATTTTTACTGTTATATCTCGTCAATATTTTTATTTAACTAAATTGAGAAATAAAATTGATACAGCATATGTTCATTTTTACATTTTATTAATTATAGAATGCATTAGTTATAATGTAATTATAATAGATATACATAATTATGTACTGTGGGTTCACAATCGTTGGCAATCAAAAGCATTTTTTTCAATGACATTATTTATCAACTGTTTAGTTTTTAGAAAAATTCTTTATTTTCGTTTTACTAATTATTATATTTATTTACACAGACAGTCATATTACGTAAATCATCATACACTGTTTTAATTAATATTCCCAAATTAAGTAACATTTCTGTTATTGATAAAAAATACAACGGACAACCTTGATCTCGACCCCAGACACGGAGAACATATAAATAACTTCCTTTCCACAATTTATTATGCCCGGAATCAAACTTGGGACCTCTGTGTTATAATGAATTAGGTAGGTCAACACTTCGACCACTACACAAATAAAGAGAGTGAGATTCATGAAATTAGAAATAAGTTTTTATAGAAATAAAGAATAAAAAAAATAAAAAAATAAAAAGAGCAAGAAGTATATAAAAATAAATATCTTTTATATATAATAAGAAAACCTAAAGATAAAGAAAGCTGGATAATCTTGCCCGTCCGATGGAAGGGATTTATAAAAAAAAACACCACACTTAAGTAAGTAGAAACTTCCTTTACGAAATTTGACATACCAGGAATTGAACCCGGAGCCTCTGTATTCCAATGAAGTCGGCGAAAGCTTAGCCCTACAGTGATGGTAAAATCATTCCCTACTTATTGAGACACATAAACGATACAAACAAATAATTTAACACGACTACTTATTACTAAAATAACAACATTTTATAAACTCGTTATGTAGTGAATTTTCTTAAGCACAGATACTTAATAACCGCTATTTGATTGTTTCCATATTCGACAACACGCTACGACAAACTGCAAATAAAAGACAATATTTAAAAAACAAAAAATATTCAAATAATATTTTTAAATCTAATCAATAAATTCCAGCTTTGCTAGGCTATATTATGTTACTATATGTCTATCCAAAGAGCTAGTACTTCAGTGTCATTGACAATGAACGCCCTATTTACCGTATAATATAGTTATTATCATTATAGCCGAAGCCACCCAAATAAAATCAAATATTGTTAAATAATAATATATGTTAATCCATTGACTATCTAGGAGCAGGTGTTCCTGTAAGTAATGACAAAAGCCCTGAAGTCGGTGTTACATAAAACAACCAGATAAAGGACTGGTATCTGCAGTGTATGATATCAAAGCAAGATACATTAATTCATTTTGCCGAGAAGTTAGGATTTTACACTACATCTTACGTTGTCCATGATTTTGTCGCTAAATTAGGATAAACGTAAAAATGCTATCTGTGACCGCGGCTATACAGCAAGGTGGTCTGATGTAAGTATAAGGGCGTCAGCTAGGAGCCTCTTAGCAGCAGCTGGTGGCCATATAATTATATATGTACCAAATCTACTATTCATACGGGGCAACGAGTCTGGACCCTTGGGCCACTGGGGTCCCCCATAGAAATATCAAACTTATTTTTTTAATTCAAAATACCTGTAACGCTATCTAGTGGGCCTATGCCCGCTAGATAACGTAGCGGAAATTTATCGAGTTGCTCTCATTGTTAGTTATAGAACTAATAATGAGAGCAACTCGATAAAATTCCGTTACCATGACGACCGACGTGTTTGTTAGTGAACTGCAAAGATGACGCCAATAAAACCGCCGACTAAAGCGTCATCTTTATGGCTATACTTATTTATCCCCCGGGAACAGTAATCTTTTTCTTCCTATTCTAAAACCGATTTCCTGTAGCTTTCTGTCTTCTTATTCTGAAATGGATTTCTCTAGCTGGTTTCACTTTAAGTGTCCGAGACTTTGTTTTTCTATTAATAGAATAAGATTTTCTTATGGTTTCCATAAAAGGAAGAATTTTTTCTCCGTGCAGGAAGGGAGAAAGAATAAAATTTCCTGCGACCTGATGTAAGTGACGACAAAACAACCCACAGCCAGATCATAGGACATTTACCCGACTGGATGGCTACCACCCCTGGTCTAGAGTGTGCCGCCATAACAACCTTGAGATATGTTCCGGCGTTATTGGCCAGGTTCCAGTCTCCCTTAAGAGAACAGCAGAGCCTTTGTAGCACCTTTGTTTTGCAAATTTCCATAGGCAACAGTAACCGCTTTCCATCAGGTGCTCTGCCTGTCTGCTAAACTCATGCAATAAAATAAAAAAAGGAAGTATCTTTAAACTCTGGAATCGTAGACACCCTACTTATAAAGTGGTATCGGCCCAGTATATCTTTGGCAAGTGAACAACAGTACAGATGTTTCAACACCACCGAACAACCCACAATGGGTAGCAGCCACTAATTCAAGTGCCGAACTAAACTATTGCTGGTTTATTGCAAATTTGGCAACGTCCAGCAGGTGTTGTTGTTATTCAATTTATGATAAAAGCCGATGAAACAATATACGATATTTCGCTGTTTTCATCAAACTAGTGGTCGCCTAGTGGTTGAAATTCGATCATAATTAATTTAAGTTATATGTTTGAACATTATTAAGGTTCTGTTCTCAAAGCCTATACTTCTATAATCACATATTTCGCCAAGGCTTGCCTGTTAATTTTACTTTAACAATAAACATAAGAGTGTAAAATATATGCTTGTGTGTGTCAAATACATGGTACTGTGTGTAATGTTTTTTTAATTAATTTAATGTATTTTTAAGCATAATTTTAAAAAAAATATTAGCATTCTGCACCCCTCTTTATAAACTACTAGCTTCTGCCTGCAACTGCGTTCGCGTGGAAGAGTTAAAAAAACCCGATTTTGAAACATTCTTCATTGGTGCTCCGTCCCTATTGGTCTTAATGTGGTTATATATAGCCTAGCCTTCCTTGATAAACGGGCTATCTAACACTGACAGAATTTCTCAAATCAGACCAGTACTTCCTGATATTAAGGCGTTCAAGTAAACAAACAAACAAACTCTTCAGCTTTATATATTAGTATAAGATAAATGTGTAAAATTTCATACTCCTCCGTCCACGCTATTTTTCGTAACAAAGGGTACAAAGTTTTTGCTGTGTTTTGCTTCATGTATAATTAATATAATGATTGAACAAATGTGTAACAACCTTTTTTTTTTTTTTTTTTGTCAACACTGGGGGAATGCGTTTGTACATATCCTTAGGCCCTGGGGGATGTCACTAAGGATTATGTGGGACTCCCGGCTGTTGGTGCATGCACCGACCGCCCGACTACCCACTAAACCTTCCAGCGTCCCTCCGCATCATAATGAGGTGCCACGGGACCGTAACCATGGGTATGACTGCCGTGTCACCTCGATGCAAGCCGACAAGGGGGGGGGGGGGGGTGTGACTAGGACACCCCACGGCTCTGGGTATGGCTCGTCGGGAGGGTCCCCTGACCCCCCCGTCCCACTATGTTATGGGGAGGAGATGAGCAAAGCGCCGCCTGTGAGCCCCTGTTCGCCGTCTGCGACGGGGGTCCGCCTGCTCGTCCTCCTCCCTTGTTCTTTCGGCAGCCTGCTTCTGGGACATAACGTCCTCGCAGAACGAGGTCACCGCTAGCCATTTCCTCTCGCTGTGTAGCATCTGGTCGACCACACTGGACAGCGAGAGATCCCTACCGATGATTGACATCAGGTCATGCCGTTGGGGTCCCCAAGCGGCACATTCTTCCAGCGTATGGCGCGCCGTGTCGACTGGCGCGCTGCATTCGTGACAGTCCGGGGTCGGCTCCCGCCTCGCAATCTGGTACAGGTACTTACCAAAGCAGCCATGCCCGGTAAGTATCTGCACCATTCTGAAACTTAGGGTTCCGTGCTTTCTGCGGACCCAGCGGGATAGATGGGGGCGAACTGCTTCAACTGTTTCCCGGCCTGCCACCGGGGATTCCAGTTCCTCCGACCAGTGGCGGATTAGAGTCTCATCTGCGCGTTCTCTGGTCCGTTTTATTTCTTCGGGACTAGGCCTCCCGCCCCTATCCCGGACGCTTCTCCGGAACTGGTACATCTCAGCAAGCACATCTGCCTGGAGCTCCCAAGGAGGATCACCCGCCAAGAGTGTTGCCGCCGTCCAGGATACCGTACGGTAGCTCCGTATAGCCCTAATCGCCAGAACCCTCTGACAACGATGCAGCCGGGCTTTGTTTGTGCGGTTCAGGGCCTCGGCCCAGATAGGAGCACCGTACAGCGCCATGCTTCGGAGAATGCCGGCATAGAGTCGCCGACATATCGAGCCCGGTCCCCCCACGTTGGGCAGCAGTCTAGCTAGGGCGGCAGCGGCCCCTACCAGTTTAGGGGTCAGCTGGGTGAAATGAGCCCCGAAGTTCCAACGGCCGTCTAGCGTGAGGCCCAGGTACTTCATGTGGGCCTTCACCGTCACCGATACGCCTTGCACAACAATGTGCGCGTTCCGAGGTGGTCCCCTGCGAGGGCCATGGAAGAAGAGGGCCTCCGTCTTCTCCGCGGAGACCCTCAGACCGAGCTGCCTAATTCGGTCCACTACCAGCGACGTGCTAACAGTGGCTAGTTGGGCAACCTCCTCGTAGGAACTGCCTCTGGCCATGACGAGAGTGTCATCCGCGTAGCAGAGAACTCTTGTCCCTGTCGGGATGGGCTCCCGTAAAAGCCAGTCGTAGCTGATGTTCCACAGGATCGGCCCCAATACTGAACCCTGTGGAACTCCGCACGTCACTCGACGTCGTCCAGTTACATGGCCGTTTTTGCCCTCCCAAAAGATGAACCTGTCCTGGAGGTATGCCTCCAGCAGCCTTCTCAAGTACGGGGGCACTCGCATGAAGCACAGTGCCTCCCGTATAGTCTCAAATGGGAGACTGTTGAAGGCGTTCGCGATGTCGAGCGAAACTGCCAGCACAGACTTCTGAATCCCTCCAGACTCTCTCTCTCTGGTCCAGTCTCTTAGGGCACTCAGAGCGTCCAACGTGGAGCGCCCTGCCCGAAAGCCGTACTGCGCTTCAGAGAGGCCTGGTTCCATCGTGTCGAGGTGCCGGACGAGGCGGGTCGCGAGGAGCTTCTCAAAAACTTTGGCCGTCTCGTTCAGTAGTACGATGGGTCTATACGCCGAGGGATCGTCGGAAGAGCGACCCGCCTTAGGAATCAAACATAGCCGCCCCTCTTTCCACGGCTTCGGGAATTGCCCTGTGCTAATACACGCGTCGAACAGCTCCCGCAGCTGGCCCCGAAGATGTTTCGCGGCTAGGAAGAGGGCGCGACCGGGGACCCCATCAGGTCCTGGTGTCGTCTTGCGACCTCGGAGGCGCTCCAACGCAGCATCCAGTTCATCATCGGAGACCAGGGGGGATCGGTCTCCAGTTCCGGCTGCTGAGGAGAACACATTGGTGGAGGGGCGTGCGCCCCCAGGTTCGGGAAAAGTCTATCAACTACATTGTTCAACACATCTGGTGACAAGGACTCCGTAACCGGGGCGCATGCACCGCGGAGCTTTTTGCGTGCCATATGGTATGGGCGCCCCCACGGGTCTCTGTCTAATCCAGCCATGAGCTCTTCCCGGGCCCGAGTTTTTGATTGGCAGATTGCCGTTCTGAGGGCCTTCTTGGCAGCGCTGTACGTCTCCCGCAACTGTTCTTCCTCGGTATCATCCGAACTTCGTCGGCGCCGGCAGCGCTGGAAAGCTCTGCGGGCATGTAGTGACGCCTCGCGTAGAACCGCAATCTCCGTCGTCCACCAGTACACTTCACGGCGCTGCTGGCGGCGTCGAGCCCTAGGCATGGCCGCGTCGCACACTCTGCGTAGAGCTGTGTGCATACGGCCGACCAAGGTCTCGACGTTGCCCGTCCATGGCATGGCCCAGCGCTGAACCATGGCCGCTTCTTCTGCCAGCTCATTGTTAAGCGCGCGCAGGGCCCAGCGAGGGAGCTGATCTTGGCTGCGTGGGAGCTCCACTGCGGTTGGGGGAGAGGAGACCTCAAACCTGATATAGAGATGGTCAGATAGGGTCTCCACGTCCTCTTCCACTCTCCAGCCGCCCACCTTGCGTGCTAGCGCAGGCGTGGCAAATGAGAGATCTATCACGGATCCTCCTTGTGCCCGCACACAGGTGTGAGCTGTCCCTCTATTTAGGAGGGACAGGCCGCAGTGGAGCATCCATGCTTCTACTGCTCTCCCTCTCGCGTTTGTGGTAGTGCCACCCCAGGTATGAGATTTCGCATTAAAGTCGATAATTGCATACTCACCCCATCTCACCACCACGTATCCACGTCCCCTCTCGACGGGCGTCAGGACGGGGCTTGTGCCTGCCCTGATCAACGCCGCCACCGAATTGTCCAGGTCTCCCGCCCAGTTGTCTTGGGGAGGGACGTAGTAGGGTTCTCCTGTCACCGCCAGGCCAATTCCCCACTCCGCCATGGACTGCAGGAGAAGATCCTGAGCCCCTGCGCAGTGGTTTAGATTTACTTGGAGGAAGTTACAGTGTCTGCTATCCATTAATCGGACACAGCAGCTGTTTCCTCCATTGCCGTAAGAAGGCTAGTATTCTCCCCGCTGGCTGCGCACGTCGACGGTAGGTCCTTGCTTTTAACAGTTGGGGGGCGGCATCTCCTCCCCGACATTGCGTGATCCGCCTTTAGCCCCACCGCTGCGCAAACTGCGCAGTGAGGAGAGGCATCACAGTCTTTCGTCCTGTGCCCTTCCTTGCCGCACCGGAAGCAAAGTCCATCGCGGCTTATGGGGGATGGGCATCTCGATCGCGTGTGGCCAATTCCTAGGCATCTGTAGCAGCGCATGGGACGCTGCTCTAGGGCTGTAACTTTTGCAGAGCCCCATCCAATCGGTACTCTGCCGGCCGCCTGTAGCTTATTGACCACCGTGATAGGGCAGCTGACAAGCACCGTTCCCATCCTCCCGGGACCCGGGCGGATTTCGGTGACCCGGATTTGCTCCCGGGGGCAACCGCCGAGGCTGGCTACAGCGTCCTCCACTCTTTCTTTGGTGGCCCAGTCACTCAGCTCCGTTAGGCGCACGTCCGCGCATTTAACCGGTCGCGTGATGTGAGCTACCCCATCTAAGACCACCCGGAGGCGCTCGGCCAGCTTATCGGCTTTTTCAGCCCCTTGAGGGCCGGCCAGCTCAAGCATCCTGGCTCCTGTAGCCGTTCGTCGGCATTTCAGACCAGCCTCGATTCCGAGCTCTCTTAGGTTAATGCTAGCCTCTGCTTTCTCGAACACCTTCTGGAAGGTGATCCCATTGGCTTCCGCTGACGGCTGCAGCGTTAGCGTCACAGCTGCAGTGCGGGGAGTCTCAAGGGACACCTTTTTCTTTCCAGCAGGGGTCAGAGCCTTCTCGCGGGTTCGTGTGCCGGTGGTAGCAGTAGTCGAGGTAGCAGCCTTCTTCGTTTTTTTTCCCTTGCGGGCCACCATCACCCAGTCGTCATTGCCTCCTTGGTCGGGTGCCGTAGGGGCGGTATGCGGCAGTGGCGGAGAAAGATTTGGCTCTGCCACTAGAGGGGGGCGGATCCTGGGCGCTGAAAATAGACGATCTTCTATGCCAGCAATGCGGGCGTCGATCAATGCGCCCATTGACGTTACTATGGAGCGCTTTAGCTCCTCGAAGTCGGTGAATTCCTTGTTTGATGACTCGTTGTCACCGGACAGGGTTGGGGCAAGGGCTAGGCTATTGCATCTGTCCCTACTCGCTCCGGCCATTTCCCTCCTCATTTCGTCGAACTCCCTGCGGTAGGCCTTCAGCTCATTCCGCAGAGAGTCCCCTTCTGCTTTGAGTCGGACATTCTCGATGCGGAGGCGTCTACTTTCTGAGGCCTCTGTCCGACTAGCAAGGACTTCAATGACATCGGTAAGGGAAGTAGCAGAACGCTTAAGTCGCTTCACAAATTCTCCTTTGAGATTCCCCGACTTCTTGGTAACTTCAAGGATGTCAGCGACCTCCCTACCAGCAAGCTCATTTAATTGCTTAGAGTCGAGATTGTCGTGCACATCTTGGCCAGGCACATCCTGGTGCGACATTGCCGCGCCGTAAATTGCCTCCCCTGTTCCTAGAGCAGGGGGATCCCCCTTACGGAACGACTTTCGTGTGTCTTCCTGGGAGAACTCCGATTTCTCCTTTTCGCCGACATCAGGTTCGGAAGGCGGTCTAGTCGTTGAGGTGCCACGCCCGCTACGACCTCTGCGGGCGATTGCCACCTTCGGTGGCATAGCCTCCTCCTCCGAGCCAGAACCCGTCATGTCCGCCTTCGAGGATCTGGCGTCACGTCTGCGTCGGGTACTACTTCTTAAGACTCGCTCACCTTCATCAGTGTCGGACACTACTAACATACCTGCTTACCTAACCTGCCTGCTTAATCTAACCTACCTACTTAACTTACCTACCTGCTTACCTAACCTGTCTACTTAATCTAACCTGCCTACTTAACCTACCTACTTACCTACCTGCTTACCTAGCCTGCCTACTTAATCTAACCTACCTACTTACCTATCTGCTTACCTAACCTGCCTACTTGACCTAACCTACCTACTTAACCTACCTACTTTACTTAATAGTATTATAATAACTTAATCTTTATATAACATTATATCAAATTTGCTGCTTATTACTTAATTAATCATTTTACCGTATTCATTGTGTCGCATGTATTAACTAATATTACAGTCCATTATGTACATAATTATAGTTAACCTATTATATAGCACTTTATGTTCACTTGTTGACGCGAGCCTTCATCCAGTGTCTTGTGAGTATTGCGTGGCTCAGTCCAACGGGCGGTGTGGCAAGGTCCAGCACAAGACCTGCGTGGCCCGCGGTGTTCGCTGGGCGTCCTCTACTTTGGATGGGTTGATTTTATTTTATTTTATGAATATTTATATTAACTGAACTAGGGTTAGGTGTACAACCCTATGTGATTTCCCGTTAGTATCACAGAACGGAGAGGGAAAAAAAAGGGTCGGCCGATGCACGGTCACTTTTTGCGCATGCCATGCACATGTGCGTTGATTCCTGAGGCGGGGCGACAAGGCTGACGCCGGGGCCACTTGTGCCCGGTACTCTACACTGCACTTGTTAGTCCATTATTTTAGTTTTTTCTCACTACACTAAAATTATGTTGTGTATGGTATCCACAAAATGTGTAACAACCTGAAAACTATAAACAGTACCAGTGTGGTGAAAAAACTTTACTGATTTCGTTTAGTGGCCCAGAAGCCATTAAAAATAATTATTATTTAGCCATTAAAAATATTTATATGTTTGTGCCATATGTTTAAATGTGTATATATTTGCGCAGGAACGGAGAAAGAATATGAGTGCGGTCGTCCGGCCCATTGCTTACATGCGTATTTCCCCGTTTTTGATGGACACTACTCAAGATAAGCCAACATATAATTGCCCAGAGAAAATATTTGATCCTGGGACTTATTTGTTGTTTAGTCAGTGTATGTCGATAAATCAACGCATTAGCCATTTTTCTCTATATTAATATTTCGCATTAAAATATACGAGTATGTCACTCAGGAATAATGTAACTTTCTACTGGTGTCAGCGTGGGCGTAACTACGTTCTAAGTTTCACGCTCTTTCTGCCACAAACGCGGTACACATGGGATTTGACTCTGGTGCCCATTCGTGGTGTCACCTCTCGTCGCTTTGATCTAATCGCTAGTAAAGGACCCAATAGTATAGTAGTGTGCCAAATGCATTTCCGCCTCAAAAAAAAATATATGGGTGTAAGAATTTTTCCAAATCTGTTCAGTTGTTCAAGAGATTTATTCCTACAAACTCACAAACTTTACTTCCTTATAACGTTATGTTATTTCGAAAACTCGTAGTATTCAAAAAAATAATGGAGTAGCAAGTTTCAAATAAAATCATCTGTACATCCGAAACCAATTTTCCTATAATCCTTTACATTGACAACCGATTATTAGACTACCGAATAGGGTAGGTAACACAGACGTGTTCATTGACTACCAATTTACAAGCGACGATTGATTTATCGTAAGCAATTACAACCGGTAGCATAATAACAACTTAGTATTGAGTGGATCTTTAAGTTACTTATACACTTGTATAATTAAAGCATTAACTATTGGATTACGATTTGTTATTGCTGTGATTGAACGTTTTATTAATAAGTGGTATTGGTTTTAATTACAATTTAATAGACTAATGTAATCAAATAATTTTATAATTCAAGAACAGTTTCACTACGTTTTGCTAATTTTTATTATTATTGATAATTCTTTATTTTACTTCATTTATAATTTCGTAGACGTTATGGTAATAATGGAAATTTGAATTTCGGAAAATTTCAACAAAAAATGAGACTGGTACGCTTTCGTACATTCTTGGGCCCAGGTTGTAATTGATTTTTAGATTTCTTTTAAAATGCTGATATTTATTTTAATTTTAATTTAATCACGTGGTGTAAGTGCTTTCATATTATTTATATGAAAACACTATATATTTCATATTATTATTATTTTGAAATCCATTCACATAAATCGATTATTATTTTATTTGGGACCTTATTTTTAAGATTTTCAGATATTCTCAATCATTAATATTGTTACGAGTTGCAAGACTCGAATTAAAATGCCGTTGGAATTTACTAGAGAATTTATTTAAACTATACAAACACGTATAACACAGGTACAAATATAACTGAACACAGCCAATACAAACGTAATGCACGATTCAATAACACGCGCAAAGTCCATCACTATAAAGATTATCGAATGTACGCACGTCTTGCCTTGCTTGTGGTTATCTCTTGACTGCCGATCTCTCCATTAGGGCATTACTTTATACTGTACAAATACAACATGTCTCTCGGCGGCGTGCACTGAATTTATAAGAATCACACCTGGCTAATCACTATCATAAAAGTTTACAATACACAATGGGCTGTTTTTCTAGTTACAAATTTTAGTTAACTATAAAGTCTAGTTAACAAAGCAAACAAAAGAAGTCCAAATGTCGAAAAAGGTAATAAAATGTGTTTCTACTGACGCTGGTGTGGATTTGTCTTTGTCGGCATTCGGTCGTAACAATTTGTAAGTGTATAGGCTTCTTATGAATGACAGAAGCGTTAACCCACTCGTTGTAATTGAATTGTCGCAGCGCACTCAGTTATTATTTATACAGCGTAGCTTTGTCGGCTTTCCCTTAAAAGTTAATTATTTCATTTCATGATGACTTAATTGTTCTTTACACGTGGTTATTGTCTATTAGGACACTGTAAACTTGTAAAAATCAATTGTGTGTCAATCTATCTGCGACGAAGGGTTTCGTTGAGGCGACAAATGTTTACTATTTTTGATAATTTGGTTTCAGAACAATAAAAAAGTATTTAATCGATTATCTAATAACGGGTGGTTAAATTTCAAGGGCCGATGTTGATTTTGAATAAAATACAAACTATTTAGGAAATTATTGTAATTTTATTTTATTATGATATATTGGTGTTACTCAATTATGTATGGAATAAAATATCGGCCAAATGGGCGCCGCGACCACGGCGGCACACCTCCATCCGATGGTCCAAATTTTCGATGACCCTGAGGCATAATGGAGGTTCTATGCCGTTAATGTGCCGAATTATCTCATCCTTTAGCTCTTGAATTGTTGCTGGCTTATCGACGTACACCTTTTCTTTTAAATAACCCCAAAGAAAAAAGTCCAACGGTGTCAAATCACATGATCTTGGCGGCCAATTGACATCGCCATTACGTGAGATAACACGGCCATTGAATTTGTTGCGCAAAAGAGCCATTGTTTCGTTAGCTGTGTGGCAAGTGGCACCGTCCTGCTGAAACCACATATCGTTTACATCCATATCTTCCAATTCGGGCCATAAAAAGTTCGTTATCATCTCACGATAGCGAACACCATTCACA
This sequence comes from Dendrolimus punctatus, assembly GCA_012273795.1. NCBI lineage: Eukaryota > Metazoa > Arthropoda > Insecta > Lepidoptera > Lasiocampidae > Dendrolimus > Dendrolimus punctatus. The sequence goes on from CM022539.1 coordinate 18,166,835, forward strand.
GTAACTGCCTGACCGGCCTCAGTTTGGAAAAAATACGGCCCGATGATGCCGCCAGCCCATAAACCGCACCAAACAGTCACTCTTTGTGGGTGCATTGGTTTTTCGACAATCACTCTTGGATTCTCATTCGCCCAAATGCGGCAATTCTGTTTATTGACGAATCCACTGAGGTGAAAATGTGCCTCATCACTGAAGATGATTTTCTTCGAAAATTGATCATCCACTGTTGCCATTTCTTGCCACCATTCTGCCCATTCACGACGTTTGGAATGGTCAAGAGGCTTTAGTTCTTGAGCCAATTGCACCTTGTAAGCGTGTAAATGCAAGTCTTTATGCATAATGTTCATCAACGACGAGCGTGAGAGGTGCAATTGTTGGGCACGACGACGAGTTGAGGTGGACGGCTCTTCAGCCACACTATCGCGAACAGCAGCAATATTTTCTGCAGTACGAGCTGTACGAGCATGCACTGGTGTTCTCACATCTTCTACAGACCCGGTTTGCTCGAATTTTTCCACGATTTTTGCGATTGTACGCACATTTGGACGATCAAATTGACCAAAAAAATCACGAAGTGCACGATATGCATTTTGATTTGAACGCCCATTTTCATAATAAGTCTGGATAACTTTAACACGTTGTTGGATTGTGTATCTCTCCATGGTTCAAATTGAGTAAGTCTAAAATAGAGAAATGTCAAATAAAATTCGGAAAAAAACTTGGCGTTTAGGTGTGGTTCACATTCAACATCGGCCCTTACAATTTAACCACCCTTTATATAAAATTCTCGTGTCACAGTTTTCGTTGCCATACTCCTCCGAAACGGCTTGACCGATTTTGATGAAATTTTTTGTGCTTATCCGGTATCTATGAGAATCGGCCAACATCTATTTTTCATCCCCCTAAATGTTAGAGGTAGTCCACCCCTAAATTTTTATTTTTTAGACAAATTTTTTAATTTCTATTTTTTTATGACACAACATACAAAAATACATACAACCCTAAATTTTGAACCCTCTACAATCAATCCCTATTTTTTAGGGCAGGACGACGTCTGCCGGGACAGCTAGTAATATATAGGAAAGACAAAAACACTTTATATCGAGAAATAGCGACGTAACAATATTACTTACTTGAATGAGGCTCGGGATGTTTTAGATTCACAATAGGACCCGATATATGGCGCTGCAATCGGGTAAGTTATATAGTTAGTTACTAACAAAACAATAGTATAATTTATCTTAAGGTACACATCAACACACAAATTTAATAACACCCAATAAATTGTCACAAATAAACCAATAATTATAGCGTGTAAATTTCAATAATTTAAAATTATAATTTCTAAAAAGGTACGGAACATAGAGCCCGTAAAACTTGTGTCTTTAAAAAAACTATGCTTGCTTCTTATTATTTACTTCCATAAATAAATAAATAAAAAATGCTTTGATAGTAAAATCTTTTTTTCGAAAAGGGCATTTTCCACGGGAAGTAAAAACGGAGTTTTCACTAAGCGAAACCGCACAGAAAACTCTCGTATTACATTTAATTTAACAACTCAAGTAATGTCAATTCATAGCACCAACTAAATAAACGGTCGAAGGAAATTTTAAATCTGCTTTGAAATTGACTCATAAATACAAGTTAATGGGATTCCTTGCGTTCTATTCCAAGATCCCAGAGCGACCAGACATAACTTATTTTCACATAGATGAAACTTTAGGTTCTCAGTAGTGTCTTATGCTTTTTGAATACCTACGTGCTTGTAGAGCTCGCTTTGTGACACCTGGGCGTGAAATTTTGATATGATCAACGATGTAGGAATGACATTGTTTATATTTAGGGGTTGACCAAACGTCACTACAATTTGTCTGACTAATAAAATATACCTTTGTAATAGTTACCTTAATAATATTTTTCAAAATCAAACATGTAAAAATAAGTAAAGTTCATTTATTTTTTGTGGAGCTTTAAAGCATCTTACAAAAGTTTTGGTCCATGGAAAGTATCTGACACTTATGATTCTATTTTAGAATAATGTTCTACAAAAAATATACAAAAATCAGCCTTATAAATTTAAGTGACTCTTATTTTTAGTTACCTTTCTTACCTGGTACCTGTCCAGGTGACACAAAGCGAGCTCCACGAGAATACAGGTAATCAAAGAACATTAGACGCTACCGAGAACAAGGTTTCATCTATGTGAAAATAAGTCATGTTTGATCGCTCTGGGCTCTTACACTACTCAACTCGGATACTAACATAAAATAATGCAATGCGGCAAACTTTATTAAGGTGGTGGCGTGTTACAAACGCGCCGTAAGCTACGTGCGGTGTGACGCTGTATGCGACCGATGAATTTTATCTCACTCAAACGTTTGATGCGGCGCCCATACGTCGTACGCCGCGTTCGCAATTGTTCTTGACAATTCCAGAGTAAACACGTCGTGTTTTCGTATCACGTTTATTTGACATATATTAATCTCTCAAACAAATCGTTCCAATTATACAGAGTGCACGGAAAAAATGTCTTATACGTTTCCAGAGTGACAGTTGGTATGTTCTCAATCCCTAATTTCGTCTAAGTTTATATTAAATCAAAAGTTATGTGTTTTAAATTTGTATCTTAATTTAAACATATTGTTATGAGTCGCGAGACTTGAATTAAAATGCCGTTGGAATTATTATAGAGTTTATTAGAACTATACAAGCACGTATTACACAGGCACAAATGTAACCGAACACAACAAGTACAACGTGGGTGTCTTCAAGTCTCGTGTGAATAGGTACCTTCTAGGTAAGCGTGCTCGATCTAAGATCTCCGCTCAAGTCGATCGAGATAATGATCAAACGCGAAACTATACGTGATAAAAAAATAATCTCGTCGAATGTTTATAAAATGCATGCCTTATACTACTCCCCTTTATTCAAGACAAGGAACACATAAACACACATTAATTCAATGTTTCTCGGTTCATAAAGATACGTTCGACACGCACTAAACCTTTGCTAAAGAATTTTCTCCATATATTTAGGTTAATTGTAAGTAAATAACTTAAAGTAATTGATTAGTTCGCGTTCCTGCTCGCTATACATTGTTGCTGAAAATATTACCTTAAAACAAGTTTTCTTAGGAAATATCTTCTGAGTTTTAAAGGAAATTTTTAGCTATTTACTTAGACCATTAATAGCCAGATGGAGTCTCGAACCCTCAAAGTGAAGCCGGCTAAAGAATACCGATCTTAGAATAGGATGCCGATCGCGCCACAGTGCGTTTCGAGAATTCAGTATAAAATCGAATTAGTACGTACAAGGGTGGAATGGTTCCCAGTGGATGCGTTTTTATTAACCACACGGATGCGAAAATATATACGATATTACACTAACTTCTCCCCGCGACGCGTGGAATATTTAAAAGTTTGATCGTAACGTCATGATATATAGCCTAAAGCCTGCCTTGATAAATGGGCTATCTAACACCGAAAGAATTTTTAAAATCAAGCAAACAAACAAACTCTTCAGCTTAATATATTAGAATAAGACAAGTCTACCTACACACACGTTTAGAAAAGCTTCCCCTATGTAATGCTAATGTTCACATAGGTTCGTCTAAGGCTATTTAGTACGACACGACACTTTGTAGTACATCCACAAAGTGGATGGAAGGAAAGAGACGGAAAGAGAAAGAAGGTAAGCTAAGACATGCCTACTTACTTTAATTGCTGAAATACATCAGACAGGTCGACAGCCCACCTGATGGAAGGCGGTTGCAGTCGCCTATGGATATGCGATACGCCAAAGGCCATCAATGTGATGCCGTCTTTGAAGGGGAATTGGAACCTATTCACTTATGTCGGAACACAACTTGCGGCCTACTCTACAATAGAGATGGTGGTCATAGAGACGAGCAAATGTCTTACCACCTGGCTGGGAATTTCTCGCCTATTACGGAAGGCTACCAGGCTACAAGCATTTGTGTTCATAAGTATGTGAAATGCTTCCTTCCACTATGTGGAATGTTTTTTCTGACAAGAGAAGCAAAACGAAATTACTGGCAACAAGAGCAACTCAGTCTCAAAATCGCGTAATAGGTAAGCATATGTATGGAGAAAACCCAAAATGTTGTAGGTGACGATGCCTATTGAAGATAGTAGCTAGTTGTTGCCATTACAGAACTACCGTTGAAAGTATTTATAAATTCTTCTCAAACAACACAAACGAAAGATATATTTACCGTTACAGGTCTTATTGAGATTTCAAACACGAATTTTATTAAATTTATCTATGAAAATTGTAACGCACCCGCCAGATTCACGCGAGAATATCAACAGTTCTTGTTTGTTAGACCTTGTCGTGTTCTTGCGATGATCTCGCGGGAATGTGGAGGGTTCTTAACAGTTACCAACTGTCTGACCGAGCATGCCGTATTTGGCAAGACACATTTCCCGTGAGAAAATCATAAGCATTTATTGCTGTGACACTGTATTATATCCCGTGACGTACTTCGCGTTCTTTCATATCTTTTGCTTATATGGAATAGGTGGTGTTGCCAGGGTAAATCACTTCGTACAAAAATTGAGGAAATAAAAAATATCTACCAAAAAAACCGCTGACAAAAAAAATATTTTGCTTTTCTTTCTGTCAATCTCAATTTGTGATTATAATGGCGATGGTGGTATACATAGTACAATCTCTTACATTCTAGTAATAAGTATATATGCAGTATATAGAGATGTTCTATATATTAAATAGATATATATTTATTACAAATAACGTACAAACACATATCTACAATAATATTTAAATGTTTATAGAGAAATATATGTATGGCTACCACCCCTGGTCTAAAGTATGTCGCCATAACAACCTTGAGCTGAGTTCCGACATTAGTTACCAGGCTCCAGTCTCCCTTAAGAGAGCAGCAGTGCATTTGTAGCACCTTTGGTGTTGCAAATATCCATAAGCGATGGTAACCGCTTTCCATCAAGTGGGCCGTCTGCCTGTCTGTTGAACTCATGCAATAAGAAATTACGGTGGCGATTTTGCTTGCCTGGTAGCAACTGGTAGCGCGTTCCAAAGCTTTATAGCCTTGACGGTAAAAGAATTGTTGTAGAAAGTTGAACTACAGCATCTTTAGTTCTGGCTAGTGGTGCTAATGTCACCCTGACCTGGGTAACCCCACACACCGGCGGCGATTTCACCAGTTCACGCAGCTGATAGCCCTCAATCGAGTTAACCCTCTTAAAAAACTGGTATATTCTACTGTATATACCAGTTTCTACTTATCGAAATGTAATAAGGTAGAGCAACAAAACGCAATTCAATTTAACCAAAACAAATTGATTTTGTCGTAAATTTCTCATTGACGTTGCCTAATACCACATTAAACATCCAATTTAAATTGTAAACGCTTGCTTTTGTTGGTATATTTTCTTTTAAATGTCGTTATAACCTAATTATCGTACAATAAAAAGGAGAGCTAGATACCAGCCAAGTGCTTAGCAATCCAGGCCTTGCAACGGATTCATAAGGAAGATTCCTAAAACATAAAACTGCAATAAACACAGAGTTAAAAATAAACTAAAAACTATACTCTTGTTACGAGTGCGGGACTCGAATTAAAATGCCGTTGGCATTACTATAAGATTAATTAGAACGATACAAACACGTATAACACAGGTACAAATATAACTGGAGACAACTAGTACAAACTGCATAATTCAATAACACGCGCAAAGTCCGCCACTATATAGCTTATCGAATTTACGTCTTTCTCGTATCGTAATCCTCGCTTGACTGCCTCACCCCTCCATTCGGGCATTCCTTTTATCCTGTACAAATACAATATGTCTCGACGCATAACAATAATTTCCAAGAATTAATTCGACACACCCGTCTAATGACTGCCATAAAAGATTACAATACACAATAGACTGTTTTTCTTAATTACAAATTTTAAACACAAAGTAAACAAAAGAAGTCCAAATGCGGGAAGGTAATAAACTCTTCTTTATGGCAGGCAGGTATCACGTTGTATAGCAACGCTTAATCTCTCTTCTGATCGCATGTGACGTCTACTAAAAGTTTGCCGACGTCGCGGTAGACCTTTAGAGCGTTAGGACCCCACGGTCCCAGAGTTTGCACCCCAATTGTCTCAAATAATGTAACCATATTCAATGGCAGCATATTTGCGGTGCTTGCGACTATAATCATTTATAGTCGCATTACCACAACAACAAAATATTTATTTATTTATTTAATTTGTTCGGGAAACATACAATAATTTAAATTCTTAAATATAAAACACAAAATGAATACATACATCAATCAAGTTTCCACTATAAAATAATTTATATAATAAAAATTGGCTCAAACATATTATATTATACGAAAATTACATATTTTTATATTAATTTAATTGTAACTAACACACTAACTAAATATGGACCCCGGTCCGAAATAAAGTTTTTATTATTATTATAATGTATGTCTTTCAAGACCACGGGCCATAAGAATGGCCCGGACTTTTGGAGGGCTTGCGCGGGGCCATGGAAAGGCCAACACGTAGAGGCCTTTTGACAAATTTAATGTAAATGTGGCGTGACACTGACCGGCGATTATCCCTGTCTACACCATATAATAATGCACCCAAAGACAAGCCCCGGCCAGTGTGGGACTATTGTGGAAAATGAGGACAAAAAGTACCGGGCTATTGGGGTGAACTGCTAATGGTACTGGGGTTCTGGGAATATGGGGACTATGGCGTCTGCCTGTCGCAATGTTCGGAGAACATGGAAAAATGGGCAGACGGTGACTCGCCACTCCCACTTATTATTATTATTATTGAATTTATTTTGTATGTTATATTTTTATTTTATATTGAACTGATTTTATATTGAAAAATATAGTAACTTTTATGACTTCGCACTATGCGAACTAAAACATAAAGGTGAGTGCAAAAACTGCAAAATGCTGTGTTTTTTTTTCTTTTTAGTTACTACAACTACTACTAAATACTTTTTAGTTAGATTTTTTTTCTGTTTTGCTAGAAGTGTTTTCTTTTTCACCTTTAAGTTATGTATATGCTATCCAATAATAATGAACTTTACACAAAAATCCTATGCAAAAATAATCATCAAAATCGGTTAAGAAACACTAAAACCTGCTATTTTTAAAATCAGTTATAAAGTAAGATTTGGTTAGTCGTCCGACCGAGAGTGTATCATACCAAATAGCACCTTGTACAGATATAGACCACAGTTTTAGTAAATCATGCGTAGGGAGCACTGAATCCACTGTTCATATGATTCGCCCCACGTTGGGCGCCAGTTTAGTAGTTTAAATATTCTAAGCTACCACAAGATACTGTTATTGATGTAAGATAAATTTGGATTTACTTAAATTTCAGAAAGCGTCTTGCAGGAACGGAGAAAGAATATTTCCTGCGGCCGCCCGGCCTGTCGTAAGAGGACAAAACAACCCACAGCCGGGTGGTAGGATATTTGCCCGACTGGATGGCTACCACGCCTGGTCTAGAGTATGCCGCCATAACAGTCTTGAGATATAATTCAGCATTAGTGACCAGGTTCCAGTCTCCTTTAAGAGAGCAGCAGCGCATTTGTAGCACCTTTGGTGTGCAAATGTCCATAGGCGATGGTAACTGTTTTCTAACTAATGGGTCGTCTGCCTGTCTACTGAACTCTTGCATTTTTTTTTATTGGTAACAGATTAGCGCTGATAAATGAAACGTCAGTTGTTATTGTAACGCATATCCCTTTATGTGTAAATATCCCTAGAATATGTTGCAATGTGTTTGTCCGTATCTCAATTTGATGACTTAATTATTTCCCAGAAGCAAGAAAAGTCGCAGTTAAATACTAGCTAACGCGACCAAATGTCAAGTCATCGAAGAATTTGGACCAATCATCGAGCGTAGCTTTTTTATTCAACACGATTCGTAAAGAGATTCCAAGAAGACAGCTTATTACAGAATAGATTGGAATCAAATTAAACGCTCTATAGTTATTATTGCTTCTTTATGTGTATGCACTTCTAAGTGATAGTCTTATCTATAATAACTTTTGATGCAAATCCAGGACTGAAAATAAATTAATTTCAAACGATATTTTGAAATAAATTCGAATTTGCAAATTATACATACATACATAACTTCACGCCAGGTCCCTTGCGGGGTAGGCACGAACAACAGAGCGCCACATAGGCCCATTCTTACACACCTCACTTGCTTCTTTGACATTCATAGCTCTTGTCATGCACGCTCGTCTGTTCTTAAGGCTCCTAACATCACCTTCTGCTAATACATGATCAATTTGATCATGAACTCTCTTTCTTACATCGGTATTACGAACGCGGTCCGCGAGCGTCACTCCGCAGATTTTGCGCAGTGCTCGAATCTCGACCGCGTTTACTCTACTTTCATGCTCTCTATTCCATACCCAACTCTCGCTTCCATACGTGAGCGTAGGTACCAGAACCGCGTTGTGTATGGTAAGCTGGGCCTTCTGGCTGAGGTTCTTAGCGCCTAGAAGTTTACCCAACGCTCTATTCACACTATTCCCCAAATTCACTCTTCTTTCTATATCAGCGGTGTACCTTCCATCCCTGCTAAAAGCTCATCCAAGATATACAAACTCATTCACTTGTACCAGTATAACATCATCGACCATTCTACTTGCATTCGTTCTGGTTTCTTCTCTTTCAAACACCATATGCAGCAAATTATGTTATAAAAAATATTCTTAAATAATGTTTTCCTGTGTTTGATAGTAACGAATGCGTGTGTGTGCATTTGTGTATATATACACATAAGTGATCTACACCTGATCAGTTTTTTTTTGTATACATCTGTTTTGGATTGCAATCCAGATTTGTTTAATTACTAACTTATACTTTAGTTTCTATAGTTGTAATTTGTTTTGTGCATCAATAAATTAAAAAAAAATACCAACGATAACACATATCTAGGAATCATGTACCACATTTTGACAAAGAAGAATAATACTTTATAGACTTCAATTACATGAAAGAAAAATATTTTTACCTAATAGCGACACACAACACAAAGTAGTAATATAACACAGTATAAATATAATTACACAGAAATTGTATGCCGCAATTCGTAAATGAGGTTAGCACTCAACTTTTCCTGTACAAAAACGTAGTCCGACGCAGCGTTGATTTTCAGTGCCCACCTCCTTTTTTTTCCAGGGGAAATCCGTTTGAGGACCATAGGCCGCGCGAGAAGGAAAGGTCGCGGCCCGTGTGTGGGATTCGCCGGGTTGGGGTGGCACTAGCACCCCACGTTGAGATATGGGGAACTATTGCCACGCCGCGGTTAGGGATACCCACTAAAACCCCTGAGCGATCACGAGAGTCCTTTGTCCAGGCTGTGGGCTCGCTCGCGCATTCACCGCCAGCCTGGACGGACGGTGGCCGGCTCCTTGCGGGCTGGCCTCTCCATTTGGTAGCCGGAGATTTGGGTCTCTCCGGCTTTTCTACCTCACCGCGAGGTGAGAGACGGGGCGCGGGTCGGCGCGCGTCCCTCCTCTCCGACCTTTATGTGCAGGCGGGTCCGGTGTCCCCGCCGGTCGGTCGCACGGCCGTAGCCTACGGCAGCTGGAGATCGTCATGGACGACTCTGAGACGCCGCCGCCGGCTCTGACGGGAGGGGGCGTCGTGGATTGCTCCCTCTAGTGCCCACCTCCTAAAGGTGGTCTTCCAACCTCGGCTGCAGGCTGCGAATGCAGGCAGCACATGCGGCGGCTGCACGAAGCCGGCTGTGGCTGCACGACTGGTTTTCTATGTAGTAGTATAGATTTCTGTGAAAAACATTCCGAACGCGGCTGCGGCTGCACGTGCTGCCGAGCCTCGGCTGCAAGTGCTGCTGCGGCTTGTAGCCGCAGCCAATCGCAGACCGGTAGTGCTGCGGCTGCAAGCTGATTCGTACGTAGTGACGTCACTCCAACCTTATTAAATCTACAACAATGCCACGCAGCCGCTGCCTGCATTCGCAGCCAGGAGTGATTCCGAGGCTGGCTGCACGTGCCGGGGCAGGCAGCAGGTGGCGACCAGTCGCTTCCAATATTTCAAAATGTCGGACGTGAGGAATAGTCGTGAGAAAAGTTTGATGTTATATCTTTTATTAGAAGAGGAAGAGGATGATAATGACATGTTGTCATTGTTAACTAGCCAGAGAAGAGTAGCCACACGTCCTTATATAATATGTAGACCCACTGATGGAAGTTACTCAATACTAATTAAGAAACACTTGAAGTATGATGACGATCAGTTTAGGCATTATTGTCGATTTAATAAGGTTGGAGTGACGTCACCACGTGCGAATCGGCTTGCAGCCGCAGCACTACCGGTCTGCGATCGGCTGCGGCTGCAAGTCGCAGCAGCACTTGCAGCCGAGGCTCGTCAGCACGTGCAGCCGCAGCCGCGTTCGGAATGTTTTTCACAGAAATCTATACTACTACATAGAAAACCAGTCTTGCAGCTACAGCTGGCTTCGTGCAGCCGCCGCATGTGCTGCCTGCATCCGCAGCCTGCAGCCGAGGTTCGAATGGCACCTTAAGGCTTCTCGCCCACGGCGACTTTTTGTAGTGATGCAGTAGCGATGGCGTCGCGTGTCCGCATCGATACAGTCGCGAAGCGGTCGCCAGCTGTGTGCCCTAGCCCACGGGTCGCGATGCCGTCGCGCTTCTGTCGCGAGCAAGCACAATTCAGTAACGGCACAATAATACTTGCGATTGCTACAGTTGCAAGACGGACTCCGTTGAGGCAACATTAGTCACGTTGTCTTTGGTGCTGCTTTTACGTAAGCACCCGAGGCGTGGGCAACAAAAGCGCGTTGGCATCGCTACTGTAGCGCCTTGCAAATGCGACTAATACGCATTACTCGTATTAGCGATGCTGTCGCGCATTTACTCATCGTTCCTACAAAAACCTACAAAGAGTCGCAGTGGGCCAGGGGCCTTAATCACATATAACCTGCGCCCCGTGCTGAACATAAAAGGTAAATTCTAAACAATCAAACATCATTAAAATCAGGTTCCTTATAATAATATTTCGTTGAGACATTAACGTTAAGTCTATTACAAAATATCGTTTAAAATACGCCTTTCATCCTTGGAAATGAACTACAAATTACTCTCTCTTAGGTTAGTAAAAAATTCGATAGTCAAAGGTAAAAAAACGTAATTTATCTGGACTAAGACTTTGTCATCCCTGAGGTTTATTAGTCAAACCTAGGAGCGCCGAAGCTTCGATGTTTGACTATAAGTGTACGCGCGCATTGCGGTCCGGTGAGTTGCGGCTGCGGTTGTAGAACCGGAGCATTGAAAATTGGCGCGCGCAATACGGCTAAATAACCGCAAGTTTTTCCATTTGTATCACAGCCTTCGTAGCGGAAGGTCGCCAGCATAGGCTGCGAAACCAGGCTCCAAATTTGCAATTTATTGATATTGTCAAGGAAACGGAAACAAAAGCAGTATTGGGTCCAACCACTAACGGCAACCGGACAAATGAAGGGTTTTTTCGTTATGAGATACAATGATTTGCGAATGTTTCCAAAAAAGTTTTTAGGTTACTACAGAATGAACATCAAAACCTTTGACAATTTGATAAGAATTGTTTGTTATATCGGCGACCGCTTGGTCTGATTCTCCCTTGGTGACTCGGGCGCTACTGACCGCCGCGCGATGCGGTTGTTCCGCCGCAGTGCGCACAAGTACTAAGGTTGCAAAATAACCGGGCTGCGCGCAACCGCACAAATTCTGTACCAAGTCACAGATTTTTTGCACTTTGCATAGATTGCATGCGGCTAAACATCCGTGGTGGGCGCACCTCTACTGTAGTTCATACATCACAAATGATTGCGGGAGCTAACCGCACCGGTTGCCGCCGTAGTGCGCACAAGCCCTAACATAATATGTCCACCCGCGCCTACGCTTCTTTGCATCCTCTCCATCAAATGGAAATTAAAAAGTTTTTCCTTAAACTAACTTCCACAGAACCACTATTTTCAAAAATCAGATATAGGTTAAAAATCAAGCATACTTCCTACACAACGCAACAAAATATTTGAGACTGCGCGAGTTGTAAAATTTGAAAAAGTACCTCAATTGATTTGACTGCTTCTACCCTGTTATCAAATACACCTGGGCTATACTGACTGTCATAAAAACAAATAATTATTTGCAATAAAAATATCAAATAATACACATAAATAACAAACCGTCTCGTTATACAAGAATAAATTAATATCAATTAAGATACAATATGGAGAAACTATTTATATATCCAACAGTTGCTTATTCGACGTACAACGTACTCAAAGTATCATGGCGACGCGAGTATGTTGACAGTTTTGAATTGACTTTTGTGAAACATTCACGTAGCGTTAAGCTCGAACGAATTGCGCATAATCTGTCTACATATAATTTCATTAAGCACCTAATAAATACGCCAAATTTAACTTTTAAAATGAATCATTTTAAAAGACAGACACTCATAAACAATTGAATAAAAGTTAGATAAACGTGTTCATAGGCAGTTCCTTTCTTAATATATTTAAAAAGCGTTGATACAGTGCGGAGTAGCGTATATATAGATTAAGAAGTGAAAATTTTTATTTATTTATACCTTTCAAATAATATTGTGTAATGACTGGCTTGTCACTCTAACAAACAACCCTGAAAAGGCGCAGGACTGCCACACTCTATCTTAAAGTCTAGATTTCTTCACAATTAGTCCATTCACTGTTAGGACGTAGTAGGTGTATAATACTTACGTAAGGTCAGTATAATAATCTTAGTCAACCGTGCTTTTCGGGTAAAATTTGAACCTACATCATTTAAAAGAAACGTTTAATTAAATAATCTCAACAAGTGACAGTGGTTTTGTACCAGTTTTATATCTTTAGTTTTACTTATTCAGACTGTTTTTGTCGTCGTTATTTGGATATTAAATAAATATTTAATATTAAAAAATTAAACTTGGGCAAACTAGCTACTTAGATTCAAGAGATATAAAATGTTCAGATTATACCTAATATTATAATATGCGATACTTTAAAACAAGTTTGCTTTGAATTCGTCTCAGGGGCAAAATGCTGCACAATCTGACTGTGAGTAAAATTTCGTGTATCTAAAAAAAAATTAAAAATCAAACGATGAATCATATCTTTCCATGTTGCAATTATTAATACATACATACATACATAACTTCACGCCAGGTCCCTTGCGGGGTAGGCACGAACAACAGTAGCAAATTATTAATAGCTGATTAAAATTAAACAAAGGTAACCCGCTCTTTTAAAACTACGTTGTAACTGCAATAATACGGTTGAAAACACCAAGCTGCAATTAGCGCCGTAGGCCAATTAAATAACGCAATCTCCCTAACGTGTATTTTTACACTCTGTATTTCAACAGAAATTATTTAGCTAGCTATAGTTAATAGTGTTACATCAATAAATATAAGGTAATATATGTAGGTAATAAAAGTAGAAACAGTACACATAACCGATACATATAAGAAACTGTATAAACAGTAAATAAAACGAAGCTTGTAACGCGTTGTAACATTTCGAAAAGAATTAAAGATAAAAGGAAAAGAGAGGGAGAGAGAGAGAGAGAAAATGCAAAAACGATAGGTTCGTCCCGGGAAGGATAAAAAAAGTGTGCGTCTCGGGACGCCCGACAGAGTGATAAATTTGCCTGCCTACCGCTGCCATATGCGTGAGAGAAAGGAAAACCAGACAGACTGGCGCCGTAACGCGTTACGTAACAAGGCGTTTTAACCTCTCGTAAGAAGTTATCACTTAAAAAAAGGGATACATTGAACGCTTATTTCAAAATATCAAAGAATATGTCAGACGAGTAATATAATAAAAAAGGAGTTTGATACATAAGTAATTTACTGCTATTAAACAATGTTGACCTTTTTGAGCTTTATTTTAAAGAAGCTTATGTACTTCATCTAGCTCGATATGAATAAGACCGTGAGAGTCTACTGTTATGACAAACAGTAAAAGTATCTTTCTAGCGGAGGGTCCATCTGAGATAATGATATACTTAATGACTGTGGCCAAATGCATCTTGTTTATAAATTTTAAAAATAACATCGTTTATGATTTTCGATTTTAGTAAATATTACTATAGATACATCAGTTAGCTGTCAATGTTTGACACCATTGACCCATGCTACATCTGCGTAGAATGGTCACTTACTATAATATTCCCAAATAGAGCAGTAACGTTAGGGAAACGTTCGTTATAATAAAATTCACAGTCGCCGCAAGTCAATCATCATAACTAGCCATCTGACCACCGGAATTTCGAAAATGCAAAACGGGAAACGAGCTGCCCTTTTTGGTTTTTGAAACTCGTTTTTGGGGAACCCGTTCAACGTATTCTCTCTCGTAATATTACAACTGTAAACAACTGTATTAATAATATCTAATTAAATAATTGATAAAAGATGTGAAAAAGTTTACAATTTGTATAAATTTAAAGCTCATGTAATATCTCATTTTTTAGAGTGTAAAGGGCTCCTCTATATATTTGTTCATTTGTCAAAGAATAAATAATAGGAAGACGGAAAGCATGAAAGTGACATTGAAACAGTAGTAATTGAAGGTAATAGTGAATGGAGCGCTAAACTCTTTTATGAAAAGGCAAAAAGTGTTTGTAAAGGCACGCTTGGCTGTCCATCAAGGGGTGTTGGTACCAACACTAATGTGCGGCACTGAAAGTTGGGTGTGGCAGAAGAAGCATGAAAGTAGAATAAATGCATTTGAAATGAGAGTTTTAAGAAGTATAATAATATATAAGTATAAGTAAGGTTAATGTAAGCGATATGATAAGAAACAGTGTGACAAGGAAGCGTTGTGGATTGAAAGAAGATATAATTACAAGAGTAGAAAAAGGAATGGTTTGGGCATGTAGAGAGGATGGATGAAAATAGAATCACAAAACAAGTGTATTGTGAATGGTAGAATTGTTACCGGTAGACCACATCATGATCAAACAACAGAAGCGTTAAAACGAGGTCAGATAAAAAGCATATCAAATAAACGTGCATGTATGAAGAAGTTAATGAAAGCAGATGAAGCGAAAGTTATTTGTCAGGATCATCGCAAGTGGAGATCTATAGTCGCTGCCTACTCCCATAGGAAACCAGCGCGATAATATGTTGTCCATTTGTTAACTTTTTACCGTCGGAGGGTATATTTAAGTTCTATTCGATACTCTGCACCATCTACGTCACCAGATTGGTTTAGAATATTCTTTAGGTTCGGTTGCCTGAAAGAGATTACTTTTAGCGATAAGGCCGCCTAATGATTTCACCAAGACAATTTTGTAATCATGCATTTTGTAATTATTTATTTGGCGAGCAATGAAGTATTATTTATCTTATTTAAAATAAGTGATGAATTTTTCTGAATTCAGAAACTTCTGTAAGTCAATACAAAAAAGCTAAAATATTTTTACATTAACGAGTTGACTTAACGATCGGAAAGATATGTAGACATATAAACGGGATATTTAATTAAAGTTCAACTTAATTCATAATTAAAATAACATCGAACGTCTATTATTGTGATAATTATTCGAACATGGAAATGTTGCTATGCAACACGGAGGTCTTTAATATAATTTACTAGCTAACCCGGCAAATGTTGTTCTGCCATAAAAATACACAAAACACCATATGAGTGTGAAAAATAACTTAAGACCTATTATTTTCTTAAGTTTTCGCGACTTGTATACATATTTTTATTATGTATATGTACGTTTTAACGGTTTAAAGGGCGGTAATTTATTTGATTTTGGTTATTCCGACGTTTCGGTCGCTTTTCAGTGGCCGTGGTTACGGACGACAAACATGACAATTGTCAACGAGTAATGTTGAAGTTTTATTTAGCCTACCACCAACTTATTTAACGTTCATTTTAATTATTTAACTATAAAACATATAAGCAATTTAATTCAATTATTTAAGTATACATTAAAATTAAATAATTAAATTGCCTCACCTTTAACTGTTTTATAGTATTTCGTAGTGTAGAATTTACTTTTGGAAGCGTCGCATCAATACTGTACTCGGTATACTACCGTAATCGTAAAAGATTTTAAGAGAAACAGAGTAAGTAGTCAGCTTAACCATCTATAAAGTTTCTGTTTGTTCAAAACTAATCCACTAATAAAAACTTATGGATCGATTTGGATGAAGTTATTGATAATCAACGCCTCGTTAAATGGTTATAAGCGTGAATTTTTTGTCTGACGCTGCGATATTCTCCCATAAGTGTATTTTTATGTTTTCGTTTTATTTCGGTTTGAACCATAAATTTTATTGCTCCATTTATTTTATTTAACGATTAAAAACCTAAAGTTTTTTTACGTTTAAAAATGTATAATATCTTAAAACCTTTTGATGTTATCTCATTGAATAAAATAAATGGTATTTCACCGGAAAAATACAATTAAGAAACAGAGGTACCTAATTAACGAAAGCATATTGATTTTAAACATATATCCATTAACAAGATGACATTTTAAATGATCACAAATTATTTAAATTATAAACTATATTTCGCCGAAATATTGTAAAAAACAATAAATTTAGATATTAATTATTGAGACCTGTATAATTATGAATTTTACGATCCGACCACAATGTAACGGCAATTTATCTGGTTACTTAAATTATATCTTATTGCTTTTAAAACATTGGCGTGAAACCGTTAGCATGAGTAAGAGTGGAGATGGCCCACTTCCCTATCCCATATTTCTACTCCATCCCCTTATTCAATTTCTCTATTCCTCCCTATTCATCCCTCCTCTCCTATCTCATCACTTTGAGGATGGTGGCTGGCAACAGAAAATTTTTTTTACGAGTTTACGATGTGCAGTGATGCGCGTGTGTTTATTTTCGTAGCTTTTAATATTAGTAGTATATAAATAACGTCTTGCTTGTATCGTAATCGTCGCTTGACTGCCCCACCTTCACCTCCACTCCGGCATTGTTTTATGCTAAACTGTTATAATCTCGACAAAGGGATTATAATCCGCGTTCACTGAGTTGATCCGCACATCTGACAAGCGTCGACGCAATACAATAACAATAAGGCTTAGTTCGACACTTAATGACGGCCATAAAACAAGTTCAATAACAAAAGCATGTTTTTTCTGAATTACAATTTCTAAACACAAAGTAAACAAAAGAATTCCTAAATCAAAGAAGGCAATAAACTGCGTTTTTACGACGGACAGGTGTGCGCATTTCTTTGACGGTATGTAACAATATATAATATCAGCCCATAAATGTCCCCACTGCTGAGCTCGGGCCTCCCATTATATGGGGAACGGACAGTTTACTCGCCTCGTTTGTCCAAGGTGGCTCGGCAGGTGTGACACATCGGATATTTCGATGTGCAGGTTGCATCACGATGTTTTCCATCACCGTTGTTAGTACGTGGTAATTGTAACAATATACACATTAGATCAGAAAACTGACTAAGGCTGGTATGCACCGACTTTTAACTGATGGTTAAAATAAGATAATCGCCAAAAATGTATGGAGAAACAGTGATTATTTTTAGTTAACCCTCGGTTAAGTATCGGTGCACAGTAGCCTAAGTGGTCCCGGCCAGGATCAAGCTCGCCCCCTTTGAGTCTATCCTATCCACTCTATACCAACCTAAAGCCAGTACGTTGGCTTCGTCCTTGATGTTGCAAACGACTGTAGTCGACAGTAACCATTTTTTATTAGGTGGGACCGTCTTTCTGTTTATTAATTTCGTAACAAAAAAATTAGAAATAGTGTTCATCCTCTTGATCTCATCCTTAATCCTGACAACGCGTAGGCTTCACTCACTGTGTTGCGACCGCCTGTAGGCGACAATAAGCGCTTTCTTTTAGATGAGCCGTCTGCCTGATTTCCAGCTTCGCAATTTGAGTACCTACTATAAAAAATTGTGTGTGGAGTTCACACACAGTAGAAGAAGAAGCAAAGTATGGCAAAAGGTGGGAGGGATTCTAAATTTTGTGACGTCACATTCTCTTGCATGTTTAGACCTATAGATTTATATGTGTATCTCTTTCTAGTGTCGCTTTTTCATGTCATCGTCTCGTAAATAACCTAAGTTGAACTAAATAAAACACTTTACTTGATTAATGCACCGGTTTGTTGAACTGAATAATCAGTAGAATACAAAAAGGTCACTTAAAATATGTGGTCAACAACAGCAAGTGTAGTTATTAAGCAGCGCCATCTAGTTCTACTTATATTTAACTAGTGCCATCTGCAACATATCATTTCAATTAAAAAATTAACGTATGTGGAGCTTTAAATCTTTGCAAACCTTATATTGTGATAAAAAAAATTCATACGATAATAAGGTCCCGAGTCTGAGGTAGTCCTAATACATCCAAACAACTTTTTCCCGAGCCCTTTCATACATGCCATACAAACACATAAGTTGTCGCGACTTTTAATCGCTCCGTTTAATCTGAGACGAATATGGTCGCGATCGCTACGTTTAAAGTAGGCATTCAGTGCTATACTCGGTGTAATTAACACGTACTTGTATGATTAGCGAGGGTCATGAATAATTAATCGTTTCTAATAAAATGCACGCTAAAATGGCGCTGGGCGGAGGTCTCTGATTGCCGCGATCCGGTTTCGAAAATCCACTGCTTTTGCCAATTAAAAAAATATTACGCAGGCATAACGCATAACCTGGAATGTCGGCGACACTACTATCCGTGTTGTGAACTTTTTAACTACCCTCATGTTGCGTGCCGACTAGGGCTTGAAAACGTCATCAATTAATTACGTTTAAAAATATAGGTAACTACCGGCATTTTCGAACAAGACGCTGCCATACATGTATTTTTACCGTTACTTTTTTATATATATATTCGCTTGGGCACCCTTGTTGTTTGGCAAGGCTCTTAGTATTATCTATTTAGTTGATTACAATACAATTGTAAATAATTAATTTTTAATTTCTTACCGTTACTTTATGAATTATAACTTTTTAAATTTTAATGTCATAATATAACGTTAAAAATCATATCTATTACGTTATACGTATCGGTATTTTTTTCGTTATTTCAAGCGAAGTTGTCATTTTTATGAGTTTATTACGACTGCATGTTACCGCAATAATCGACAAACACAGCTCTAAATATTACGCGTGCTCTTAGCATAGTGTTGTTTGACAATCTTTGCGAGTGAAAGAGAGCGACGATAACAAAACATAGTTATAACGGTAGAATTACCGATAAATATAATATAAACGCTATATATTTTGTCGGTAAAATGGCTAATAATAATAATAATACGAAGATGGGTGATGGGCCAGATACAGAAGGCCGCACTCTTGGACACGGCACGAATTGTGAGGAGGTTCCTGTCTCTGGAGCCCTAGACCGGTAGTTTGGACCCGCTGGCGGTGATCAGCAAGATTTTATATTTTTTTTATTGAATATGTATTTTATTTTTTGATGTATTTTTGTAAAAGAATAATGTTATTTATTTTTTATAAAAAAATGTCTTTATATATTTTAAAAAAAATGTAAAATTTTGATAATAAATAAATACATAAGTATAATAATAATAATCGGCAGACAAACACACACATTGTACATCCCCAAATTAAGCAAGTTACGCTTGTGTTATGGGTAATACACAACGGACCACTCTGGGGCCGATCCCAGACACCCAGACCATGGTAAATAGCGGAGAAAATACGTTTCCGAAATTTACTATACCGGGAATCGAACCCGGAGCCTTTGGGTTGCATTGAGGTAGGCCGGCAAAGGCTTAGCCCGTTCAACCACAGAGGCCGTCAAAAATAACTGTAAGTTTTATAACGATATTAGTTTTTTACCGTTATCTGAAATTATCATAAATAACAATATCACATTTTACCGGTATTTCCAACTCTGGAGCCAACGTTATAGGCCAATGGTAAAATTCCGAATTGCCACTAGTTTAGTTTCCTGTAAAACATTCCGCATTTCAAGGATTAAACTCATTATAAAGTGGACTAAATGTTAAGTTTTTCTTGTTTTTATGTTTATCTGATTTCCCATTTAAAAATATACATTCTGTTTTACTTCTATATTTCAGTAACATTGCAAAACCTACACGTATCACAAACATTTCTTATCCATCCTAAGGTTGTCTGGAAGAAATTGGTTTTAGTGATATGACCGCTTATTGTACTATGTCTCTTGAACTGTATCGTAGTGTTGTGCAATGACTAGTTGGCTCAGCGACCCAAAGTGAGTCTTGGCCTCCGAAACGAGAGCACGCCACTTCCTTCTGTCCTGCACAGTGTCTTGCCAATTGTGGACTTGTAGTGTAGTCAGATCAATATCCACTCTATCCTTCTAGGGATACTTGGGACGACCAACCGGACGCTCATGGCTGTCATTTTTCCCGTTCCTCTTGCTTGCTAAAAACTCAAGTGGAACGGATTATGGAGCATTGATGGCATTAACGACTAAATGCACAAATGCCATGGTTGACTTGAAAATCGTGCCTTTGTCAACGTATCGATAGAGAGAATTATTGTAATGCTCTGTGGTCAACTCCCTTGGCATGGGTCCTTTGTCCATAATTATGACGTATTTAGTAAAGTTTTCGT
The DNA here is from genome assembly GCA_012273795.1 of Dendrolimus punctatus. Taxonomy (NCBI): domain Eukaryota; kingdom Metazoa; phylum Arthropoda; class Insecta; order Lepidoptera; family Lasiocampidae; genus Dendrolimus; species Dendrolimus punctatus. The sequence goes on from CM022539.1 coordinate 18,187,524, forward strand.
AAGGACCATAAGGACCGTGGTCGATATGTGGAGCTGCAGGAGCATTGTGAGTCACAAGTGGAACGTAACCAGAGTAGCATTCGTCTATAATAAGAAGAATGAAACGCGAAAGTTGACCGGCGGTAAATCCGACCTCACGATCTTCTACAAGCTGTTTTTAAACGACATCTATTCATAGTTTATTTAACGGTAAATTACATTTTTTTAAACTACGGACCCATTTTTTGTTAAAAAACTATTAACATCTTTTGACTACAATCTTATATTAATATATAAAGCTGAAGAGTTTGTTTGCTTGAATGTGCTAATCTCAGGAACTACTACTGGTCTCATTTCAATTTTTTTTCAGTGTTAGATAGTCCATTTATCGAAAAAGGCTATATGCCATATATCATCACGCTAAGACCAAACTTTTTTTTGAAAACTTGAAACAGCTCAACGCATTTGAATGAAATAAGAGGCCATCCATAAATTAGGTCACAGGCTATGGGAGGGGAGGGGTCGACAACGTGTGGCAAGTGGAGGTAGAGGTCCTAAATCTCGTGACGTCACCCGAAGAGGGCATACCAACTAAAATCCGTCGGTGTTCACACCCGGCTCTAGCTGATTTGCTGGCGTAGGCAAACTCGAAAAATGCCGCCCCAACCGAAGCTTCAGAAAACTTCGTTAATTAGGAAAATAATACAGATAACTAAAATTGAAGTGTCTATTTGTAATGACAAAATAAAAATATAAAAAAATCAGGGGGATAATTCCAGGAGATTCCGAAAATGCAATTTTTCGAACTGACTGACTTTAACTAACGGGACTTACACCGGCAGATAGCTAGATAGATATTATATAAAGTCACTTAGGCTACTTTTAAACAAGACTCCGCAAAACAACCCACACGGGCGAAGTCTCGCACAGCCAGTCATTGATATTTTGATTATAATTGAATTAAACCACAGTAGGCAGTTGCCTACCGTCGCGAGCCGCCCCTGCCCTCTTCCTTTCTCTGCCTTTTGCCAGGATCATGGGAAAAGCGTAAGCTGTACCAACTCCGCATGCTGCGCAGAAAACGTAGCTCCCGACATACGCAAAACAAGTCCCGCACGAACTAAATTGCGGCCAGTTGTCAATAAAACTTTGACCCTGTAGATATTTTGAATATTTAAAATGGTATGAATCAGCTCGTCTGGTCGATGTCTTTGACATCATTCGAGATTTGATGCCGAGAGGAACGCGCACTCGTGCGTGACAACACGGCATCGATGTTTTTTGCCATTAATCTAACGTCCATTACACACTAACCTATCTGGTCAGCCTTTTTTTTATTCCCTGAAGCAGGCAAACAGACGGACGGCCCACTTGATGGAAGGCGGTTACCGTCGTCTATGGATGTTTGCTACACCAGGGGCGTTGCCAACGCGTTACCGGCCTCTAAGAAATTTTATAACGCCCTTCTTAAACGTCAATGTCAAATTTAAATATTCTTTATTTGAAAATATAGTCAAACGGCTAATAGATGTCTCATTCAATCAAAAGGCTGACCAATATTGAGGGCAATATACGGCCGCGTTGCCATTCAACTAGTTAACACTTTCAGATTTTTGGAAACGTTTCAGACAGTCTGGGGGTTAACTTTCTTATTTTAACATTAATTTACCCTGTGTGGTTGAGCGGGTTAAGCCTTTGCCCTCACTGCAACGCAGAGGCCCCGTGTTCAATTCCTAGCATGATCAATTCGGAAACAATTTTCCATTATTTACTATGGTCGAGGATCGGCTCTAGAGTAGTCCGCTACATATGATCTATAACACAAGCGTGTAACTTGCTTAATTTGGACATATAAAATGTGTATTTGTCGGCCGAATATCTATTCATTTATATGTATATAGTTTATTTTTAAAAGGAATACTTTTATTAATCACCTACATAATAAAAAAGTTGGCATGGTCAATAATAGGGATAGGTGGTTTTAAAGAGTTTATAGTCGATTTTACTCATCAGATAAAAGTTATCCATCATTAGCCTGACTGAATGTAAATGTGACATAATGCCACTGTTTAATTCATGAAATTCTATTTTTTTACCCTATGACCAACTTTTATCGAGTAATTAAAAAATCGGCCCTAATATAATATTTAATTTCTTATTTAATCTAACGGCTACATTCTAGTAGCCTTAAATAACAGTAAAAAAATATAAATTCTAACTATGTTAGTGTACTATTAAAATGTTATTGTATTGTATAGTAGCATAATTCAAAACGGGTACATAAAAAATTGAACAAGTTTACTTAAATAAAAAATAGACATATTTAAAGAAAATATATCAAATAAGCTTCACGATATCACATTAAACTCACAAGTTGATTGTTTGATTTAAAACGATTCGTTTTAATACAGTTTAAACGACGTCGACGATATGGGAAGATGATCTTCGCCTGAGCCTGGGACCGTATTGGACAAGAGTCCCGGTAGACAGACGGCAATGAAAGCAGTTGGAGGAGGCTTATGTCAAGTGACACACCGAGCTAAGTGACATTTTATAAAGCATGAGTGTTTATTATTTAAGCGGGAATTTTAAGCATAGTTGCCAGGCTTATACACTTTCATTCATTACATAGTATAACTCTTCTCTTTCTACTATAGTAATGTATATATATCTATCTCCCTCCCTCCAACACCGAATACGCGCGAAATGCAGCGGCGAAGGCGCGGCTGCATTACTTCACTTCTCTTCGAACCCTGGGACACTTAACTTCTAAACATACTTTAAAACAAATACAATATCAAAGGCCGGCCCAGTGAACTTTCGACTTGTTTTCTGTGATTATGTAAAGTGCAGCAGCGTGCCAGCAGATGTAAACTACGTGCTATGTAAGTTATATGTATCTATATTTATTACTTTTTAAATACACAGCAACGGACGCGCAAAGTTGAGCTATTTGCTAACCAGCGGTTTTATGCGGATACGTTCATAAAGCATTCTTTTGAAATCCGGGCATATACACTGAACGAAGAGGAAGTATCTCAGAGCAAACGGCTGCATCAAACGACGTCTGATCGTATTAGGTTGGGCTACAATATCTTATCGTGTAGAAGCCCTCTTACTCACCAAAGCTTTTTACATCAGCCATTGCTGTTTGCTTCTATGAATCGATACTAAAGATATCTTATTTTGATAATAAAATTCTTTGTCGCGTGTCCGGCACCTGGATATTTTTTATTCGATTTTTTGTATCTTTATAATCATGCAATTTATTACGAATATAGTCATAAAAAGATTTAGAAACCGATTTATTTGAATATTATTAATTCATATAGGTATTTATTTATGAATTGATGCAATATTTTAAAGTACGTGCCTGATATATTTTTTAAGTGACACACTGAAGCCACTAAAAGTTGCGCAGACGTAATGGCTTTTTTAAATTATTGTTCTAAAATATCAAAGACATATTTAAATATTATTTTTTTCAAATATTCAGTTGTTGTAATAACATTTTTATCCGTGCAGGAACGGAGAAAGCATACAATTTGCTGCGGCCGGGCGGCCTGTCGAAAAAGGTGACGAAACAACCCACAGCCAGGTAATAGCGCATTTGCCCGATTGGATGGCTACCACTCCTGATTTAAAGTATGTCACCATAACAACCTTAAGTTGTGTTCCGAATTAGTGACCAGGTTCCAGTACTCCTTAAGAGAGCAGCAGCACATTAGTAGCTTATTTTTTTAGTAATATGATATAGTTATTCTAAATCTTCTTCCGTTGTATAATAATTCTTGATTTTTATGTTTATACTGTATATCTAAACAAATAAATTCTTTTTTTTTCAATTGGAAAATATAACACAAAATACAAATTATATATTATAATGTACTAATATACGTATATATTATATCCATTGCATAACTCGGTATGGATGGGGGTAGGCCCCATCCATACCGAGTTTCTGTCCATCCAAAGGTTGTCTGGAAGAAATCGCTCCCAGCGAAAAGACCGCCTATTGTACTTATCATTATGATGGTATGTACGATTTTTTTTCAATCAATCAATCTTTATTTGTAAGAATGTAGTTTATACAGGTGTTACATGATTGTAGATGCACAGTACATTCTACCACATAGTGGTGTACAAAATTAATGAAATCAAATTTAACATTAAATCAACATAAATATTCTAATTAAAAAAAGTCAATTATCGATAAATTTTTGTAACATTGTGTGCAATAAAGTATATTCTCTTCTATTCTACAAATTTTCGTTGTTGTTAACAATTATTACTTTTCAAATGACATAAGCAATGCATTAATTACTTATTATAATAACACGATGAAATAAATGCTCATTATCAAGCAACACACGTGTCATCAAAGGAAATAAAGGACTACAATTTATTAACTTAACATTTAAAGAACATTAACTTGTACAAAGAAAACATAAAATAAGCATTGTGTGAAATTTAAAGAATGGGAGATGGAAGCTATGTACCATAAAAATGTGTCGAAGCGTTTTAACTAACGTAATTATCTACATTCAATACGAAAATATGCATTAATAAAAGGAGCAAATACGTCTCTTGGCATCAGAGTTAATTGTGTTTTAAAGTCAACATTATACGTTGAAAAAAAAAGATTTATTAGCCACCGTTATATAACTTTTTTACTAGGGATTTGTCAGGTTCGTCGTTCGTCAATTCATCTGCTCGCTTTCTTTGTATCTCGCACATGCATATACTATCTGCCAGTAAAACTTCGTTCACATTTCCATGACACTGCCATACACAAGGATAGGTCTAATGATAGATTTATAAACCTGTCTTTTTAATTTAACCGGCGTTCAATTGGGGTCGCAAACGACACCTGACACTTCACGCCACTTAGCTAACACTGCTGAAATACGAGCCTTGACGTCATGGTCGATATCTCCGGGTGCGCTAAAGACAGATCGCAAGTACTTAAACTGATCCATGCGCTTGACCATGTCTTCACCAATGCGCACGGATATAGGATCTGTAGTGTTAGGCCAAGTACTCAATCTTATCCATATTTAGTTTTGGAACGCCGTTCTCCAGCGACTCCTTCCACTTATTCACACGTTGCAGCAGATACCCGCTGTCCGCATTTGCCAGCGCGATATCGTCAGCCTATAGGAGCAAACTTAGCGTGTAACAAATAATTTGAAAAAATTACTATATGTCTTTTATAGATGTTCTCATTGCTGATTTTAACCATAAGATAATATATATGATTTCAAATACTTCATAAATATATATCCATTAGCGTACTTATTTGTGGCTTTCGGCATTAAAGCCCTGGGGCTGTACAGGCCTGGAGCTCATCACCTCTATCGAGACCTCTCTCTAGTTTAGTTGTAGTCTTGCGTGACCAAAAGGCTGGCTTGCACTTAGTGCAACGCATCAGCGTCGCCATCCGACGTGGAAACACCGCCAGCGTTTTGAGTACGCTCCACGCCGACAGCGATTTCGAGTCAGTTTTTTACTTCTAGATTTATGTTACGTTATAAGTATAGCTTAATTTGTAATAAGGTTTAAATTAAGTTAATTATAGCGTTCTAAATATCACAAAATATGCTTGAAAAATTAAAAAACGGTATTAAAACCCTTAACTTGAGTGATCTCTTCCTTTGCAAAAACCATTAAAAACTCATTCCGTTACACGAAACTGCGCTGGAGTCATGCATCACGCGAACAAACTGACGGCTGGTATTAATTTGCTTTGATATATAATTGTAGCTTAACAGACTTATCATTGCATCCTTGTTACAGATTTATATCTTTTTGATGATATAGTTTCATACATAGCTCAAAATACTGTGTTAATTGTTATTAGAAGAAAAATTCATAAAAGATGTTTCTGTAATTCTAAGATTACAAGTTTTTCTCACTTTTTACGTCTATATACACTAATTAAACACTAAAACATTTTTTTCAACCATAAATATTACTTATTAATGTACCTTAGTGGGGATTTGCCCGACTGGATGGCTACCACCCCTGATCTAAAGTATGTCGCCATAACAGCCTTGAGTTGTGTTCCGGCATTAGTGACCAGGTTCCAGTCTCCTTTAAGAGAGCAGCAGCACATTTGTAGCACCTTTGGTGTTGCAAATGTTCATAAGCGATGGTAACCGTTTTCCATCAGGTGGGCCATCTGCCTGTCTGCTAAATTCATACGATATAAACTAAAGTGAACTAGAAGTGAAACTTCAGAGAATATACTTACAGATAATTCTTCTCTTACTTTTATTAAGTATAAATATAATTAATAAAAGTTTTTTTTTAATTCCATTAGCCTACATCCGTCAACGTATTAAAATTCAAAATAAACTTCTAAAATATCACTTTCAATTTTTCTGCTGCTCTCTTAAGGGAGACTGGAACCTGGTCACTAATGCCGGAACACAACACAAGGCTGTTATGGCGGCTGTTTCTAGACCAAGGGTGGTAGCCATTCAGTCGGTCAAATACCCTACCACCTGGCTGTGTGTTGTTTTGTCGCCTCTTACAACAGGCCACCCAGCCGCAGAAAATTGTATCGTTTCTCCGTTCCTGAACGGATAAAATATAATTATTATCATTTATTCGGTCCCAATTGGACCTCCGTTAAATCATCGGTGTTATTGACTCTCTAACCAATGTAAAAATCGTATCTCCTTCTCTCGCAAGCTTAGTCCTATGGATTTATATAGTTATCTCTTTTTAGTGTTGCTTTTTGATTTCATCAAGTTTGAAATACTTCTAGTAATATAAAAAAAACTTACCAATATACAGCTGTAGACACGAACAACACAACACAAAACAAATCACATATCACACACTTAAAACACTTTTTCAGAAACCCATTCTCAGTCAGCTGATTTCAAGGACGGGTTGGATTAAAAAGAAGATAAAGACAACGTATGATATAAGAGGTTGTTGGCCCCAAATCGAGTTGTTCAAGCGTGAATCGACTGGTATTATTTTATTTTTTAAACTTTAGTTTTTTTAGCTTGCACGACTCTGTGCGTTTAGCCAGTATTGCCTTTAAGTTAGGTTAAAAAAAGTTAAGCTGGAATGAATTCCTTCGTTTTTGGTTGCAACTTGCAATTATATTTTGCTGTTTAATTTAGATAAAAATATACTTATTTCTAAAATGAATAATACACGGTATATAAACTCTATATAACGACACTTAACGGACTGTACATTTCATGGCGTTATAGAAAGTTGTCGTTAAATGGAGAGGAGCCTGTTATTTTTGCTGCACCAGTAATTTTGTTGTATTAGTTGTATTAGGGATAGTAAAATAAAATAAAGTACACAGCTCCGCAGCTTTTACTAATTTTAGCAACTTAAAAGGTACGTTTTTATTAATTAATTGTTGCTGTTATTGGGAGCGGGTGTAATGCTATATAGAGTGTATCATTGTAAGGAGGCAAGCTAAACCAACCAAAGCCAAGTAATTTCGACGTTTAAGGGAGTTAAACGTTAAATCGAGTGACGTTACATGGAGTTTACAATGTATATAAAATGCTGATGTGTATGCAATTGTCATATGTATGTTGAAACGCAATTAGATGTGAATTCTTATGTTACCATAAGAACTCCGTTATTTAGTATTAATAAAAGATCTAAAACATATATGAAGCTTGAGGGAGATTTGGTGAGTTCGGATTTTGCCTGGTACCTACGAGTATTTACTTACGATATATGCAACGATTCTGCTCCCTTGGTGTTGCAGATATACATGGGCGACGGTAACCACTTGCCATCAAGTGGAAACGTTTACCAGTTTGTCTAAAACCAAACAAATATTATATCATATGGTATTTTAAGAGGCGTCTAATGCCACCCGTGATCAGAAGGCTGGCTCATATTTCGCCAAACAAATAAGCATCGCCATACAGCGCGGCAATGCAACCAGCACTAGGCACGCTCCCATCTGGCAGCGATTTGTTACACAGTCTATAATAGCTTGTAATATTTACAACTTAGTTTCTTTTTAGTTTTTAATTGTATTTACCTCTTTTAATTAAAAAAGAGGCGTTTAAAACTTGACTATTTATGGATACACTAACCAATAATATATAAACTATGCGTAAACATATTTGAAGTAGATAATAGAAAATATATATACAAATGAACAGCAAGTGTGTATAATGCTAATATAACGCTAAGTTGTATGGAAACTGGCAAACCGAATATACAGGTTAATTGGAAATCAAATCGACTGAAATATTTTTTATCATCTTACAAAACACCATAGCCTCCTAGATTTTACATAATTACATACATACATACATACATACATAACTTCACGCCAGGTCCTTGCGGGTAGCACAAACAACAGAGCGCCATTAGCTTATTCTTACACACCTCACTTGCTTCTTTGACATTCATAGTTCTTGTCATGCACGCTCGTCTGTTCTTAAGGCTCCTGACATTTTACATAATTATAGCAAGTTATTGCGTAAAATGTAATCAATGTAAATAAAGAATCTATTGTTTTAACGGTGATTAAAATCGTGATATTTTAAAAATAAGATAACAGCAAGGAATTTTAATGCCCGCTTTTTATACATTTTTTTTAAATATCTTTTAAAATATATCACCTAGTAATTGTGCAACGCAACGGAGATGCAACCACCGTCCGTTACGTCCCATTACTCTTTTAGGCCTAGAAATACTAGTATGATGTAAAGAGCCATATGTATTTTCTGTTATGCTTAATATTTCTGCTATATGTATTTAATTATGCTTATGAACCAGAGGTGTTACGAATCTATTGTAAGGAAATTTATCAACACCTTTAAAAACCCATATTGTAGTTGTTAGAAAAACCTTAGCGGGCAGTTCATTCTAAATCACCTTAACCTTCTTGAAAACGGTTCGTTGCGCAACGAACGTGATTTAAGGAACTAAGGGTGAAGTAGGTAAATGACGATATATACATATAACTTAACTTTCTACAATAATTCTTTTACCGTTAAGCCTATATATACAACCTTGGAACGCGCTGAATGTTGCAATCAGGCAAATAAAATCGCTATCGATATTTAAAACTGACCAAAAAATGTTACTTGTCATTGGAATATGATATTTAAATTCATCAACAAATAAACATTCTGCATCATGTTCTCCATCGTTTATATAATGTATTCCAGTTTTTTTAATAACTTCAATGTCAATAAATAATTTAATGTATAAACAATGTAAAGACACGGCATTTTTAGAATTTTATAATATTATAGATTTTACAATCATACCGCGTATTTTGAAACAAAATCCGGTGCCCGATCGGGTTATGAGCAAAATCGCTACCGCTATTTAAAACACCAAAAAATATAACCTGTTGTTGGAATATGATATTTAAATACATCTATAAACATTTATATATTTTATAGATATGTATATTAAGTATTTAATAAATAAAATTTCTGGATATATAATATATGTATTTATCATTGAATTGTCATACGACCAGTAATTCTATACGGGTCGGAATGTTGGGCCACTAAAGTGATAAACGACAAACGTCTCCACTCAGCTGAGATGAGAATGTCGAGATTGATGTGTGATGTTACAAAAATGGATAAGTTGAGAAATGAGTACATAAGGGGATCTTTGAAAGTTGCACCCGTGACTAAAAAATTGAGTGGAAGAAGATTAAGTTGATATGGGCATCTAATGAGGAGGGATGAAAGTCACATGACAAAAAGAATGTTAAACTACGTGATAGATGGGTGCAAATCTAGAGTCAGATAACAAAAAGATGGATGGATTGTGTAAAAGATGATATGATGATAATTATGTGGTGTGACAGAAGATGTATGTCAGAGGAGAGGAGTGTGGAAGGTAAATATAAAGGCGACATATTGCGCCGACTCTAAATTATATGGGATTTGGTGAAAGAAAAGAGAGAGAGTATGTAGATCGTACTAAATGTTACACATAACACCATCGCCATTATTACCTCGATTCCTTCCTTTTGTTTTTTTGGGTTGTTTGCAAGCGATCGCTTTTTAGCAGTAAGACCCTTTGTGCAAAATTAGATATAATTTTGGTCTGCAAGTTCATTTTCGTATTGGTATATAAAAAGTGTTATCTATATATAATAAAGTGGTATATAATAAAGGGTTATCTATATATACACTTTATGAATCTGAAACTATTAACATTACTTATTTTGTTTTAATAAACTGTAATAATCTCTATTGCATGGATGTCATGTGATAGTAATCAAAAAACTTTTACCGCTTAAAACATTAGTAGTAGTATAATTTCTTGCCGTGAACTTCGCCGTGGTAACGTGGTGAACTACGCTTTCGAGTCTCCAACTCGCGATCTAAAAGCGATTTGGGTATATATTCTAACCGGGAAGCATGCACTACTAAGACAGTTACCCAATCTAATGTTAATATTGTATGTTATTAAAACAAGCATCGTTATGAAACCTGTACATCGAGATAACCAATGTGTCAAAACCGTCAGCCGTAGACAAGCATGGCGGGTTAAAAATTTGGAAGCTCAAAAAGATGTTATCTTTCTGTTGGGCTTGAGCTTCCAAATTTATATATATATATATATATATATATATATATATATATATATATATCTTTCTCTCTCTCTTGTGATTTGTGATATCGTAGATGACATTGATTAATTTTGACCTTTAAATTTTAACAGTAAAAACTAATAGATGAAACCGAAAGGAGAATTCCAATTGTTTCCATCTCTATTTATACCAATTTTGGCATTAAATTAAATTGCATAAAATTTTGGCATTTTTGATATATTTTTTATTAAACTAATTGAATTATTCAAAAAAGTCACAGCCAGAAAATACACACACAATACAGACTATTTTATTTATAGTATTTATTTTAAGTTTTCGGTCAGTTAGTGAATGAATGAATGAATATACTTTATTTTGTGTTAAAAGATACATTTAACAAAAGTATAAATTTACAATACAACAGGTGGTGTTGTCGCTATTAGCGATTTCTTCCAGACAACCTTTGGACGGACAAGAAGTTTAGTAAGAATAGTGGCATGTTGTATAATTATCACTTTACCGGTTCAGTATCTTATTATAAATATATACATACATGATATAACACACAATACACACATTACTTATACATAGTTAATTTAAAATGAAAAAAATATCTCGTACAATCAAAAAATTTAAACTTGCCTAATTTAAAAAACTTGCATTTTTAAATATTTGTTAAAGTACAGAAATATATTAAAAGATGGAAAAAATTAAGTCACGCTTGTTTTTTCCATATTGTAAATCCTAACACTCAGAATAGAGTAAATAAGTAGGTAGCTGTCTATATTCACGGATAGAAACATAGGAATTTATAAAATGCTTCTGGATTATTTGATACAGTATATAAATAAGAACACAAATTATAAAAAATAACATGCAGATAGGTACTAAATCTTACTAAAAGATAATACTGTAGTACTGAGTAAAAAAAATATTTTGTACTTTTTACTTTTTAATAAAAAAAATTAAATTATACCTTTTTTTGTTTGAAATTATTTTAATACATAGTCATATTGTTCACACTTTATATAGTAAATATTAATTAATTTCTCAGTTTTTTTTATTATTTCAAGTTACTCATTGACCATTGAGTTTAATGTGATCGACGATAAAGCTAACAGCACAACACTTCACAACTGTGGACTTAAAACGATTTTCGGAAAATTGTTTTTCTTTTTAGTTTTTCCGGTTTCATTAGAAGTATTAGATATAAAACTGGGGAGACGCGCGCGCCGGCCGCGTTCTCAACCGCGAATGAGAAGGCTTAGAACTAATCCAAACATCTTTCGTCTAACCCTAACTGCGCGTGGGCAAGTGCTATTACCTATTGCTGGATCCCCCATCAGCGGTATTAGACGATCGTCTCTATTTCAATGCAAGAAGTATACAATCGCCCTGTAACAAAGTGACTCGTAAATCACACATTAATCTCAGTTAGTGCCAATAGCGCGTTCTTATTTTTATAAAATACTAGCTGTCCTGGCAGATGTCGACCTGCCCGGAATAGCTTCAATGGATATGCTGGCAGTAGCTTCTTTTATTAACAAGAAGAAAACAAACGAAAAATAAATATTTAAATTAAAAAAAAAATGTTAACAGTCAAATTAAAAAAGCAGAGGGATTAAAGTTTTTGGAGAATCTAATAATGATTATAACGTGTCTAAATATGATATAAGATGTAACATAAATTTCTAATAGTTTCTTGATACGAATCTGAAAAAGCGGCCGCTTCCAGCCCCTGATATATAAATATATAGGTGTCCAAATGTCAGGCCAATAAAAAGATAGCTTGATGTATTATGAGAATGTTTCAGGTGAAAAACGAGTGCATAAAAGCTTTAAATGTTGCACTCGTGGCTAAAAAATTGAGAGAAAGAAAATTAAGTTGATATTATTATAAGAAATAATCATTAAGACAGACAGACAAAAATTCTAAAATTTATATAATTTTTTTTTTATTGCAGGAGATCAGCAGACAGGCTGACAGCGGTTACCATCGCCTATGGACATTTGCAACACCAAAGGTGCTACGAATGCGCTGCTGCTCTCTTTAGGGAGCCTAGAACCTGGACACTAATGCCGGAACACAACACAAGGTTGTTATGGAGGCATACTTTAGACCAGGGGTGGTCGCCATCCAGTCGGGCAAATGCCCTACCACCTGGCTGTGGGTTGTTTTGTCGCCTCTTACGACAGGCCGCCGGGCCGCAGGAAATTGTATTCTTTCTCCGTTCCTGCACGGATAAAATATCCGGAAACTCCTGGTTTGAATTATTCCCCCTGATTTTTTCCACATTTATATTTTGACATAACACTTCAATATTATTAATCTGTTTAGATTATATAACGAAAGTTAGCAAAAATACGGATGGATTGTGTACGAAAAATAAAAATAAATGTACTGTGATAAAATATTATATAATCATACAATAAAACTGACATAATTCAATTGACTTATTAATTTGCTAAAAGGCCCATTCAGGACCACAGACATTGATCAGTTTCACATGTTTTTACTAGCTTCGAGCAAGAGATTAGGTATTTTGCTTGTATGGTGAGTCAGTTTAGTTGTACTTCATTACATCAAGAAATGGATCGTAGAAAAAAAGAATATAAACGGCTTGTCAAGAATTTTGAAAAGAAAAAAGAAGGAAGTAGAAGTGTTTAGACAAGAAAATGGATTGCAAGGAAACTTGCTGTAAATGCAATATAATGTACTTTTCATGGATTACATACGGAACACTTAATTCCTTTTTAAAATTCAATTTATTGTTATTGTTCATTTTGAACACACAAATTCAATGTAATCGTAAAAATAAATCTGTTAGAAAACGAAATGCAAAATACCGCTGGCGTAGTGAACGAGAGACAAGCGAGTGCCAGCCGAGTGTATATTCATACCTGCTGAGCGGAATAACGAGTCAATGTGAGAGCTGAAGGATGGGGCGAGGAGCAAGGTACTTTGCCCCCCCACGATTTGTTTGCTGGACCGCTGCTGCTGGACGTCTGGTCCAGCAAACAAATCGTGGATCTAAAGACTCTTGCCACACTGCTGGGCCCAGCGCTCCACCAAGTATTCGTCGTGTTTATACGCACCAAGTATTCGGTCGAGAACATTGTCTCGCCACTATACTCGTTACGAGTAATCAAGCCTTTTGACAAATAAAAGTAAGAGAAATAATTATTTTGTTGCGCCATCTTGAGTTACATTATTTATTAGGTAATTATCATTCTTTTAGATTCCAAAACGTAGATTAGATCAATCAAAAATTATCCTAAGTAACCGTAACATAGCATAGCCTCATTTACACAGTCCTGTAATAATAAACAAATACTTTTTATAAGTGAATTACGATTCAAATTTCGCTTCAGATGGTGTCATAACATTGACATAGTAGACAGGTGTAGTGGACCCGTTATGCACACAAATAAACATGAAACAAGTGGGCAATGGCTCATGTATTTATAGGACTTATATTATAAACATTTCACATTGCATGACCTGTTATGTCTGCAAGGAAATTTTAAAGTAACTCATTATCTTAACATTTATTTTTTATTTGCTTACAAACGTCGCTATTATTAGTTGACAATACGATAGCGTGATACACATAATTGAATTATATATATATATATATATATATATATATATATATATATATATGTGTGTCAGTGTGTGTATTGTTACATGCCGTCAAATATGAATGCACACCTGCTTGTCATAAAGCGCAGTTAGTTATTACCTTTCCCGCATTTAGACTTCTTTTGTTTACTTTTTGTCTAAATTTGTAATTAAGAAAAACATTATATTGTTATTGTACTTGTTTTATGACAGTGATTAGGTAGGTGTGTAGAACTGATTCTAAGATCTATGAGGGCTGGCAGCCATATTGTATCGGTGAAGGAATGGCCCAATAGAGATATCGGCAGTCAAAAGTCAAAAAATCATCTTAGCTACGTAGATAGACTGTATAGGGAATAAATAAAAATTCTCTATTTCATATATTATCTTTAAGAAATAACATTAATTCAATAAAGATGTCTCTTTAAGTACTTTTATAATTATCTTTATTTTAAAACCAAACATTCAATTACATATTAAATATTCAGTCCACACAGTTCTTAACTTTATACGATACTTTATTAGTACAAAAGACATCAACGAGCTGGACTAAAATGAAAAACAGATACATTTCAAGGTAAGCTTTTGTCTACGACTTCTCTTAAATCGCATTTGTCATATGATATAGATGATTAGTATTGGCAACACCAACAATATTGACTTTTGTCGCATAATTTTTTCTCATGTGACTGTATTTTTATTATTTTATGGACCATCAACAGAAAATACATCATATTAATACACCCATCATAAATATAAATAACGCTCATTCTAAATATATTACTTATTATAAGTAGTCACATCATGCATTATGTCATATGTTATAAAATGTCAGTTGAAAACATAAATTTGGATGATTTACATATTATAAAATATTAATTAAACAATATAATAAAAATAACTACAATAATATAAAATAAATACTAAATTGTACTAAAATGTAAGTTCTAGTTAAATAAATAAGTTAACATATTATCTCGTGGTGCACTTTAAACATTTTCCTTATCACTTTTAATCGGTCTATGTTCCCATCAGTTAAGTAGGTATATTACACTTTTTTCTGGGCGAACTATAGGCCTCAGACTTAATGTTTCATATTGTTACGAGTTGCAGGACTCGAATTAAAATGCCGTTAGAATTACTGTAGAATTTATCAGAACTATACAAGCACGTATAACACAGATACAAATAGAATAACACGCGCATAGTTCGTCACTAAATAGTTCACCGAATAAAGTACACACGTGCTTCGCTTGTTCTTATCGCTCGACTGACGATCTCTCTATCGAGGCATTGCTATATACTGCACAAACATATTATGTCTCTCGACCGCGTGGACTGTATCTTAGTAGCACGCCTGGCTAATGACTACCATAAAAGATTACAATACACAATGGTCTGTTTTTCTAGTTAGAAATTTTAAACACAAAGCAAACAAAAGAAGTCCAACTGCCGAAAAGGTAATAAAATGTGTTTCTACAGACACAAGTGTGAATTTTCCTTTGTCGGCACCTCGGCCGTAACACTATTATATGTAAGCTAGGACCATTCGTCAGCAAAAGATGCTATAGCCCTAAGCATTGTACGAATTATAAATTACACATTCATTGTCATTCATGATAACATAAAGGTTGACAATTATTCGAAAATATGCTGAATAATTACGATAAAGACCTGTTACAGCTGGTACATGAAGTCATTCGTCTCTGCTCACCCCCAAATTACATAGCGCGGTGTTTCATTATTATATATGGTAACAGGTGGAGACATAATTGGGACTTACGACCTCGTTACAGCAATAATAAATATTATACAATCTCCATACTACATATAATTAATCTCTGGCTATATTGTCAGGCACGGAAGACGTGAGTTTTTGTTGGGAATTGAAAGGAGAAATTGTGCTGTGCAGTTTCATTTTCTAAAAATGTGTAAAATTACTCTAAAACGAACAGTAGTTGTAGGATATTGATAGTTTTTTAGTAGTCATTATGTTTTGTGAGAAATGTGAACTGTGTAGTCAAATGTGACCTTTTGATTTGTCACAAGAATTCCATTGGATGGCACCAGCTGATAACCTTACCGCTGTGCTACACATAGGCTTAAGAAAATTAAACTATATTGTAAACTAAAATCTGGCTCAAAGACCTAGCTGCCAAGCCATAAACCTAAATAAAATAACACTGTAGACGTTGTCTGTCCTGAACAAATAAAAATCTAGAACCCGATTGCAGCGCCACCTACCGAGTCCAATTGTGAATCTGGACCATCTTGGTACCTAGTCAATACACAAAAAATGACATCAAAATCTGTGTGTTAGGTGTTTTAGGTGGAGTTGAATGACATACATACGTACGGATACATACAAAAGCTACGTATGCAAGATGTATGAAGTTAATGAATAAATATATTTATTTATATATATGTATATCCGAGCAGGAATAGAGAAGGAATACGCGGCAATTTTTTCTGCGGCTGGGTGGCTTGTCGTAAGAGGCAAAAAAACAACCCACAGCCAAGTAGTACGTTATTGGCCAATTGGCAGGCTAACACCCCTGGTCTAGAGTATACCTCTATAATATCCTTGAGTTGTGTTCCGGCATTAGTGGCCAGGTTCCAGTTTTCCTTTAGAGAGCAGCAGCACATTAATAAGTATCACATTTGATGTGACATGTCCACAGGTGATGGTAACCGCTTTCCATCAGGCAGACTGCCTGCCTGCTGAGCTCATGCAATTAAAGAAAGAAGCAAAAACATTTTAGAGCCATTGTACGATGATGTTGGCTTTAATAGATGAAGAGAAATTGTTAAATATCTTTTAAACGTTTGGGAGTCATGGAAAAGTGGGAGGTTTGGCATGGTTTATTAAAGTCTATGTCGACAAGAAATACAATACACGACTCTTTACTGTACACTATTAAAATTAAAAGTTAAATGAGAAACCTTCCTGCTTGAAACAGTCTCTTCCATGCAACCTTTACAAAATTAATTAATTAATACTTACCGTTATGTTCTGGACAATTTAAATTATATTCTTATAAATTATAATAAAAAAGAAATAATAATCTTAGTGTTGGCGACAGAGAAACTCCTTTAAAAAATATGCTTTTTCTTTACGTTGACATTGTGACATTGTCTGTAAAAATATTGAAAAAAATTCTAATATACGTTTGCTATCGAAAACTGTTTTAAGTTCATTCCGCCTCGTCCGCTATACTTCGTGTTATTTTGATACCTGTGCCCGCGACTACGTCCGCGTGGAATTTGTTTTGGTGCTCCGCTCCTGTTGATCTTAGCGTGATGATATATAGCCTCTAGCCTTCCTCGATAAATGGGCTATCTAACACTGGAAAGAATTTTTCAAATCAGACCAGTAGTTGACCTTAGATTAAAACGTTCAATCAAACAAACAAACTCTTCAGCTTTATATTATACATTAGTATAAAATATAAGCTATATTACTGTACAGTTTCATCAAAATCCGTTCAGTAGTTATTGCGTGAAACAGGCATTATATCCTTATAAACTTTCTCGTTTATAATATTAATAGTATAAGATATAGATGTTTTTGTAGCCGGAATACAGCAGATACGCCATCTACCTGATGAAAAGTGATCATTTAAAATATTTGCATCACAAGAGGTATCGTCACCTTTTCTTCTTTTTCGAAAAACCTCATATTGTAATGGTATGAGTACCTACACCTTACCTGGGAGCTCATTCTTGAGGAATATCCGTTGCTAAGGATGTATATTTATGCAAAAGTAAGTATAGCCATCAATCGTCAGTCGCGTCGCGTGTTTGAGGCGAATAAATCAGTGCTGGCCACCGACACCGATCGCGGGAGCGATCAGACCCATTTGATAAACTTATGCGATACAATCGAATCGTATAAATTAAATTGGTACCACTGTCATTTTGTATTAAAGGACGCTCTAAATAAATATCTGTTTTGGACTAATCAGACACTTTCTTGATAGCTGGAGTAAAGCAGACACTGACCGTTTAACGGATGGTAGCTAGTGTCGCCTATGGGAATTTGGAACAACATAGACGCTAGTCATGTTCTGCTGGCCGCAAAGGGAGAACTGTGTGACTACTGACGCTGGGACAGAACTCAATCTTGTAATGGCGGTATACGCCGTTTTAATCCGTGCAGGAACGGACTAAGAATGTGTGGCGGATTGTGGAAGGAAGAAGATAGGCTTTGTATAATGACGAATTATTTATTTTCTGGTTTTAAAAATTAAATGCAAAGAATAATTTCGAGAGCTATCAAAAGAATGACAATGTCAATAAAAAGTAAAAAATTATCCATACATTTTTACTTTTTATTGACATAAACTAACAATAAACGTATAAAAAGGTTGTCCTACAAATGCAATACCTGCGTACCTATCGTAAGACGCGACAAATCAACCCACAACCAGGTGATAGGACATTTACCCGGCTGGGTGGCTACCACTGGAGTATGCGGATAATGCCGTAACACAGCCTTCAGTTGTCTTACGGCAATATCAGATAGAACATTGATAGCACTTGGATTGTGGCAAATGTTCATAAGCGACGGTAACCACTTTCCATCACAGTTGGGCTGTCAGCTTGTCTTTTGTGCTCCAACAATAAAAAATAAACAAATAAAAATACCAGACCAGGTGTAGTAGCCATCCAGACGCGCGAATGTCTTACCACCTGAATGCGGTTTGTTTTGTAGGTATTGGGAAAAATAGTCTCTGGTACTAAGTTCCATACTTTTTCGATACACATAATGATAGTGGGCAGGAAACGCTTCGTTCGTATAGGTGGTATGTTTACCATATACAGCGTATTTCATTTCAAATGACAATAAATCATAATCTTAGCAGACTGACACCATACAAAGTTTTTGGTACTATTAAATCAACCGTAATGTCAAAATTAAAAAAAAAATCCGAACAAATTAATTACGATAAAAAAGGAATAAAAACAGAACATCTTGTAAATATTGGTTCACTGACCTTGGTAAGAATGATCAACTTCCGCGTTTAATGATGAAGAGACGAGCTGGCAACATGATACATTTGGTCACTAACCTACCGATTTAGTCACAATAACTGATGCATGTTGTTATAAAATTCTGAAATGAAAAATAAGGTCCTGTGGCTAAACCAAAGAAGCTACTTTGATTCGTTTTTGTATTTGGGCAGAGTACGTCATGAAGAAAACGTGGTCTAATTTATTGTCGTAAGGTCTGAAACACGCTGTATATACCAGTGCCACATGCCAGTGCATCTGTAACAAACATTCGTCCCATAAACTTCGCCATATATAATATTAATAAAGTGAAGTTCAAGCGAATTGAGTCGGCTTTAAAATTCACTTCGCTGATAAAGTACCAATATTCGGTCTCATTACTTTACATAATGTATATACTCCTTTAGTTTAGGTGGCATAAGTTAATATGATATTAATCAAATATTTTACTTATAGTATTTGTTTCACCAAGTAATTATTGTCTTGTGTAAGTTTGTCTATATATGTCTGTTCTATTTCAAATCTGATTTGTAATAACGTGAATGCAAGTCGACCAGCGTAACGTCGGATTCAATGTTACAAAAGCGTGAATACTGAATAGCAATTGAACAATTAAATGTATTCCTCGACAGGGCGTCACGCAATACCACGAAACAGACAGAGGAGGTGCTTGGAAGTGATAGGCTCGAGAACCGATAGGTGGTAACGCCACGGTGGGGCTACTTGGTGGGGAAACGCACAAGCCGTGTAAATCCGCGTATTCACACACCTACTTTATACCGCCAAGGTTTTGCTTGCACGCATTTACTTTACTACGAAATAGATTGCATTCACTAAAGCAACGTTCGTAGAATTGGGTACCTATACTACTTTTATATAAACTTCCAGTGTTAGTGTAGATGTCACTGAACTCCTACTAATTTAGAATTAAGATTCACAATTGGACCCGGCAGATGACGCTGGAATCGAATTCCAGGATTTTAATGAAATTTTGCTGTGTTTATTTGACTAGCTCTGCTTCGGTGGTTTAAATCTAGAATTTTACCCAGTAGGTGGCACTGCGATCGGGACCTAGATTTTTATTTTTCAGAGCAGAATAACGTCTCTCAGGCCGGCTAGTCTTCTTATAAACGACAAAGTTTGTATGAATATATGGTAAAAATTATGTGGATTGACACGCACTTAGCCGTGTTTTGATTTTCTATGAAAACAGAAACCCTTCAATTAATTTACATAAATACATATCTTTTAATTAGCTTAAGTATGTCAGTATGTATTGCCCCGTTTTTTGAATACCTGCATCGCGAGATTAGCTAAGAATCTCCTCTGATTTGTGTTTCCAAGAAAGTATTGTAAATCTGGATTTCTTTGAAATTGTTTATTTTGGTGTACAACAAAGTATTATAATATATTGTCACGTTTTGTTACCATTAGGTTAGGCAGAGACGGTAGATCTCCACTTGCGACGATCCTGACAAACAACTTCCACTTCTCCTTCGTTAACCTCTTAGTTCATGCCTTTAAGATTATACCAAACTTCTCTTTAACACTTCAGCTTTTTTCCCATTAAATAGTTTAACAAAATGTTAATTTTTATTACAAATTCTATCAATATAATGCAAACATAACGCTGCTAATTAGGCATTTTATTTATTATATTTATAGAAGATAATGGCCACTGCTATACCTGGGATAATTTTAATATTAGTCACTGCGTCACGCAGGTGTAACCATAGGTTTAGTGTGTTAATTGAGAAGCAACACTGTTAACATATGTCGCCTTTTTGCTTCAATAATGTGTTTAGAATATTGAAATTATACAAGAGTTTAATTAAATTTCTAAAAATATTTATATCCAAACGAAAAGCATATCTTTAAAGTATAAAGTAATTTTAAAGTATCTACATTGTAGATTGACAGGAAAATTGTAGTAGTAAATAGTTCGCATGTCTAAATAGGCCTTTCATCCGAAAATAGCACTCAGATTTTCATTTTGAATATCCAAAAAGTAAATAAAAACTGATTAGTTAAACAACTACTTTTACAATAAGATCTGTTGTTCAATCAATATCTAAATCTGATGAAACGTCATCACGTACATCACATATGAAGCACCAAGTTTTTTTTCTGATGATAGCAAATATATGGTTCAAATTTATGTAAATTAAATAATAAATTTGTCAAGTAATTTATAACTATAATATAATAACCCATTGATCATGGGTACATATTTGTGGCTTTCGGGGTTGGAACCCTGGGGCCGTGGAGTTCGTCACCTCTATCGAGACCTCTCAACGCGTCTAATTGAGGTCTCGCGTGACCAAAAGGCTGGCTTGCACATTGGGCATCGCATCAGCGTTGTCATCCAACGTGGAAATGCGGCCAGCATTTTGGGCACTCTCCCCGCCGACAGCAACCTGGAGCCTATTTTTTACTTATAGATTGTTACTTTGTATGTCTAGTTATATTTATATTGTAGTTTAATTCATAATTATTTTTATTTAGTATAACATAATAATATAAAGAATAAACAACATACATGGCACTAGTTAAGATAATATATATAGGTATAGACATAAGGCACACACTGCACATGCACTTTCTCAAAACACCAGCATGTAACAGATACACTCTACATTAGTATAAGTTTAGCATTAAAAATAGAAAAAAAATTATTATAAGTTATTCTTAAGGTACACAACACAACATAAAAATCATAAAATTAATGTCACACACAGTAACAAAAATAAACAATAAGCGTGTATAAACTTAGAAAAACTTTAAGAGTAATTAAGTTGTAAAAAGGGTACGGACCTCGAGTCCGTAGATTTTTAATAAAAGATAAAAAAAAATAAAAAAATATAATGTCACAAATTTAAAAAAAAATCTTAAAATTTATGCCGCAATTGAACGGTGGCTGTAAAAAAGTTGGGACATAAGTCGCATGGTTCGCATAGTTTTCCAAATTTGTTGACAGCAGGGAGCATCGTTTCCTCCAGACGAAAATTGCTGTTTTCATCCCTGTGATTAAGCGACTCCACTTGTACTTTGAAATTATGAGAAAGGAAAAAAAATATTTTCCTATACAAATCGATATATTTTTTGAAGGTTAAATAAAGCTCTTTTCTAAAATTTCAATTAACAAAATAAAATGATTGAAGCAAAAAGGCGATGTATAATATATACACTACTGTAACTAATCATTAACAACGTAATTTTATAACATTACAAGTAAGACATATATTTACTAACACTAGGTGGAGCAAAGAGTAAAAAATATGTAGAATGAAACGTAACCACGGAATCATCATTAAAATTGTAGGTAGTTCATAATTAAAATGACAAATGCTGTGCGTACTTTTTAAATTAAAGTATTATAATTTTTTGAAAATATTGTTTATTAACTAAATTCTAGTGTTATTCTATTCGAAAATTATGGAATCATATCTTATGTGGGAGAAAAACGTAAGTTTTACTAATATTTCTAAGTTATTTCATTGATTAAGTAATTTATCACGTCTATTCAAAAGAGAGTGTCGGGGTGAAGGTGAGGAAAGAAATGCTCCGGTGGTTCGGGCATGTGGAAAGAATGTATGATGAAAGAATGATTAAACAGATATACAATGCAAAAGTGGATGGATACAGAAGTCGCGGAAGGCCACGACACACCTTCCATGATCAAATTGATCGTGTACTAGCAGATGGTGATTGATGTCAGGAGCCTTAAGAACAGACGAGCGTGCATGACAAGAGCTATGAATGTCAAAGAAGCAAGTGAGCTGTGTAAGAATAAGCCTGAATGGCGCTCTGTTGTTCGTGCCTACCCCGCAAGGGACCTGGCGTGAAGTTATGTATGTATGTATTCAAAAGATTAATGAAAGTACATGAAGCGAAAGTTGTTTGTCAGGATCGTCGCAAGTGGAGATCCTTTTTCTCTGCCTACACCCATGGGAAGCAGGCGTGGTAATATCTATCTATTTAGGTATTCTAAATAATATTCGAATATTCTTACTCCATTAATAGATAGATAACACTTTATTGTGTGTGTAATTTAATGTATTGCTCCCATTTTTAGTTCCGCCATCTTCGCTAGATGGCGTTACGGGTATCCATAGGTATTTTGTAGGTTTGAAAGCACAATCAAACCTGCTAGGTGGCGCTGCAATCGTGTTCCAGGATTTTGATGAAAACTTTTGTCTTTGAGTCGATCTGTAGACAGTTTAAATTTTGACAGCTGTGGTTGAATGGGCTAAGCCTTTGTCAGCCTGCCTCATTGCAGCATACAAAAACCTGAATGAATTGACAAGATGTATATAAACTCAAACGAAGCCACGAGCAAAAGCTACTTAATGATAATTGGTACCGTACTTTTGATGCAAAAGCTTAAAAAACAGAGTTATTTTTGCCTTCGTAATACATATTAGTGGCTATGGATTATATTAACGAAAGGAAATGTAATCAAACATTTGAAACGAACGTTCGTGAGAATAATTTGTTTCTAAAAAGAATATTAATGCTCAGTGCCATGTTTTGTTACATTTTTATCGCTTCTTTTTAAAGTTGTATACATGATGGATTAGCCTGAACATAGTACATGATTATTATTGAAGGATCTTACGAGAAAGAGAAGTCAATTTAAGGAATAACAATCTTTAATTAAAATACTTTTGGCCGTGTAACATTTTCAGATTTGTTGCGTTATATTTAAAAAAAATTACAACTTTGGAAACATTGTATCCACAGCATATTTTTTTTAAATCGCCGATCTCCTCCGTCATTTGCCAAGACAGAGATATTCTTTTTCTTGTATTTAAAACTACTTAAGGGAGATAAATGGGGGGTCATTTTTTATTTATTTATTTTATCTTTTTTCTTTTTTTTTCTTTTGTCAAATACTTATGTACTAATTACTCTGCTATTTATTACATCAAATAAACTTCACCTTATTTTCATTCGTCTATCCCGTGCTCCCATCTTTTACTTCTCGATCATTCATGTATCCCATTTTTTCTGTCTGATCATATTCTGTTTATTCCCTCCTACCTTATCCCTCTATCTCCTGCTAAAGTAGCTAGTAGAGAAGCATCCCGTTACCTTGATACATGTGACATCTGTACATGTATTTCTAATCAGAAGTGGATACATAAGCTTTTATTTAACTTGCAATGGATGTACCTATGCATGTAACTTCGGGTGGAATCTTGCAAGGTAAATTTGACCAACTTCCCGGTCTCCGATTGAGCTGAAATTTTGCACGCATATGTATATCGAGTGACAATGTAATAATACGGGTACCATGGAGTTGATCTGATGATGAAGTCGGAAGGTGACCATAGGAGCTCCTGTACTTAACAAGATAGACCTGACATATTTGGACTCGTTTTAATTGTCTTGGCTGGCACTCTGCTGCTACATGGTATCCAGGATCCCAAAAGCTTGATATTTAAAAACCTTTTTAAAAAAAACAAGTTGTTCCTCCATTAAGAGTTGACTTTCAAAAAATTTTTCTAAGTGCACTCCTTTAGTATAGAAAGAACCTCAGTAGGTTTGAGCTGTGGGGTGACATGTCAGTCAGTGAGGTCAAGTATAAAGTATAAATAATAGAATGTTGAACGCACAATTTGGAATATAATAAATTCTAAACATACTGTTTCTGGACATTGAAGACCACGATGCATTTTTTTACATTTCTTGTTTGTTCTGGTTTCACGTAAAAACTATTGGGCCGATTTCAATGCGGTTTTCCAAGATCGACAGCAAATTTTCAGACTTAAAACCTGTTTATCCTAGGAATTCAATGGCCAGTTTTGAAACTTGGAATTCCAATGTGATTATTTCACTGATCGATGGTAAATTATGTTTTAAAAATTTGTGATATTTTTTTGAATCTTATCAGAATTTTCTCGAGGGCGGTTTGAACAGCGTACTCCAACAGTTTTCAAAAATATATTCTTTTTTTTGGTAAAATATTTTTTTTTAATTATCTACTTTGTGCCCTGGGAACTCGCGAGAAATTTTATGACAAGCGTGAACAAAATCGAGGGCATATCCTAGTTGGAAATTAAGAAATAATATATTTTCTTTGTTAATGTTTTCGGTAATTCTAAATCCTCGTTGGCATGTCCACATTGATATAACGTTTGAGGCTAATCAATCGGTATTGCTTCCCATCGTTGATTATCACTCCACTGGACAATTTCTGAGAAAGGGGCAGCAGTTCGCCCGTTTACCAGGAATATATCTACCGATCCAAGGAAAGGAGTTTATTGATATTTTATACCATCATTTTCTCAGAAAACTGTTGCAAACTACGACGAAAAATTCTCCGCTTTCTAAGTACAAATGGCGTATTGAATAATTTATTAAGTTTGACAAAAAATTGATTGTTCCAGTTGAGCACGCAGCGACCTCGTGTTGATAGGTTCATCCCACCCAGGGATTCCTTACCGGGCTTGCAGAGACGGATGCTATGGTCAGTCAAGGAGGATCGGACGGAGATATGGGTAGGTATACATTTACTAAGTAGGTTTTACATATTAGAAATCGCATATAAATTTCATAGATTTCATCTTCCTAAGCTAAATAAATTTGGTTTATATAATAACGCAGCTAAGTGCTATCCTATTCTAGATTTTTGTTCGTTGTGCGTAGATTTTGATATGTATTTTCTACTGTTCAGTACGTCTATCGCGCGCTTAATTCAACACTGTCATTATCCAAAATTTCGCCAAATCGACTTTTCAATGCTATCTATTCATAAAATATGGAAATACTGTAAAATTGAAAATAAAGCAAAAGAAAAATAAAGAAAGCATTGTAAATAATTCATGTAATTATACTGATATTTCATATTTACATTATAACACTTATAAATAAATAAAATATATAAATAACACTTTTTTTGTTTCTCTTGTTATTTAATTAAGCGTGCAATATGTATGTATATCATGTACGTACATACATATTTATATCAATATATATTTTCTTGTTTTTTCTTGTTATGCACTTTTTAATACGAGTCTATTAATCCTTGGAAAATGTATTATTTAACATATAAAAATTTGTGTAATAAAAAAACCTGAGACAGACAGTTATGTAGCAAAATTATTATAGACGTATTGCTGGAAAATTTCTCCCCGCTTCTTGTTCTTAAAACAGGAATAACGTGTTGCGAAGCAGTATGTGCATAATTAGAAATTAGATTACATTTTTGACTCATATGTATGACCTATTATATATAATTTGAATAAGAAATGTAAATTTAAATATACATTTATGTATCACCATCAATCGTAAACCTAATTACAGCAAACAATAGTTTGACTAATTACTTATAAAGTAAGCAAGTGAATTTAAAAAATACAAATTACTTATCAGTCAATTGCCTTTTTTTATTGTATGAATTTAGCAGACAGGCAGACGGCCCACTTCATGGCAAGTGGTTACTATTGCCTATGGACATTTGCAACACCAAAGGTGCTACAAATTCGCTGAAACCCGGTCGTCCGCTCCCCTCACCGGCAACCTTGCGCATATCATCAGTCCTAGTCAAATCGCAGCCGCACTAGTATTTATCAATTCTCTGTTTCTAGTCTAGGACCCTTCTGCTCTGTCGCTCACCACTCCTGCAATAGACCGATAACCGTGACCGATCCACTGTCAGTACAATTTACGAATAATATTAATTAATGAACATTGCAGGAGAAAAAACATCTACAGCAGACAAAATATTCAAAATACTTAGAAGATGTCCTCGGTTTGGAACGTAAGAGCCCAAAGGACGAGCATTCCTTTCGAGCTTGGCCCTGTGCTCCTCGCAAGAAAACCTATCTATCGTCTGCTGATAGCGTACTTGACTTGCCGACATACAGCCATGCTGCATGTAAGTATTTGAACAGTTTGATTTGTATTGAATTAGAGAGTCAGAGTATACATATAATATATAGAAAAATTCCTACCTTTCCTAGATTTCCGGGATAAAGTATATCACAATATATCGATCAGTGAAAAAATTGCATTGGAATTCGATTTTTCAGTCCGATCATTTTAAACCATTTTATCCGTGCAGGAACGGAGAAAGAATACAAATTCCTGCGGCCGGGCGGCCTGTCGTAAGAGGCGACAAAACAACCCACAGCCAGGTGGTAGGGCATTTGCCCGACTGGATGGCTACCACCCCTGGTCTAAAGTATGTCGCCATAACAACCCTTAGTTGTGTTCCGGCATTAGTGACCAGGCTCCAGTCTCCTTCAAGAGAGCAGCAGCGCATTAGTAGTACCTTTGGTGTTACAAATGTCCATAGGCGATGGTAACCGCTATCCATCAAGTGGGCCGTCTGCCTGTCTGCTGAACTCCTGCAATAAAAAAAAAAACCATTCCCATCAAAAATCCCGCGAGATGCCCGAGATAAAAAGTAGCGCAGATTTTAATTCTCAGAATTAGCTGTCGATCAGCGAAAACCGCATCGAAAACGGCTCAGTAGTATATAACAACTAGACTAGACTAGACTATATAAGCGGTGAAGAAGAGTATGCATTTTTTTTGTGTCGGTCTGTCTGTTTCTTCAGGATTCACGTAAAAACTACGATATATTGTGATATTTTTTATCCCGGAAATCCCGCAGGAATTTTTCTAAGAGCAATTAAAGTTCTTAGGGTGCATAAAGATGAGGTTATTCCGACATGGAAAAAGAATAATATTTTTTGAAAACGTTAGCTTACATTCTTTTTTAAATGCTGCGGTACTTGTGTCCCGGGAATCCCGCGGGAATTTCAAGTCAAGTGTGAACGAAGTGGCGGGCATGGCCTAAGTATTTATATAAAAAACCTAATCACCCTATCTTAAATTACACTCGTGCGAAGCCGAAGCGGGTTGCTGGTTACGTATAACTTCAATAATTTAAGAAAGAATCAAATTCAATTATGTATTCTTTAGTTCCAGAACTTTTGGACTGGAGCAATGATAACCTCCTAGTGGCAGCCCTCGGCAGTAACTACCATACATGGAGCTGGAGATCGCAAAGCTTGATCAGCCAAGGTTTTGCCAACGCCGTTATAAATGTCTGTAAATACGACCCCACAGGGGAAATACTGGCTGTAAGTGTAACTTATATAAACCTGATTAGTTTAAATTGCTTGAAT
The DNA here is from genome assembly GCA_012273795.1 of Dendrolimus punctatus. Taxonomy (NCBI): domain Eukaryota; kingdom Metazoa; phylum Arthropoda; class Insecta; order Lepidoptera; family Lasiocampidae; genus Dendrolimus; species Dendrolimus punctatus. The sequence continues at coordinate 18,215,842 of CM022539.1, forward strand.
TATATTCTACGTATAATCCCTTAAGACCATAAGTTGAATATTGAGCCTAGGCCACATGGGTAACCTGTCCAAAAGACTGGATGCGTTATATCGCTGGAACGTCACACTAATCACCACCTGCCCTCTTATCACCTGAAGAGGTGTAAAAACGTTTAGTCAACGTACTATTATTGAAATTTGTGTAACTATACACAATGTGGTTTACTTTTCATATGTAAATTAAAGAAAGAAAAGATAATTTTGTTATTGCTGCTGTTATAAACTGTGTTTTGTATGTGAATTTATAACTACGCAACTCACCTGAAAAGAGAAACAACATTTCAAGCTAATTAATTTACAATTTTAATTAATCTAGTATAGTTCAGGAATTTAAAGTAGCATAATTTGTTCTATTGTTCTAACTGACAAAAAGTGTGATGTACAAGTGACATTACATTGACACTTGGCTTATGATAATATGCGCCAAATTCAAATTAAATGAAGTTACTCTTCATTTACATATTATATATATTTTTGCCATGCCGTATTCAGCAAATTGATAACTCTTTAGTTATATTACTCTTGTTATTTAAATTATTTTTATGATTGCCTCAATCGTTCACAGTCATTTGTTGGCGTTAATTTTCTAAGTATTGTCAATCGCTAATATTTTTGTCTTTACGGCCGGCCTTTGAATAAGACATCATAGATTGTTTTAATGTTGTTTCGGATTAAGTTTATAAATTTTATAATTTCAATGAATGTATTTTTTGGGGGCCCATGTCTATTTTTCGAATATATATCGATCGGCTCGTTGAGATAGAGTTAATTGGATTTCAACTGCGATTGGGACGTTACTAAGTGTGCTGTCGGAACAAGAATTTCCTGCGGTTTTTAGTTGTTGTATTTTATTGTGTTTGTAAAATCTGTGAATTACGTGTGTATACTTCAAAGTTTATGATAATTGTAAAGGCATTTTTGTTATTTTTGTTTTTGTTAGTAGTTAATTAATAGTTAATTACGATTATATTAGTTATATTTTAGTTTAGTACACCGCAAAATATTGTGTAATTTTCTTTAAAAAATCTGTCTGTATACAAAATCACAACTAGAACATTTACGTATTTTTTATTGTTTTTCAAAGTATTTCACCACGTAGCTTAATACACTTTTCCATTCACTCAAACCAGTTATTATAACATTTATTCCACTCTAAAGTGGGTTCAAAATGGCTGACTTGAAAGCGTCGACTGCTTCTTCACCGGACGGGAACCTTTGACCACGAAGATTTTTTTTTAATTTTGGGAAATGTAAAGAAATCTTTAGGGCTTAGATCAGGAATGTATGGAGGATGGTCAAGAATTTCTAGTTTTTCCTGCTTCAAATACTCAATCGTTTGACGAGCGCTTGTGAGCGTGCGTTGTCGTGGTGTAGGATGATGCGTCGCTTTGAGTTAGATTTTCGAAGTTCGGCCATGACTTGTGGTAAACAAACTGTGGTGTACCACTCTGCGTTAACCGTTCTACGATCTTTAAGTGCAATAGTCGCAACATGGCCGGTTTTTCCAACGAACGTGGCCACCATCTTCTTTGAAGTGCTTCGAGAACGAACAACTTCAGTCGGCTTTGGCTCGTCTTGAAAGACCCAGATTGTAGATTGTTGTTTGGAATCAGGATCGTAGGCTAGGATCGCTAGGATCGATGTCGTAGACGTGATTTGACTCTCCTCGGTTGAACCTTTGCAGAGTTTTCTTACACCATCTGACGCGGGCCGCCTTGTGATCGTCGGAAAGCAGATGCGGGGTACCCAACGGCAAACTAGCTTTCTCACACCAAGCGCTTCATGCAAGATCTTCGAGAATTAGTTGTCTCACAGCAATGATGTTATCTTCAGTGAAGGCGGATTTTGGGCGTCCTTCGCGAGATTTGTCACCAACACTAGTATGTCCACGCTGGAATTCTAAATACCAGCGTTCGACAGTTCGCAGACATGGGCCTTCATCACTGAACACAGATGTTAGCTCTTCAAAACGCTGAAGCCGTGTCAGTTCGTACTTAACCTGACAGACTCCAACGCTGTGACTAAACAATAGCATTAATTCAAATTCAAAAGGCTACTTAAAACCTAACTAATTTAACTTTCTTATTTAATAGCTTGGAACAGCAACGAACATGGTGGAACTACACAGTAGCGTGCTGAGTAAGTGTATGGCATACCGTCGCTGTAAGTGTGAAGCAGTAAGTAATCAAATTTGCTCTGTAACCGCGCTGGAGTGGAGCCCAACTGGAAATTCCTTTGTTACGTAAGCAATTCATACAATTAATTGCAGATCTGGCAAACAGACACGCGGCCCGTCTAATTGGAAGACGTTATCGCCGCCTGTCGACATCTGCGACATCAGGGGCGAGCCTTAGGAGAGCAGCAGCACATTTGTAGCACTATTGGTGTTACAAATGTCCATAGGCAATGGTAACCGCTTTCCATCAAATTGGCCGTGTGCCTGTCTGTTGAACTCATGCTGCTCTCTTAAGAAAGACAGGAACCTGTTCACTAATACCGGACAACTCAAGGTTGTTATGGCGGCATACTCTAGACCAGGGGTGGTAGCTACCCAGTCGCTAAATGCCCTACCGTGGGTTGTTTTGCCGCCTACTACGACAGGCCGCTGGGCCGCAGGAAATTGTAATCTTTCTATGTTCCTGCACGGATAAAAAAAACGATATTCTGTGAAAGTGTGGTATCACAGCGATCGAACTGTTGTTTTTTTAAAGGGACCCACGGAGACCCATCCTAATGTCCCTGTTCTAACCGGGATACAAATGACTCCGTCACGCACATATAGGCAGATGCCATATTGCTAATGACATTAAACATTGAAAGATAATGTACCTATATAGCTAATTGTTGTATCACGTTTTATCCACCAATAAATTGACGTATAATTTAGCACAATTAAAGACTATGGCAAATACATGAAATTGCTGCTATGTCAATTCAGATAATGGATATCAATCACTCTTAAAGCTGTCCATAACGTAACGCCACACACGACGCACGTCGCGGTAGTGTGGCGTTACAACGTTACAACGTACGTTGTGGCACATTACAACTGCACCCGCCTTTACATAACTACAAACTCATATTCGCTATCGAAGATTTCCGCGTCCAGTTAAATACTCGGACATTCGTCTTTACCACTTAAAACTTTAATGCTGGTGTATCTGCCACCTTTATCGCCACGTTAATAAGCCGCGGCAGAACCCTGGATCTGCCTTTTTCCTGGGCTGGTTCTATATTCTCCGGGCACCTGTTGTTAATTGGGGAAAAGGGATGGCCATATCTTGAACACATAACCCCACCCGCGGAGATTGCCTGATTGCGTCTCCACCGACACTGATCATTAACACCGTCACGCACACTAATATTAACGCAGATGGAGCAGAGGGCATGACGGCAATAACAGAAAGACCTCGTGGATAAAAGTTATGAATTTTTCAGGGGATGTTCTCGCGGCGTTGTGGTGTCCCACAGTCGTGACTTGCACACCATCTCATGGTTACGTGTGACCAGGAATCCCATCTTAGCGGTCCGGATATCACCTGACACGCGCTTCGTAGCTGTGTCTACTCTATATAACTTCGAAATCAGGATACTGACGTGGCCAATGTTGGAAACGTACACCACTTTCGATTCTACATTAAAAGTTAAGGTTAGTTATATTTCTGCAGACTCAAAAGAAAATAGTTGCGTATATCCTCCATACACATAACTAATTACTTCCAATTCCCTTGTTAACTCTTTTGTAGGCTTTAACCAAAGTTTTGCCATTTTTTTTATAGAAATCTAACTGATTATAATTTTATGGCACTTTTTTTAAATTGTTTGAAGTTTGAGAAGATTACGTTCCATATGAGGCTCACAGTAAACTCAAGTGATACGGTTTATTCGATCCAACTCTTTGTAATGTATGTCATGTATATAAATTGCGGGCAGATTGTATTTTATCCAATGACGAATAAATCAGTCTCATTGCCGCTTCCATATTGTTTTATTATAGTAATTTCCCTTTTGACATGGGTTGTTGTAAGCGCTGTATGAGCAAAAATCATGACGTCATTAGTGCCGTCTTCGCGGCGACGATAACGTCAAACTGACGACTTGGTCGCTATGTGGAATGACTAAAGGAGCGTTTTGGGCGTTGTGAATTACAAGAGGAGCGCACCCTAACTAGTCAATTAAACCGATATTCAACAGTTCATTTCTCTTTAAATTTGGGTGAATCAACCAAGGTGATCCGAATACACATTAAATTGAATCATTCAACATCACTAAATACCACCGTATCCTTTCAGTTCAGCGCTTTTCAACCGAACTAATTCAATTTGGTTAATCCGTCCAATATCAGCATTACATTATAAACCACCAAATTAGGAAAAGAAAATAAAGTTTATAATCTGACATATACTTACGCTTTCGTTAATTTATAATCTCTCCATGCAGACTGCTAGATTGTAATCAAAAGGTACTAGGTATGAACTAATCAGTGCCTAGTTTTGCAATCTTACGATTTGCTAAGAATTCATTCCGGGATTTATATTGTATAAACTCTTGTGAATAGTATTTGAAATAAATAATCAGGCTAAAACTTCTACGTCTAAGTCCAGTTCCAATCCCCTGGAATTTTTAGCCTTATTATTGATCTAATCTGCAACTGAAGAACGGTTCGTTATATTGTGGATGAATTGCAAAATATATTGTCCAATCTATCGACAGTTTACAATCTAACTAGATTAAATGAACAATATTAAAATGCTCTTTAATATCATTGTTCCATAAACTCTATACACGTGAAGGTAATAATTTGTACTCATAGGTACAAAATTATTTTGCAAAGAATTCTTAATGAGCAAATCTTCTTCTAGTCCAAGTACCTAGTGATTAAAACACAGAAATTACACCGACTTACAGTCTACTATATCCTGGCACCCCTGGCGAAGTGCTTTATTGGGTGTAGGAGCAACCACCGCAGATATACATGCCCATTTAGCCATATGGGATATCCCCACAGGAGAGTTAGTAAAGAAAGACCTCAGCCAAAACCATTATATTCTTGATACGATGCTGTTCAGCCGCAGGACCGGCGAGCTCGTAGTCAGCTTGTCGAAACTGGGTAAGTATTTATGTTGAGAAAATAAATTAATCCTCCTAATACATTTTTAACATTTTTTTTGTAAGCTAAGCGGAGATATGCTCTTAGATGGCACATACTTAAAAGTTACCTAATCACCCGAACCTTAACCAAAGTCTCGAATATCGACGCAAGGTTGTCAGCTTGTGCATTGGAGCTTTTCATTTTTATCCCGCCGTCTCCCTTCCATCAACAGACAACCAGACGCACTGGCATGCGTCACCGCTATATAGTGGACATACCACCTATACGTATAAAGCGCTTTGAGTCCATCTTCATTATTCGCACCACAAAGGAGTCGAACTCTCTCCCAGAGTCTGTTTGTCTCAAAATCTACAACCTGGGTGGGTGTCTTCAAGTCTCGTCTGAATAGGTACGTTCTAAATAAGCGAGCTCGATCTTAGACCACATATAGTAAAAAAAATAAAAACCTTGAAGACACCCGCTTGTAGAGATCTGGAAAGACAGACGGGCAATGAGTTCCACTCTTTTGCAGTGCACATGATGGAGTTGGTGTTGACTAAACTGTGGAAGGTAGATTATATCCTGAGGAATAACGTAGACTATCTTGTGTTTCAATAATCTTGGAGTGATGAAATAGGAAATGAATATTTTTTTTAAGTAATCCATAATCTTTTAAAGCTATAGATATTAAAGATTTTAGGCTTATAACAAATAAATATACCTACGCATCTCAACATCGTGCGTTTGGTCAATGACCAGATAGGTCATATACAAATTGTTCGAAATCTTTGTGTTGCATATGATCATAGATGTCGATTACTAGAAATCTTTCTGCACGATTGCCTAAGTGTAAATAAAGAACTCTCAGATAGCTGCTTCAATATACTGAAATTGAATTCAATTTATTGCAGTTTACTCCGAATTGGTGGTTCTGGACGGTCGTTTCTCCGTGGTGGATAATTGGGGTGAAGGTCAGACGGAACTTGATCGGGTGCGAACTATGATTTTCAGTCCGGATGGAACTAAGCTCGGTAAGAACATACCTTTCCTAAACGGATTATCCTCATTGGTCTGTAAGGCCAACATGCTGAGAATATGTGGTCTCAAATGCTGGGTGGAAAGCATGTATCGGTTAGGTAGTTCTTTTGACCTAACGTACGTTGTTCTAAGAAGTGGGAAAACATCGCGACGAAGCGTTTCATACGCTGGTCGAGTGCGTAGCATGAGCACCGCAGAGATTTGAACTCAAGACACTCGTAGATGAGATCGATTCGCTGGGCAGTTTGGTGTAAGCCATGCTGCACAGCGACGATCATTGGGTGGATGCATACAATTTCTGTGAGACAGTGTTGTCTCAAAAAGTGGCCGCAGAACGAGAAAGGAAGAGAGGACGCGTCTCGCGAGTACTGACGTTAGTCGGGGTCCCGGAGGCGCAGATATGCGCAAGATCTCCCCCCGTAAATACCCCTGCAGGGAACCCTCCAGCATCTAGGGAGCGGAGGAGCCTTCACCCCTGTTGACGAAGTGAGTTTGCACTGCTTTCCGAGGCATTCTCAAGCACTAATGCGCTAGGATCAGCGTGGGCGTCACTAACTACTAAGTCTCACGCTTTTCCTACCATGAGCGCGAGGCACATGGGAGATGGGTGGTTTTAGTGGAGTATTGAGTATTCGAATCTCCACACAAGTGGCGATTGATTCTGGTAGCTATTCGTAGCTTACCTCTCGTCACTTTGGTCTAATCCCTAGTAAAGGACCCGGTGTGCGAAATGCATTTACACAGCCTTAAAAATAAAAATAAACATCGCGACGAAACCTGCACTTTGACATAACAAAAAAAAATGTGTGTGTAGTGGAAAAATGAACCTTATGAAAATATACTCACAGATAATTAATTTCTAACTTTTATTAATATAAATATAATTCCTTTAGTCTACATCTGTCAACATATTACAATTCCTAAAATACAATCTAAATTACACTTTAAGCCACTAGCATAAAGTCCAAAATCAAATGCACTGTTACGTACAATTTTCTTTAATCTGCGTATGAAATAATATCTACTTTAAGAATATGTAGATAGAACTGAAATTTATTTGAAAGCCTAACTGGTTATAAATATGATTTATTTCTAATTAGTCTTTTTCAAACTTTTTTTTTTCGTTTCATCAATTTTCAAATTTCACTTTAAGATAAAATTCAGTATAATTCTGATTCTTCGGAAAAAGAATGATAGCTAATCTATTTTATTACTTTTAAATCCCAGCAACGGCTACGTCAAGCGAAGATCTAATAATCTGGAACTTCTTACCAGACGACCCAAAGAAGAAGAAAGTGAACAAATCATCAAGGTTCTCAGCAATTCCTGTATACTTAGACATTTTGGCTGACGGTAGTTCTATGAGATGATGTGTGAATAACTATTTAAAACATAGGAGTAGCATGGAGGTAAATAACTCAGAACACGAACTAGTTCTATAGAAATCGTGCTAAAAAAATTAAAGCTGAGTAAAATCTCTTTTATTCATGTAATACAGTATAACATGAGGGTGAGTGAAACAAAAAAGGTTTAATTAATATTAATTAAAAGCAGTAAATGTTTTTGAATATTGACAAGTGTTTCTAGTTAATAGTTTGGTTCTAATTATGCTATTAAATTTGAAATACGTGCTGTTTATGATTTTTGTTTTTAAAGTGATGCCAAAAATGAATGGTTCATTTGTTTTTCAATTTTGATTGAAATAGGCAAGGCAATTTTAAGAAATAAAGGAACTTAATGGTTAAAAAAGATTTAATATGGGAGTTTTTGAACTGCTTATTCGTTATTTAATAGTGTTTCTTAGATTATGGAGTATTTTAAAGGAGAAATTTATGTAATTAAAACTACTTTTCAACGTTTTTAAGCGCGTCATTTTATTTAATTTTTATTCCGACATTTCGGCCACTTTTCAGTAACCGTGATCACGGATGACAAAGCTGTCAATGAGTAATATCAGAGATATACATTACAACTTGTTCGTTATAAATATATTTTTACGGTTATTATTGACCCTGTAAGAACCTAATCTAATTTACCGCCGCTTTGCAACATGTTGTTTGCAACATTGTGGCTTGAAGAGAAGATGAGGCGCAAGAAAATGTTCAGCGTAGAAAAGGAAGTACACGATTTGCGATTTGTAAGCCTCAAGTCATTGCCGCATGATGAAGTACTGCTAGGATCGGCACGCATACAAAGCTTTTTTGAAACAATGAAATTGAAATACCTACGGATAATTTTCGGGCTTGACATTTCCATAGCCGCCACCGCGTAGACAAACCTTAGTTACCCATATTATTAATATAATTTATTAAAATGTTATGCTTAAAATATATCGCATAATGATTTTTCCTTTGAATAAATTATTTTTGATATGTAATTTTTTTAGTTTCCTGTTCCCGCCATTTCGATACTACCGGAACCAACATAACATCATTTTTATCCTAGAAAATTTAATAATAATAATTTATTGTCTTCATTCGTTAGTAATAAAATTTCGCGCAAGTGATGCTTCATGTAAGGCTTTATTAATGTTTAAATTAAATATATCAATGAATTAAACATATGTAAGAGTTTAAATACCTGCTCCAATTGTGACAAGGCTATTTAATTGATAAAAGCATGAAAAGTATAGTATAATATTCAAGATTTCTACCTAACTATTTCAACACAATGTTAACGGTGCCGAAGTTGTTACACCGTAACACAATGCAGCGCGTGCGTCCGTCTGATTTACTATCCGATTGAATACCTATACGGTGTGAAGGCGGACGACAACTGCGGCTGACAGAAAGCCGATTTATTGCTTGTGACTCCGTTGTAACATTTCTATCTTGACGCCCAAACCCATTGGATTGAGCACAACAGCGATGAGGTAAGGATTTCATTTGAGTATGTTATGGATGTTTAAATTAAAACATTTCACAAAGTATGACCTACATAATTATATACTGTATTATAACTTTAATCTAAGTATCAATAAATAAATTAATCAGCGCTGAGATAGAAGAAATTCCGACATTGATATTTCTAATATTTTTAGACCAATCTATACTAATATTATACATACATACATACATACATAACTTCACGCCAGGTCCCTTGCGGGGTAGGCACGAACAACAGAGCGCCATTTAGGCTTATTCTTACACACCTCACTTGCTTCTTTGACATTCATAGTTCTTGTCATGCACGCTCGTCTGTTCTTAAGGCTCCTGACATCACCTTCTGCTAGTACACGATCAATTTGATCATGGAAGGTGTGTCGTGGCCTTCCGCGACTTCTGCATCCATCCACTTTTGCATTGTATATCTGTTTAGTCATTCTTTCATCATACATTCTTTCCACATGCCACTAATATTATGATGAGGAAATATTTGTATTTTGGTATATTTGTAACGAATGAACTCAAAAACTACTGGACCGATTTCAAAAATTCTTTCAACATTCGAATGCTACATTAGCCCTGATTAATATAGGCTTTATAAAAACTAGCTGTCCCGGCAGACGTCGTCCTGCCCGGAAAAGCTTCAATCGGCATTTAACAAATAAAAGTAGGGGTTGATCGTAGAGGCTTGAGAATTTAGTACATAGAACATGTATTTTTAATGCTGTATCATAAAAAAGAAATTAAAAAAGATATAATATATTACATATAAATATATTATCGAAAAATTAAAAAAGTAAATTTAGGGGGATGAAAAAGATATAGATCTACCCAATATGCACACAATATTTCATGATAATCGGTCAAACCATTTCAGAAGAGTATGGTAACTAACATTGCGACACGATAATTTTATATATAAGATTAATGCAGTCGTAAAATGGAGCACGCTTATCTATAAGACACCTGTTCAAGCGAGATTTCAAGAAGCGTTCTATTCATGCAGGAACGGAGAAAGAATACAATTTCCTGCGGCTTGCCGGCCTGTTGTAAGAGGCGACAAAACAACTCACAGCCTGGTCCCAACTACCAGTATTACTATTTGCCCGTCTGCATGGCTACCACCTCTGGTCTAGATTATGCCGTCATAAAAACCTTTAGTTGTGCTCTGGTATTGCCAGGCTTCTGTCTCCCTTTAGCTGCAGCGCATTTCTAGCACATTTGGTGTTGCAATTGTCTATAGGTGATGGTAACCACTTTCCATTAGGTGGACCGTCTGCTTCTCTACTGAACCCACGCAATAAAAAACATACAACAAAAAACATTCCACTAAAACGAGTAATTCCTATATCACAGACCACCACCCTCTTTCAACCGCCGCCATAGATGTTTGAGCACCGTGTAAGCTGTGTCTTGAGCATTGAGTCGTCTTATCCCGACAGACGTTGGCTAATTTATTCGCTCATTGTGTCCAGCACGGCCGACGTCCATTCAAGCAGCGCACGCGCATATATATTTAAATAAATTATTTATCTATCAAATATGTACGCATGCTTTATGGGAAATTTATAGAATGCTCTACATTTAGATACAGTACTTAATATGAGAATAATATCAGACCATAAATGACCATAACGTAAACTCAATATCTGTTTTAGGAGGCAAACCATAAAAACTATTAATCAAAAATATCTCATAATTGCTTAACAGATATTATTCAAACAAACAAAATTTTTATTTGAGAGTATTATGGTAGCTCCACAACCTTATTGTTTTCCATTTTTTTGTTGAAAAATTAGAGGAGAGGGGGCACAATTGTTACATCTTTAAAAACTAATATCGTTTACAGTTAATTTAAAAAGTACATTGTACGCGATTTGGTACACTAAATAATTGATTCCATTTTCATCTCTCGGTTACATATATGACGCACAAATCTTATCTTCACTTTGCCACATTGTTTTTAGTATATTAATAATATATATTTACTAAATTTCATCCATATGGACCCAGTAGTTTCCGAGTAAAATTACTGTTCCATTTTTACCAAAATAGCTACAGAACCTTAAATATCAAACTAAAACAAAACTTCAACAACACAGTTTTAGCAAGGCTTGGAACCGATTTAAAACTAGCCTGTTTTAAACGGTTATAACCGATTTAGTCAACTACCTAGTTTGGAGTGTAAACGTTAGTATATAAACCTGAATTAACAGGTTTATTCTGTGAGCAGAGGAAGTATTACTGTATCATTCTATTTCCCTCAACATATGTTTATGTGCAACTGAAAAATTGTCTCACCATATAATTACGCTTTGGCTGTGTGCGTTCGAAATATTTTGAAACCGGTTTATAGAACAAAATAATATTATTTTTATTTATTTGCTCTCACAGCAAAAACATAACTTATGTAATTGCTATAAAGGTTCTTAATGACTAAAAATTGGTGAGAGCCTGGTGTGGTGTGTGTGGTGAAGGAAAAATCAGTCTCACAGACTGATTAACACCCTCTCTGTCCCCGAATAAATGTAGGTATATACAACTAATTAATTGATTATAATCAGAGATACAATATACTCGTATTGAGTGTAAATAGATGTGCAATGAAATGAATGATGAATGAAATGAAAAGTTTTATGTACTCGGCTATAACCGGTTCGACCGTCACTAAAACGATCAATAATTGAAAAGTAAGCTTCTTTGTCTAAATTCCTCTTCAGACCGATACGGCCTTCAAGTTTACGGCCTCAAATTATTGAGTCTGCAATAGGGGGCGGGTAAGCAATCGCTAGATATCGATGCGATTATCCACCGAGTGGTACATGGTATAAAATGTAAGCGACGTATAAAATTGAATTCAATTTATTTGTTACAAATATAGTACAAAAACGATCTTAAAATTAATAGGATAGTTCATCATCAAGTCAATTTACACTTCTTAAACGTCGAAGTTCCTAGGTTTTTTTATCCGTTCAGGAACGGAGAAACAAGACAATTTTCTGCGGCTGGGCGGCCTGTCGTAAGAGGCGACAAAATAACCCACAGCCAGGTGGTACGGCATTTGCCCGACTGGATGGCTACCACCCCTGGTCTATAAAATATGTCGCCATATCAACCTCACCATATCGGTTCCAGTCTCCCTTAAGAGAGCAGCAGCGGATTTGTTGCACCTTTGGTGTTGCAAATGTCCATAGGCGATGGCAACCGCTTTCCTTTAAGTGGGCCGTTTGGCAACAGATAGGCTGTTGAACATTTGCAATAAAATAAAATAAAAGACGCTTTACATTTAAGATGTCAGAAATTCCATTTGATTCGTCGCCAGTTCTAAATTTTTGTACCCGGTACCACAATACAAATGCGTTTAGCTGTGATCATTGGTGTTCGTTTATGTCTCATAACGAGTTACCATCAAAGAAAATTGATGTTTAGTTGGTTTTAGACTATTCTAGCAATATATTACCATTACTATTATTTCAATTGGCCGTTCCGTGAAATTGCATCGGATTAAATATTTGAGGATAACTTGTTGCAATGATTTAATTCGATTGACTGGGCACGATTAGAAATGCGCATCGGTTTTAGCAACGGGCTGTTGCATTTATATGTAATAGATATTCATTCTATTGTGAAGTGAAACTTCTATATAGAAGGGGGGGGGGCGGGGTTATAAGGATTTCTTCTGTGACGAAAAACCGTTATCACATTGGTGAAAGGCGGCATCATTTTAGAGTAGACGTGGTGAGAGGCGGCATAAGTTAGAGTAGACAATCGATGTTTTTATTGATTCCGGATCGAATTCAGCTTTTTTGTTTGATAAAATATGTTTAAATAAAGAATGCGTTCATTTAAATGTACCAACCCTAACCAAATCATAATTTGCAGTAATCAGCGAAAAATCGAAATTGGTGTAGAACAATAGAAGTGTAACTTCAACGGACAAGTGGAAAAACGATTCGCAACAAAAATTTAACTTGAAGTGTTACGGACAAGTTTTCACATTGAACAAGTACATTAACAATCTGGCCGTAAAACTTCAAGTTTAAATTTTGTTGCGATTTTTCACTTGTCCGTGAAATAAAATAAATGTAGCATGAGTGATTTCACTCATAGCGGAGAGCTGGACTAGTCCAGCATAAGGCAAAAGACGGAACACTGAGGGGCTTAAGTGGATAGATAGATAAATCCGTGACTGTGGTGTGGCCATAGCACTTCTAGTTCTGTCTAGAGGCGCTAGTACCATCCCGACCTGACGAATCTCACACACGGGCCGTGACTTTTACCCGATGCGCGGGCTAGGGCCCTAAATCGGATTTCCCCTGGTAAAAAAAAACTGCCTTCACTCACTCATGTCTTAACTTACCCTTTGATTGTGTTACAGTTAGTAAAAAATCAAGAAAATGTGCAACGAAATTTTTATTATATTTCGCCTTCGTGCCTCGCAGCTGTATTCGAGCAAATATTTAATTCATATCCTAATTGAAATCGTCTCATTTTTGAAGTTAGAAGTACAATGTTTATACGTGTTATCAAAAGGATTGAGTTCTTCAGACGGCTTCAACTGTGATAAAGGTAAACATTAACATCTCGCAAATTCAAATTCAAAAGGTTTTATTCAAAATAAGTTCCACTGGAGAACACTTTTTGAAGGTCACACATATTAGTTAAAATTTAAGTTTACTTCATATTCTATGTACACCGGTTCGCAACGTGTTATTGCTGTTAAGGAGAAGAAGCGGCAACAAACTCCCCAGCAACACGTCCAGCTAAGCTTTTTTATAAGTTTCATACAGAATGTTACAGAATTATTTTTGAAGAATTAATGGAGTCGTAGCAAACAGTGCATACTCAATAAGACAAAGACACAATAAAAGGTAAGAAAAATATTATTATAGTTATAATAATGACATGACGTACTAAAATTTTAGGCTGTAAACAATTTGATCCAAGGCTACCTACCTACCTATACTCGCCTAGTCTTTATTTGGGTTCAAACCCATACCACACTTAATGTAGTGTGGTATGGGAGCCAATGGATTAAGGTACCTAGAGAGTACATAGGGTGCGTACAGCCTTGCTTTAGATTTCGACTCTGGTTTGTATTACACCAGCGTAATATAGAGAAAGCGTCCCAAAGTCAGCGAAGTAACCGCTTTAGTTTAGTAATTCTATAAAAAATACCCTGTTGACACTACGTATAATTTACAGTAGGAGGTGCAGCCGCCAGTTCGCCTCATTACCTGCGTCCTGTGTTTCCAGGTACAATGTATCAAATCTAGGTTAAAAGCACCAGAATTAAGAATAATTTTATATCGTTAGTGATTTAATAACTTTTTAAGGTATATTAAGTAAATAAGGTTATTTCTTATACAATCGTGTTCATAATCATTGCATAATAGTAGTAAAGTAATAAGTCTTAATCAACTCTTGAATGCTACACTTTTGAGCTTGTGTCTCCAATTTTGGGGGAACGCGGGGTATATAAATGAACAGTCACTTTGAAGGTCAATTGATGATGTGCAATCTTTTTAGCGATAGGCCTCCCATGTCCACCGTCCACATATTCGGAATATTTTTAAGCTACAAATAAGAGTTGTGTATCTATCTAACAATATGGAAAACTGTCCTTTATGAGGTTCCGTAACCATTTTACAGAACCTTTATTAATTCGTCATGACCAAACATCCGTCTGTCTATGGTGTATGTCCAAAACTAGGAGTATTTTTTCTCAGATAATACTGGATCTACATGGATGTAGTTTAACAGAAAGATATGATTGTGTTTTATTATTTATAATTATTCAATTATCCCATATATATAATAATAATATATAATATCAGCCCATAAATGTCCCACTGCTGGGCTCGGGCCTCCCATTATAGGGCAACGGACAGTATACCCGCCACGCTTGCCCAAGGCGGCTTGGAAGGTTTGACATATCGGTTATCTCGATGTGCAGGTTGCATCATGATGTTTTCCTTCACCGTTAGCACGTGGTAATTGTAACAATATGCACATTAGATCAGTAAACTGACTAAGAGGTTCCGGTCAGGATCGAACCCGCGCCCTTCGATTTAGGGGTGCGTGCGCTAACCATTAGGCTACCATGACTTATCCTATATATTACTATTTATTAATTAATAAATTAAATTATTGTAGCAGTGCTGGTTTAGCAACTATCGACTTTTGTTGTCTTTCTTATACACCATCCAAAGATTATCCGGAAGAAATCGCCATGGGCGATAACACCGCCGGTCGTACTTGTATATTAAAGAAACCTGTACACACATCTTCCTTCATTAACAACTCCTTCACAGTACAGGCTGTACGTTTATAGAACTCACTGCCACTCAACATCAAACTAGCTAAGTCAGTATCCTCTTTTAAAAACATGGTTTTTAATTAGTTTTGATCCTCTCAGTTATAATAGTGCTGTATGTATTATGATATGTACTGTGTTTATATAGTATATAATACAGATTTTTATTTATTTATTTTATATATTTTTAATATTTAATATTATTTATTGTCTACACCGCCACTGTTGTTTTACTATTTTCCTTATTTTAAGGGGTTGCCTGGAAGCGATCGCTTTAAGCGATAAGTCCGCCCTTTGTTCAATGTTTATTGTGTCTACTTTTTAAGAACGTACTTTTAATTTTTGTGAGGAATAAAGGCTTTCATTCGTTCATTCTATTTTTAAATCTGTATAGCACTATATACACAAGAAATTAAGAACCTCTTTATTCTACGACGTTAATTAAAATCTAGAAATCCCGTGCAAACAGTGAGTTCTGGGTAACACAAAACCTGCTCTGCGCATTTAGTGACAGTTCGTGAGCACACAAGTGGGCAGAGCGACCTTTGACACCGCCATGTTGCTCAGTGTACTTATTAAAGTAATTGATTTATTGAGTGCTAATAGTGCTTGCCTAGGTGATTAAAACAAGTCATCGAAACTTTATCGAGAGACAATTCAACCTAGTCAAACATATTTTTTGCTGTCTGGCATTTATTAATAATACTACTAGAATTTTCAGGTTTCAACGTATTTTATACTATTTCCAAAGGTTTATTTTACTTTTGACGTTTGCATGTCTATCAAGTTACATGTTTTTTGACAGTAAATTTCACATGAAACAAATTACATAATTGTCGTACTTCATTGTGGTGACGTAATAGTGCTGTTCTGTGAGTCGTGTAATGCACATACAAATTGAAAGTAATCGACTTAAAAATAAAAATGTTATACTTTAAAAAAATACCGCAATTATTATGAGTGTTTATAAAATGGCTTATTTAATATATGTAAAATATGTTATTTGAAATGTATTTTTTTTACATGATATACTTAGTCTTATTAATAAAAGATAAGTTGAATCGATTAAAACTTATTTATAAGTGAAGTCGATTTTTATAACAAATCGAGTCGATAATGCATTAGGACATTATCGACTAATTAATACGTCATCGAGGTTTCAATAAATGCTTGGAAAAGGTACAATAACTTTAATTTGATATTACAATTAGTTGATTTTTAGGGACCACGGTCTTTCTTGCGATGTCTTACGTCGGGCGCTTGCCACCGCTAACGTGCCAGCTTGTTTGGAGGCGAACGGTATTGCACGTAACGATGGTACGCGTCCTGACAGAATGACTCTAATTCCCTGGCAGCATGGCAAACTTTTGTGTGAAATGCGACCAGCGTAGACACGTTGGCCGCATCCCATTTAACAAACACGTCTAGATCAGTCGGTTTGGCGGCGAAAACAGCTGAATCACTCAAGCGATGCAAATATGTAACCATCAGTGAGAGTTACATGTTTGTGCCCTTTGCTGCCGAGACGCTTGGACCGTAGGGTCCAGAGTATGGTCTCATGGGAGCTTCCACCAAAATGTATCAAAACGACTCATTGACTTCAGCTTATCAGAGGGCTGGTGCCTACTTCGGGCAACGGGTCAGTATGGCGAGCCAACGAGGAAACGTAGCCAGCCTTCTGGGCACCTTACCCATAGCAGATGGGGATCTAGGCTCAGTATTCTACTTATAATCTTGAGGGACTATGGGCAGAATACAATACAAATAAGTTAAGTTTTTCTCTATATAAACTATGCCTAAGCGTGCGAAATTTCATATTCCTCCGTCTGCGCAATTTTCGTAAAAAGGGGGTTCAAAATTTTTGCTTCACGTATTAATATTGTTAGTTATTCGTGAGAATATAGAAGATCAATCTTGTTACTGTTTTTTTTATTTTTTATTGTAGTATAGGTTCGCGTTTGACCACATTCTTGCCCTATGTGGAGCGAAGATGTGGTCAAGGATGTAGCAAGCTTACCTAGAAAGTACCTATTCACACGGGACTTGAAGACACCCAGGTTATAAGTATCGGGAAAGACAAACTTCGGCAATGAGTTCCACTCCTTTGCGGTACGTATGATGAAGCTAGATGCAATGCGCTTCGTTCTTATAGGTGGAATATCCATCATAATATATCGATGCCGCATTCCGGTGTGTCTGGTTGTCCAATGATGGAAGGGAGATGGCGGAATCAGATCGAAGAGCTCAGCTGCACACTCTCCAAAGTGAATCCGATAGAAAACCGATAAGCTGGCAACCCTGCGTCGATGTTCGAGACTTTGCGTTTTGTCATCGAAAAGCTGGTCGTTCCCAACTAGTTTCCTAGCTCTCCGCTCAATCGACTCTAGTGCTTCGAGTTGATATTTGGTTGAGCCATCCCAAAGGTGAGAGCAGTACTCCATACTGTTGAATGGAAAGTTCAATCAATATGGGGGACAATTATTTAGAATAGCTATGAGTTTGTGTAAAATACGGAACCTATAATCGCGTGATCGTATATCATTTGTATCCCTTTGAATGAAAACACGGCAGCTTATAATACTTAACAACTTACATAGATAAGGATATCGAGTAATTTGTATAATGCAATGTAGCATTTATTAGCTGACTAACTAATTAAAATGTTTTTTAACAGCAATTCATCTTTATATACCTAGAACCAATATAAGATATGTAGATGGTATATAAGATAATACTACATATATAAAAATTAGACGGTTCTTTGCTATCTTTCAATTTTGATGCAGCATACGAAGTGTCGATATTGTGGCGACCGAGGGAAGAACTTTCTGGCAGCATAAGCCGGTAAGACTTTTGGATAAAGATAGAAGATTCTGGAAGGAAAAAATAAGGACGGATATATTTTAGAATGGACAATGAACGAAAGTATTAGAATAGAACGTTCGAGAAGGAAAAGACAGAGTTAGATAGATGTTAGAAAGGGAAAAATGATAAACGTAAGTTCACTTCTTCTACTAATGACACAGTAGAGTACAAAGTGACAAATGGAATATTAAAGAAATAATTTATTTAAAATCTATAAATATTATATAAATTACATACTATTGAATACAATGTAAGAAAACTTAACTTATTTGTATTGTATTCTACCCATAGTCCCTCAAGACTATAAGAAATAAAGGATATTAATTGGCATTCGGTAGCAAACACCTTCCTATCAGTTCTGCGCATTTCAACCAAAATTGTCGCTAGCACTACACTATTCTTGCAGGAACGGAGAAAGAATACAATTTCTTGCGGCCGGGCGGCTTATCGTAAGAGGTGACAAAACAACCCATAGCCAGTTGGTAGGATATTTGCTCGTCTGAATGGCTACCACCCCTCGTCTAGAGTATGCCGCCATAACAACCATGAGTTGTGTTCTAGAATTAATGGCCAGATTCCAGTCACCATTAAAAGAGCTGTAACGCATTTATAGCAACTTTGGTGTTACACGTGACCATAAGCAATGGCGAAAGCTTTCCTAATGTGCTTTAATGTATGTATTGCTGTGTGATCATTGTTGAATGAATAAATTATATCGACTTCCTGTTAGAAGTGTTAGATACGTCTGAAATTCCAAACCTGCTCAACGCCTACCGTACAAAAAATTATAACAGTGTATAAATGAATATTGGATAATTCCATAAATCTCTTTTCGTCGTGGAGCGTGCACCTTACATGCATTCTTGTGAACGACATAAGCGCGGCTCACGATCTGTCTTTGCAATAACTCTGGTAATTGACGTTAGCCACCCAGCAGGTCTGGCGCTGCACGCCAATGGGGATAAGTATGCATTTTAAAAATTTCACTATGTACAACAGGGACTTTGCTCGTGGAAGGGTAGGCAACAACCGACTATTCGACGAAAGGCTTCAGAGCCTAAGTCATCGACGTAAAGTCGCTAGTTTGTCGGTATTCTATAGGATACACTTCGGTGAGTGTGCCTCGGAATTGCATGAGCTGGTTCCACCCTCACCATTCTACCTCCGGACAAGCAGACGGACGCACTTACGCCACCGTTATATGGTGGAAATACCGACGAAGCGGACGACACGCTATGCTTCTACATTCATCGTACGCACCGCTGAAGAATGGAACTCTTTGCCTTCGTCTGTTTTTCCCGAAAAATACAATCTAAGTGTCTTTAAGTCTCGCGTGAACAGGTATCTTCTAGGTAAGCGTGCTCCACCTTAGACTGCATTTCCGCCTGAGACATGGTGCAATGTCGGTCAAACGCGAACCTATTCATTATAAAAAAAAAGGGTAAGTCAAGCTGGAATAAATACTTTTTTGACATATATGTTGTATTTAAAAATACCACATTAATGTTACAACCTAGACGCCGACAAAAACCAATTCACACCTGCATACTTGTAAAACACACATTTTATTACCGTTCGGAATTTTGACATCTTTAGTTTACTTATTTATTGGCATGGGTTTACTAATTATTCTAGAGAACAGGCCAGTGTTGTATTGTAATCTTTTATGGCAGTCATTGGTTAATGACTGCCATAAAATATTACAATACAAGACTGGTGTGTTGGATTAAAGTCGACTTAGATACGGAGACATTGCAGTTGCGCAGTATAAAATGATGAGCTGATGGAGGGGGGAGGCAGTCGAGCGATAACCACGAGCGAAGCAAGGCGTGTACTGCAATCGGGAGTTTTTTTAGTAACGGACTGCGCGTGCAGATGAGGTGAAACTTCCTTGGAAATTCCCTCGAGCAAGGTGCCCCCGGGTCGAAAACCCAGGTAAAGTTCTGCGGTCTTCGGCCCAACAATATAAAGTCAAGTTTAATAAAAAAAATATTCTACTTATAGTCTTGAGGGACTATGGGTAGAATACAATACAAATAAGATAAGTTTTCTTACATTGTATTCAATAGTATGTAGTTTTATCACTGTGTTAATAAAAAAAAAAAATTGGCAGACTGAACGGACGCCAGAGAGCCTGCGGCCCCGGCCCACTCATTAGACACAAGTAGCTATACAAGACTAACTTAAGCGTATTACTGGGGAGTTTCTTCCGCCGCTTCTTTTCTACCAGCTATAAAATGTTGCGAAGCGATAGGAAAGGTAGACTAGACTCAGCTCCGCGGGCGGAGTCGATAAATCATCCCCATTTGCATGGCTTCAGCCTGTTGGCTAAGCTCATCCAGCCTTTTACAGCTTAATCCAATAGTCATCGTCCCGCAGCTGTCGAGCTGAGGTCGAACCTCACAGAAGGTGCCTCCTCGAGCGGGCTGCTTCCGGGCTGAACGCCTCCGCTCCCACCAAGCCGGTTATTGCTGAAACAGACATCTGCGGCTATTCAGCCGGATCCTGCACAAAAAAGAATCGTTTTTAATTATTTTTCAAAATGTAACATACCCAGCTTCGTCTTCCAGGCGCACAATATTGTAACCGTCGCTATAAGCTACAGGTAAGGTGGGTCGCGTGCGGTGACTTCCCTATGATAATTTAATTGTTATGCGTGCACTTAGGCATATATTTATAGATTGGCATAACGTCTCGACGTATCTATACAGCGATATAGACAGAGTTTTGCAAAAATATATTAAACATTTTTTATATGATATGTGATAGTAAGAGTAATATAAAAGGTATAATAATAATTATACCTCCCATATTTTTTTATTCTCCGTCTCCTAACGCACACGCAGGTTTACTTCTTTTCTTATTTTTTATCGTTTTTTTCTTTTAAGCTATTGCATAGCTTTTATCGCGGGCTTTGAGCGCGGCGACCGAATCAAGAAATTCCGTAACAAAGATAAACCCTAACACCCCCAACTCCGACTACCATGCAGCTCGGCCGAGCGTTCGCTTAACGTGTATATATATGGTACGACTGTACGAAGCTCGCGCGGATCGAGACGAGCTGCTCCGAAATCGGACGAATACGTAAGCAGCTGTTTCTGAGAAAGTACACAGGTGTATAGGTATCTATCATATCTTTATAATGCCACATTCACCACATGTGCGTATAGGCATATATATTAGGGTAATCCAAAAAAAAAAAATTTTTTTTTTTTTCCAACAGGCTCAAAAGTTTCTTTTGGGTGTAAAAAATTTCTGTGAAAAGATGAGCCATTAATATTAAAATTGTCCTCATCGCATTTTTTTAATTCCCATAAGAATAACACAGGAAATTTATTTTTGCTTCTGATTTTAGTACCGTTCAAACGACTGGTTGACTGATAAATCGCTGTTCCAATCTTTATAGAGAATTGAACGCTTTACAAAAAAGGTCTGATATCATTTTTTTATTTGTCCACGCGTTCAAAAGTTATTCAAGGTCAAAGTTCAATTATTCAAAAATTTGATCGAATTTTATAAATTAGTTGGTTTGTTGGTTTCAGTGTCAAAATAAGGATCATTTTTTTGTCAAATATAATACAGTTCAGAAGGATTTATTTGAAGGCACGCAGCGAGCGCGAAAACTAGCGTTTGTACACGAGCACGTATGTCGTGCGTTCGTGTTGAAGGCGTGAGTCGGGCTGTAGCCGAAAATCAAAAATTTACAAATCAAAAAATCTTATCAGACCTTTTTTGTAGAGCGTTCAATTCTCTATAAAGATTGGAACAGCGATTTATCAGTCAACCAGTCGTTTTAACGGTACAAGAATCAGAAGAAGCAAAAAAAAAATTCCCGTGTTATTCTTATGGGAATTAAAAAAATGCCATGAGGACAATCTTAATATTAATATTAAGGGCTCATCTTTTCACAGAAATTTTTATACACCCAAAACAAACTTTTGAGCCTGTTTGGAAATAAAATAAAATAAAAAAAATTTTTTGGATCACCCTAATATATATTGTTCGTGCCTACCCCCCAAGGGACCTGACGTGAAGTTATATATGTATATATATATATACATAGGCATACCTATGTAAATACAACAGTGAATAGCAGTTGCTGGTGAATAGTGTACGCGTAAAATTTGTGTGTAAAGTGTTTTAAATATGAATAAACAAAGTTACTTCAGCAATAAACAAAATATGTATAAGAGTTATTGATTTCAGTCAAAATAAACATATAAAAAAACCACTTTGGTTCAATCGTACAAATCAAGAGACAGAAAGAAACTGGCCTAAATCGGCTTAGTGCTCTCTCTAACTTACTTCCTAAGTCTATCAAAATATTGAACAAAGCTCGTCCTCCATTCGTTGCACTGTAAGTTAGGGTTGTCATACAATAAAATTGAATGAGTCGAACAATCAAAAGCATTCATTGTGATCAGATATTACTTACTATTTGTATATAAACATCTTTAGTGTTACACTTCAAATGTGCTTCAATTATGGATCACACAATACGTACCAAACAAGGATTCAAATAAACAAAAAAAGCTCGTTTAGGAGCTTTTGAACTATGATCTTGCTAAACTTCATCTACAGAAATATGATTTTATCATCTTAATAAAAGTCGCAGCCTAATATATCGAGCCTGTATATGGAAAAACATCGTAAGGGATCCATTATAAGTATTACAGTTTTTTTATTATAACATACAGCAAAAATAGTTTAGAACTTTACGTCTAATCTGCCATAATTAATATTCAGCCCGGTTTACCGACAACCTAGGTAAGGGTCACCGGCAGAGGTTGGATAAGGAAGGCAAGACCAGGATATGTGACGCAGATTTATTCATATGCTAAAAAAACGAACAGCGAATTCACAAATGTAATTTAACTAACTAAAATCACAATAAAAAGTAAGGCCAATAACAGATTTTCCCATATAAACTAGCACTCTAGTAACAATTTTGCAAAGCAAATGTATTTTTATTATTTTAATTACATGTTTTTCTTTTTCTTTTTATCGACAGGCAAACACACATATACAATATAATACACAGATCATCATCATCATCATCCGAGCGTTAAATCCCGGTTGCGTTCGGAGCGTTCACTCCGACGCCCAGGGTCTGCTTTCCTACTTTTTCTACTCCACTTCGCGTGGTCTTCGTCATCCCCCGTTTTGAGACTACTGGCACGCATGTCATCCTTCACGACGTCAAGCCAACATTTCTTGGGCCTTCCCCTTCGACCTGGACCTGGCGGAGGTGGCATGGCTAGACATTTGTTCCCCACATAATTAACAATACAATACACAGATATACAATAGTATATCCCCAAATTAAGCAAGTTAAGCTTGTGTTATGGGTAATATACAACGGACTACTCTGGGACCGATCCCAGACACCCAGACCATAGTAAATAACGGAGAAAATACATTTCCGAAATTTACTATACCAGGAATCGAACCCGGAGTCTCTGCGTTTTTTTTTTTTTTATCTATATTTTTTTGGGACTTTTGCCACATAGGCATGTCAGCCCCATCATCTCCTAAAGTACTATAACTTATAACTAAATATTAAATAATGAGCTGGCTAACAAACTAGCCTTCTTTGAGGCTGGCTCTGACAGAATTTCTGTGAAGATACCTACATCAAAACGATTCAGTCCCAACTCCCCCATCAGTTGTTCTCTACCATCTCTATTTCTGCTGCACTCCATTAAAAGATGTTGGACATCTTCACGAGTTCCACACACTAGGCAGTTGGGAGAATCAACCTTACCCATGAGGTGGCTAAAACTTCTTGTAGGGAAATGACCGGCTCGGATTCTATGTAATAGCTTTATATATGGCCTGTTGAATTTCCCTACCGAAAACCATGGAATTTGGGGGGGTTGAGACTGTATCGTTTTGTACCATATGCCTTTTTCTTTTTCAGTCTCTGCGTTGAAGTGAGGTAGCCCGGTAAAGGCTTAGCCCGCTCAACCACAGAGGCCGTCAATTTTGTTAGTGGCTACGTCCGAATCCGTTGGAACTTCCCACATAACAAAAGCCTCTGAATGGCTCTCGTTGGCTATTTGCAGCCTCCGAAGACCTTTGCGGGCTTTGCGTTGGCTTCGTCTGCGACTTAGTTAAGTAACCATTGCCGTTCTATGGCCATCTGCCAGTAGAGTTAGTCATTTATCCGTGCAGGAACGAAGAAAGAATACAATTTCCTGCGGCCGGGCGACCTGTCGTAAGAGGCAACAAAACAACCCGCAGCCAGGAGGTAGGGCATTCGCCCAACTGGTTGGCTACCACCCCTGGTTTAAAGTATGTCGCCATAACAACCTTGAGTTGTGATCCGGCATTAGTGACCAGGTTCCAGTCTACCTTAAGAGAGCAGTAGTGCATTTGTAGCACCTTTAGTGTTTCAAATGTCCATAGGCCATAGCCGCTTTCAATCAAGTGGATAGCCTATTAGTGGCTTAGTGACCTTCGCGACTCCGAAGGCTACTACGCGACTTTCAAACTAGTATGTTAACTACAGAACCATACAAATAAATAAATACTCGACAACCCTGCAACTCACAGCGGCATTACAAAGCGAAATCATAGATCTTTACAACGATCGTGTTATATACAGTACGTTACTATTTTAGTAATGGAACCAGTACTAAATCGTACTATTCCCAGTACCGAGCACTAAATATTATGGACATGCAGTATTGCAATGTGTTTAATCGACTAATGATATTGGATTGACTTTAATTAGTATTCCTTATTGATACTTATGTGGAACGTTTTAACTTTTTTTATAAATGGTTTCTGTAATATGCTTTTTATTCTTAATATGAGAATGTTCTACTTATGTTTTAATGATTGCGGATTGTTTGATTTTTATATTTAAATTTTTATCTAGCTATATTCGATTTATAAATAAAATTATAATAGGCAAAATTGTATATTCCCAAATTAAGCAAGTTACGCTTCTGTCGGTAACATACAACGGCGTGCTCTGGAGCCGATCCTAGGCACCCAGACAATAGTACAAAACGGAAAACACGTTTCCAAAATTGACCATACCAAGAATTGAATCCAGAGCCTCCGCGTCGCAGTGAGGTAGTTAGGTAAAGACTTAACCCGCTCAACCACAGAGGCCGTGAAATAAACATGTAACTAGATTAAATTACACTGTTAATAGTTATATTGATAAATATTAATCTGTGTAAAATAAAAACATTATTAATCACTTAAGGGTTAATACTCCTATGACACCACCTTGATTTAGAGATGGGGTTAATTCTGACCTGATTTGTATATCGGTACAAAAACCATGCTAACGGGGAAGGAAAATATCCTGATGAAACCAGGCGACAACCAATATGTCAAACCGGCCAAACCGCCTTAGCGAAGCGTCCTACCACTTTTTTTTTTATTTTTTTTTTATTTAAGTACTGATGTTTCTAACGAGGTTATAGTCGGATTCACTCGCACAGCACTTTGTTTCACCATCTAAAAAAAAGTTATAATTTGTACAATGTATTTAATTTTAACTGAAGCGAAAAGTGTTTGTCAAGATCGTAACAAGTGGAGATCCATCGTCTCTGCCTACCCCAATGGGAAACAGGCGTCACAATATGTATGTATGTATGTAATTATTGCACATTTACAGGAGAGTTTCTTGATATCTTACTGAGTTCCTAATTTTAAATGGATGGAGCTTGTTGGACTAAGTTGGAAGTTACGGGGGGGGTCAAAAAGAGGTGGGGGGGTATATGGGAGAAAAGGGGGACGGAGAGGATTTGAGGGGGGAGGTCGTACCGCGTTGTATAATATTTATTACACATATATTAATATAGTAGATATAAGTCATATAGAAGAACAACCATTCCCTTAAAAATTGGAGGTGGGGGGGGGGTTAATCCCAGCTGTGGGGAGTCTATAGACTGTTGTTATTTATATATTACCTCATCACGTCCGGATGTCTGTAGCATCTCTGTTTTTCCTGCGTCCGTTCTTACTTCATAAATCATTTTCCATCACGCGGATCATTATTTACCGGTCTGCTATATTCCAACATGACTCCAACAAAGAAAACTCATATTTAAGTTACCATATATAGAAGTTTAAAGCGAGAACCAGAAGCTAACAATGCAAAACAATATATTTTAATGGTCATTTATTAAGTTGGCCATAGAATATCTGGCCCCACGGGTGGTTGAGATTATCTGTGTCGTGCGCACGCGCCGGCAGATGCGTATCGGGTGAGATCGGCTTTATTCGGCTCAGTTCGGATGAAGCTGGACTGATAGTAGGTTATATTCAAATTCAAAAGTATTTATTCAAAATAAGCTCCACTGGAGAAACTTTTTTAAGGTCATACATATAAGTCAAATTTACTTCCTATTCTATATAAATACACCACTTCGCAGCGTTTTATTGCTATTAAAGTATTTTATTAAACTCCCCAGCAACACATCTAGCTAATAAAATTGTTTTTGTTATTTTTTTACTTTTCGAAGAATTAATGCAGTTGTAGCAAACAGCATGTACCAAGTAAGACATAAATATATACATACACGTTGTCTGGAATTTAAAAGAGACAATAGGATTACATCCAGAAAACGTTACTGTTCCCGCAGTATAGACGAAAAGATAACGCTTTATTTTCGTTTTATTGGCTGTACAAAAATACATCGTCATAGCAACAATAATGACAACATAGCTTTAATATTTTGCTCTCATGCTAATTCCAACTTCGCTAGATGATGTAACGGGTATTCATCAAAAGTGTTTCCGAGAGTTAAGAAAAAACTTGAATGGATTGACAAAACTGTGTTAACGAGGGGGAAATCCAATTGAGGTCTATCAGCCACGCGAGGATTAGCGACCGGTGTGTGGGATTCGCCAAGTCGGGATGGCATTAGCACCCCAAACCGCAGTGTTTTTGCCACACTATAGTCAGGGATGACCACTAAAACCCCTCCGTGTTCCGGATTCCCTTATGCCCGGGCCACGAGTACATGGCATAGTCCCTCCGTGGGCCCTGGCAGGCGGTGGCCCTAAAGCCGCATCCATTTCCAGAGAAACCCCACGGCGTCTTCAATATCTCATTGCGTGGGACAGTCTGTAACGTGCCCCTCGGGAGGAGAGATGAGTCCGGTGGAATACCGAACACTCTTTTCTCAGGGAAGCTCACGGAGGCCGAAGGTTGCTAGGCTTGCCCTCCAACGCCGACGCGTCCTCCTTTGACGGGCGCGGAGCTAGGACGTATGGTTACGTCCCCACTTTGCCTCCTCATTCGGAAGCATGATTCGCTTACAAAAGGAGGAGACGGCGTCTCATCCTATATTGACATGAGCGATCATGGGGAACATAACATTCAAGTTCCGACTAAGAACTGCTTATAGAAGTACTAAGATCACAAAGCAAAGCGTGCCGCAGGCCATAGCTAGTAAATGGTTATTTGACAGTAAGAAAATACTATCAGTAATTTATGTATACGACCATAACTATAAAGTATAGTAATGGGTCTTGGACGGTTTTATTGGCCACTGCAATTAAGGGTTGAATAAACATTAGCTTTGTAAATCCTGACCATGCCCTGAGCGTTACGCGGCTACCTGCAGTTCTTTATTCATATAATATGCTAATAGTTAATTGGCTGAATAGATTTTATACGAGAAAAAATGTTAGTGAATATTAGACTTTATTTCTTACAGTAGCCTATTATAATCCTGGCTGAATATAAAATGTGCAACAGTAAATAGATTCAAGCAATTTTTATGACAGCAATGACAAGATCTGTCTTTAAATTTGTATGAAGCAATAAAACTACATACATACATACATAACTTCACGCCAGGTCCCTTGCGGGGACTTTAGCAAGGGAAGCAATTAAAGTGATCCCTGTAAACATAAAACTGAGTCATTCAATGTTATTGTTTCCTCTCAGCTCCGCGTCTTGCAATGATCGATCGATTCAATGTTGATCCGTCTAAAAACAGCATTGAATATAAAAACAAAACAAATTTTATAAAATTGAAACATCAATGTCCATATTTTTTTTTCAAACTTAGAATCAAATGGCATGCTATTTAAAGCATTTTAAAGTTAACGTCAATTGCAAAAACACATTGTCAGTTTTTGTTAAACATTTCCTGTTACAATCGTATTAGTAGCAACAAGCTTCGAGAAATATTATTTTTTTATTTATTTAATTTCTAATTCCGGCACGAATTAGATTGCAATCATGCCATGACGCTTTGAGAGTAACGGAACGAAATGTCAAGTTGACAGAAAATTCGCGGCCATTTTTTACTCGCTCACTCAAGAATCCCATCAAGTTCTTTTATTTGATATTCTATTAATTTTTGTTCACCTGTCATTTTTTAATTAACTGTGACAATGGCATAATGCCGAGTGCGTATAATAGACTAGAATACTCAGGTACTTTCTTTGCAAATGTTTTCACATACAGGTCGTTCCATTAGTAGCTCACAACGCCCAAAATGTTCGTGGCGAAAATGTCACTACTGACGTCATCATTTTCAATCACACAACGCTCATAATTGAGCAACCCAATTAATATTTTCCTGGAAACGGCAACGTTTTACTAAAAGCTGTGGTATCCTATACTATGACACTACCTGCTGCTCGTTGTGGCGTTGTGTCGTGTCGTGTGTGTGATAAATAATTTCCGCAGTACCTGGCCTTTGATTCCCGCACAAAAATCGACAGTAAGGAGAGCGTAAGGCAGCAGCAGTAATAGAATTAAAAATAGAGAATGTTAACATTTTTATTATAGCCGAAATACAAGTTGACCTGTACAAGTATACAGGCCCTACTGATGAAAAGCTGTTTGTTACCGTCGCCTATGGACGATTGCAGCAGAGATGTTACCAACGCGTTACTGGCCTCAAAGAAATTTTATGACACACTTTATAAAACCGCATTCCGTAGCGCTGTAGGAAAGAAAACAGAAGAAACCCATTTCAAATCCCCACAGTGCAATATTAAGAATATACGAAAAACATTGTAAAAATTAGAAGCAAGAAATTAAGAAATTAGAAAACCGATTTTAAAAGATTAAATAAAGTATAAAAAGAATAAGACAAATAAGAAAAATGAGAGAAATATAGAAACATAAAAAAGGACACCGCCACAAAAAAATCTCACCGCCTCCGTTGGCTCGGTCGCGTGGCACGCATGGGAGAGGATCGCAGTGGAACAGGGCCTATTTGGAACCTATTTGCCCATAACTGATAAGCAAGCGCACAGGATAGAAACAGGTGGCGTGTTCTCGTCTCGGAGGCTAAGACACATTTTGGGTCGCTGAGCCAACGGACACGACCCCTAAAAAAGCACAAAGCCTAAGAACTCTTATTTAAAAAAATTCCCACAGTGCGCAATAGAAACGTTCTTACACACTCGCGCCGCCGGTTTTCGTCGTCGTTCTCGTCTCGTCGTAGGTATAATAAAAACGTGAAGGGTTAGTTACTAAATCATTCGCGTTTCAAACGTCTAACAGAATCTTGGAAAATAGTATCTAAGCAATACCCAACTCATGGAATAGCCAATTGTTGTAAATAGAAATTGTGTACGGCACAAATGCGCTGGTCGTGCACCCAATGACCGGACCACCGGCTACGCAGTTGATAATGGCATGTTTTACATTTAAATCACCATTTAGATATATTTTATGTGTCCCGATTGTGGCCAAATTCGTTTGCTACCTCTTTTCCTGTTCAAGATTTACTGTGCTGCTAGAAACTAAAATCAGGTTTCCTATAAGCAAGGTAATTAAAGTATTTGGGAAACTATATTGGCAAGCACGGAACCCTAAAGCAGTCCACTTTTTTATATCAATTTGTAGTCTGTTCAAATTAGACCAAAATATAGGAGTGCAGTTACAAAAATTCGCACCCAGCTGAAAATTGGTAGGATTGTTCAAAACACCATTATAAATGAAATCTAAAAAGTTATCATCGATCCGATACCTGGAAAAAAAATTACGCTGGGTCTTCGCGATTTTCAGCAGAACGGTAATTAATTATCTATAAAAAATGTCTTAATATTTTTTTCCTAAGAGCCACCGTTTTTTAAATATAACAATTTGCTGAAAATCGCAAAAACTCCGTTTTTGTGACCTTTAACCCCAAGTTAAAAAAATTCAGGTATCGGATCGATAAGAGCTTTTTAGATTTCATTTATAATATTGTCTTAAACAACCCTACCCATTTTCAGCTGGATGCGAATTTTTGTAACCTCGGGTGTCTAAATAGACCGGACTATTGGACGAATCAGCCAAAATGATGACTCAATGACACTTCAGATAATCAGAGGGCTGATGCCTACCTTGTACATCAGATCACTTTGGCGATCCAACGAGGAAACGTAGCCAGCCTTCTCGGAACCTTTCCCATAGAAGATGGTGACCTAAGCTCAGTATAGTCTTGAGGGAGGGACTATGGGCAGAATACAACATAACTAAGTTAAGTTTTGTTTTATTGTATTCGTTTAAAAAGCCATTGTAATAAATCTGGAAATGGCACAAGTTTGTAACCAAAATAATTAAGTAATTTAATTGAGGTAATTATTGTATTTTTCAACTCCTTAAGTATAAAACTTAAACATCATCAAACTTTCAGAGTGGCTTAAGAACAATATAAAAATCACTACTTTGAAAAATTGTAGTCCGATTAAATTACACTACTTGTTGCCAAGAAATTCATACTATATACTCATATTATTATAATCGGCGGACAAACGCACACACTGTATGTCCCCAAATTAAGCAACTTACACTTGTGTTATGGGTATTATACAACGGACTACATTAGGGCCGATCCCAGACACCCAGACCATAGTAAATAACGGAGAAAATACGTTTCCGAAATTTAGCCTAGAGCCTCTGCGTTGAAGTGAGGTAGACAAAGGCTTAGCCCGCCCCACAGAGGCCGTCATCGTATGGAATTTATAACAAATAACCAGGAGACAGCAAATGAAAGGATAGTAAGATTCAGGAAACATAAATGAAGTCTAGTTCTCAATGATAGATGAAGCTAGTACCGCCCTATCCCGGCACTTTGTATACTAAGCACAAGTTAATTTGCAGATACTTCGTATGATAAATGCATATCAGTTATATGTTTATATGTAACCACAGAATAATAACCAAGTGTACTTAATATACCGCTGTTATTACAATGTTAATATCCTAATAATCAAGCAAGTGTGTATAATGAGCAGCAGATCAAGCGACAAGTGTCCACAGTTTTTGTCATTTGAATAACGCTGATATACTCGTATGGCTGATATCACACTGACAGTATACATATATATAGTATAGTATATAGTAGTATAGTATACTCTATATTCACGTAATTAATATTATTCATATTATATATTTAAAGAAATAGTAGTCCGTCCGTCTCAGGCTGCAGTTGAAAACCAGCACAAAGCACCCGTTGTTGCCTGGCAGTTGCTGAACGGTACCTTTTTGGTATCATTGCGAGACATTATTGTTTTGATGTATACTCAATATAATGCCCATTTTATTATTATATTTTCAATGTGTCTCGTTATGTGTTATAAAAAACAAATATTTTTCTTTCTTTCTTTGAGTACAGTAGATATTCTATGCTTCTGAACTATGTTATAAAAACCTTTGCTATCGGCGCCGGCGCAGGCGTAAAGTAACGCCTATCTTATATTAACATAATTACACAGCGAATTGGCGTTGCTGGGATTAATCGCTTAATTAGATCACGACCGCCATTTTCAAGCACGGCTACTTTGTCTAGATGCATCTAAAATTGCTTTGCAAAAACATGTAATAAGGTAAAGTACTTAATAGCGGCTTTTATAATGTCAGCACATTCATTTTCACCAGTTTTTCAACTTCCAGAATAACCTAGACATACTGTTCAAAAGTGCCGTAATATTACTAATATCAGTTAGTTTTTGGTGCTCGGGTAGACGATACCGATAACGACACACCATCATAACTTCGTTACCCCACCGCCACCGCGCTGCTATTTTCTTATACGGACGCCCGCTCAACAATATAAGTGCGGTAGCGGCACGGTGGTGATGTAGTGTACTTACACGTACACGCTTAGTTTTGGAATGAGTTTTATAAAATACCGTATTTTTATATTACCTTGATCTGCGTCCTTCCATCTGTCCGCCTGTCTTTGTATGGAAAATACCTGTTTTTGGTAACAAATCTATACATATAAATAAAATTGGAGTGTCTGTTTGTAATATTGAAATAACCGCTTTTTACTACATGCATATGAATATATATACGGTACATACATCAAAATAACATTTTTTACAATTTTTGTCTGTCTGTCTGTTTGTTCCGGCTAATCTCTGAAATGGCTGAACCGATTTTGACGGGACTTCTATTGGCAGGTATCTGATGTAATAAGGAGTAACTTGGCTACTTTTATTTTAGAAAAATTCTTTTATATTGGAATTATGACGATTTTCAATCACTACGCGGGAGAGACTGCGGGGCGTAGCTAGTAGATTTATATAAATGACATTTGACAAGGTGTAGTGTACCTATTTACGCAGTGCAAAATTACCTTGTCAGATTTTGAACAAGTTAGAGGTCGCCGCCTTACATTAACAAAGCGTTGAAATTTTTTTCAGTATAATTAGGTGCACATTGTGTACTATATGCCACGTGTGTGCTATAGTTACATCTTTATAAATCACTACAATGTTCCTTATTCTGACGTTGATGTTGACTTTTTATTGAAGACGAGAGGTCGCGAGTTATTTGTGACGCAGCTGTTTCTCTAACTTTTAAATTAAGAAGTAGAAAAATTGAAAAAAAAAATTCAATCGCTCCCTCGTAGTAGAATTGCGTGGTAAAAAATTCAAGATTGTAGAGCCTAAAAAAACGAAAATCAAATTAAATAAGAGCCGTCGTGATTTTTGAGAAGTTCAGCATTTTCAATCATTGGTTTCTTCTATGGGTAAGGTGCCCAGAAGACTGGCTACGTTTCCTCGCTGGATGGCCATACTGTTCCATTGTCTAAGGAGGCACCAGCCCTCTGATCACCTAAAGATTCAATGAGTCGTTTTGTTAAATTTTAAATGACAAGTTGAATGATGAACAAGTTGATGATGAAAAGTTACTTATTTTTAAAAGTTGTATTAATTTTAAATGTTTTAAGTCCTGTTATATCAAAATCCGTGGTCTGCCTATGCGCTGTATAAACAATAATAACCATTCCATTAATCACAGACCTTCAGCGGCTCTCGTCAGTCTTTTCACAATAACCATTGTTCAATGAATTCACATTATTGAATTGCTATAACGCTATAAGAAGTTTCACCAGTGATTGCGAGACTATGAAAGTATGTTTCAAACCCTTGGGATTGGGATTATTTCTTAAACACAATTATTGTGTTTAAAAATAATTTCATAATAATAGCCCGAAAAGAATGTAATTCAAGAAATAATAAACTATATAAATAAAAATATTTTATCTGTCCAGGAACGGAGAAAGAATGCAATTTCCTGCGGTCGGACGCCCTGTCGTAAGAAGCGACACAACAACCCACAGCAAGGGGGTAGGATATTTACCCTTCTGGATGGCTGCCACCCCTGGCCTAGATAATGCCACCATAACAAACTTGAGTTGTGTTCCGGCAGTGGAGGCCAGGTTCCAGTCTCACTTTAGAGAGCAGCAGCCAGTAAACTTACATATATAAAATCATTTTAGAAATTATAGAAATGTATATACGCGCTTAACTTGAGAACGACTTTACCGATTTTGATGAAATGTTTTGTATATGCTGTGAGTCCCAGTATTATTTAAAAATACAATTGGAACCGGTAGGTGGACTTAGAATCGGGTTCTAGGATCTTACTAATATCTTGACCGGATTTTGATGTTTTTTGTGTGTTCGAATGGGTCCCCGGATGGTTTAGATTCACAATTAGAACCAGTAGTTGGCGCTGGGATGGGCTCCTAGATTTTTATTTTTCAGGACAGGACAACATCTGGCTACTAATAATTATAAAATAATAATTGATAAATTAACTATTATTTACAATGCCCGAAATGCTGGACTATTTTTCTTCAAATTAGGTAAAGAGTAATATTTTTTTATATATAATTTTCATTTGAATTCTTCATTATATTTCACAGATAACGAAACCAGTGGTAAAATTCATCATTTTACCATTGCCCAACAGTGGGTGCAACATGAGGGTAGCTAAAAAGTTCACGACACAAACTGTTTTGTCACCGACATTCCAGGTTCTATTAATAATTATCTACTTACAGATTTATTACTTTTAATTCAATACAATTGACAACACATTCTATAAATAAACTAACCATACTTACAAATAAAACCTTAAAACAAGTTAAATACTAAATATAAACTATACATACAAATTAATTAATTGATGTCATCATCTTCTACATCTTCTTCTACTTCTTCTTTTTCTTATGTGTAAAAATGAAAGTTTGTCTGTATGTCCTTTATAGAATCGTAAACTATACATTTGATCATGTGATGATCTTTAGCAAAGTTGTTATGCTTGAGCCAGAGAAGGTATCCGAGTTGGTTCAAATTGGACCCGGTAGGTGGCGCTGCTGTCGGCATGTCGATTGAAGCTTTTCCGGGCAGGATGACGTCTGCTGGGACAGCTAGCTTGCTACAATAAAATAGTAAAAATATATATACAAACTATATATACAAATTAATATAGAAAAGGCAGTGCTGTATGTATAAGTATACATAATGTGCATATCTGTACCTGTCATCGTATTTACAGTGTACACGTATACCAAATTTCATTATTTCACAAAAAATATATGCATCTTCGCTGACCTAAACTCCAATTAGGTTAATTTGTTACCTCATATGTAGTTTTATAATTAACATTAAAACGTGAATGTTTTTACTTCCCTCGTCTTAAATGCCTACTGTTGGGCAATGTTAAAATTCCAATGTTTAAACTGGTTACGTTTCCTGTGAAATTAAATGAATAAATCAAGTGAAAAATGTTTTTTAAACCTGTTAATCTAATTTTGAGTTTACGTCAGCGAATATGAATGCACGCAAAATCGAAAACATGGCTCTACTAGGCACAAATATTTGGGGACCTTTGTCTTAGAGGCTTCTACGTGCAAAAAAGGAGTATAGCCGGACTTAGATAAGAAAACAATAAATTACAATACAATATTCTTTCTTGTACATTGTACATTACATAGAAAAAAAATACACAAAAAACTTACTTACTAAAAGGTAGTACAATGGGCGGCCTTCTTGCTAAAAGCAATCTCTTCCAGACAAATTTTGGACGCACAAGATCCTATTACATAGATAGCGTTGGCGTGCAGTTGAAATAGATATTAATACATATAATAATAAAATAATTATAATAATCTATTCCTACATAGACATACGAAACAAACAATAAACACGTTATACAGTTATAACATGCATAAAACCTATAAGGTTGAGTGCAAACGGGCGACTGACCACAGCCACCGGCAGCAACTACAAGTGGATCACACACGCATTTTCATACGAGTAGTAGAGACTCGCCGCAGACGTGCGGCCGTCCACTGGTGGCTGTGGTCGGTGGTTCGTTTGCGCGTAGCTTAAGTCAAATTGGACTGGCGAACCAGGAGTACCATCCTAGTTAAAGATAAACAAACGAACGATAATTCTATTGAGTTTGGTGTGTAGTGACCATTCCCCTTATTAGATCGCAGATAATATTTCTTTACAGCCCATTGGATACAATTAAACAATATTAGAACAATGCGCACACGCCGCCATTCTGTTAACTTTCTTATGATCCTATTATCCAATGCACACCATACAATAATTTTATTATATTTGATACTTTGATTTCTGTTTTTCTTATCCATTCTGTTAAAAATAAAACTCTTAAGAAATCGTCACGTCGATCGATACATGTGTACTCTCATATGTGGTCTGGTTAGTCAGACTTTGCAAAATTATAATAACCTTCTCAATATGTGGCGGAGTATTTGCTTTTAACTTTTGACTCAGATGAAAACAACCATGTTCAGTAGCGGACTTACGAATAGGCTGAGAAGGCTGGATTTTGAAGATTTTGGAGGGTCGGCAAATATGAGGGCAATATTTTAATTGTCTTACAGAAATTATGTCTTACTTAAATTCGAAGACTAAAAATAAGATAGCTCTTATGAAGTCCACATAAACAATTTAATATGTAATGTGTCCACACTCAGATAACATTTTCTACAATTTGAGTATCTAGTCGCTTTTGATGGCTACGGCAGAAACCAATGCTGCAATCCCCTGCTTCACAATTTACAATTACGAGAAGATAAGATTGTGTAGTTAAGACGGTAATGCACAACTAATAAAGATATAGTGACAAAAAATGTAATTATTAGGATTATGAACTAGGGTATCGATATGTACAGGTTGTGCGGTAAAATTTGAATAGCCTACAAGCGGCAAATGTCTAAATCCGCCCATGACACTGTTACCAGATGGGGGGATTCCCTGCAAATTCGGGGCTTTTTTGACGTCGGGGGGAAATCGGGGGTAAAGATTCTTTGGGGGACATTATTTTGATGTGAGAAATTTTGGAGATATTTTAAGTATCAATAATTCAGCTATAAACACAATTCCCATCACTACAATTATTATAATATTTAAGTCAAAATACGGTATTATTACTTTATCTTAGAATTATGCTCTACTAGTGAATCATACTTCAATTCAATAGTTCATTTTAATAATTCAAATCATTCGTTCCTTAATTTATGTCATTTATTTCTTATGCCGTCTCTACTACGCGTATCTCATAGGCTACTTTGCGTTAGAGACTCACAACGACCACGTTCGCAGCCACGGTTTTTCCCGTTTCACTTATTTGCTGGTGTCACAATCGTAAACTCAAGTGGAACGGTTATTTAACCCACCTATTGACACGGGTCGTTGTGAGCGCCCCGCGAGCGAAAATGATGACGTCATTAGTGAAGTTTTCGCTACGACGGTGGTTTGGCTTTTTTATTTCTCCTTTAAAATAAGTAAAAACTATGTTGGAGGTTTTTTTCTCAAAAAGCTTATTTTTGGGGATTTTTGAAAAATATTTGGGGGTTAATTGACATGGTCATCTGGCAACACTGGCCCATGACCATGCTAGAACGAAAAGTTTTAAATAGGTACATACGTATTGGGTATGTGTAATATAATGTCTCGTAGAGTTCTGTCTACGTGGCCCGACACGTGCTTAGCTAATTTACTCATTGTAACAGTCTAATAAATCTGCCATAAGCTGATGATAAAGAATATCGTGAAGAGACGAGCATTCTGGTATAGGTACCAGAATACTATTAGCTGCAGCCGCTGGGGTCTGTCATAAGAGGGAACAAAACAACCCACAGTTGAACTTGAATCAAGTCTCATTCAAGTTTATGCTTATACGAATCACTTTGGTTGAATCATCCAAATTGATCCGTGATTGATTATATCCGTCCAGGAAGAAAGAAAGAATATAATTTCCTGCGGCCGGGCGGCCTGTCGTAAGGCGACAAAACCACAAACAGCGAGGTGATAGAGCATTTGCCCGACTGAATCGCTACCACCCCTGGTGGGGTGTATGCCGCCATAATAACCTTGAGTTGTATTTCGGCATTAGTGACCAGGTTCCAGTCTCCATTAAGAGAGCAGTAGCGCATTTTTAGCGCTTTTGGTGTTGCAAATAAGCGATGGTAACCGTTTTCCATCAAGTGGGCCATCTGCCTGTCTGCTGAACTCCTGCAATAAAAAAAATATGACGACGGAAAGGAATTGTCTAATATCCGCTTAATATTATTATTACATACATTGTAATTGTTCGACATTATAAAAAAGTAAGAAATCATGAGATTATTTCAAATATTTCGTATGCGTGCGCTAATAGGCCCTTGTGCAACGACAATCGAGCTCATTGTGCTAACGTTATTGGGCATTTCACACAAGTCCATTTATGGTCAGCTGTAATTGAGTATTCATAGACTAAAGGCAGCTAATTGACAGTATGGGGTGAGACGCGTAGCACTAAAGCACAACCGAAGAAAGTTTGACTTACATTTTGGAACGTTGCCATATTTCGTGAAAATATAGCCAGCATTTTGGGAACGCTCCCCACCGACAGCAACCTGAACCGTTCTTTATTTGTAAATATGTATATTTTCGTACAGGAACGGAGAAAGAATACAATTTCCAGCGGCCAAGCGGCCTGTCGTAAGAGGCGACAAAACAACCCATAGCCCATAGGTAGGGCATTTGCCCGACTGGATGACTGCCATTCCTGGTCTAGAGTATGCCGCCATAACAACCTTGAGTTGTGTTCTGGCATAAGTGGCCAGGTTCCAGCCTTCCTTAAGAGAACAGTAGCGCATTTTTAGCACTTTTGGTGAAGAAAATGTATATAGGCGATGGTGAACACTTTCCATCAAGTAAGCCATCTGTCTGCCTGTCTACTGAACTCCTACAACAATAAAAAAAATACACAGTAATTATGATCTCGTATTTTAGTTCTTCTTATTGATATTAAACTAGGTGTTTTGAGAATAAATTTAGTTTATTTCTTATTAAGACGAAAGAGAGAATACTATATATAAATAACACAAGCAATTATAGAGTAGTATCATAGATCTCTCGCTGTTATAAAAATTATTTCTTTAAATGCTTTCTTACACTGGTCATATCTATGTAGTGAACTGGTATTTATTTATAAAATAATATTCAGAAACACTAGACGTAGCTTTTAGACCTATGTTGCCAGGACAGTCTTTTGGCACGAAGCCTGGCTTGCTGGATCTCCGTAAGTCCGTCAGAGGTAAACACCAGCAAACTGATCACCTAAAGAGTCGATTAGGGTTTTTGACATGTATATTATTAAAAATTAAACAAAATATATTAGTTTAAAATTGCCAGATTAAAATCCATTGAAAATTAATATGTTACACCCATATAAGTTGATATGCTTAGAAATGTTATTTAATTAAGAATGTTCGCTTGTTAAGCCCGGATTAAGCACATGCTCAGCCAATTTGTTCAATCCATATATAGTATTGGTACAATTTGTTGCTGGTATTGTCAAATTGTTTTATTTACGATCCCATACAAGTTTTGTGTACCTTTCTAACAAATAGCACTAAATTGGAACTGGGTTAGTCAAATGTTAAGGTCGATAGATTGATTGTATGGTGATATCAGAGAATGTATGGGAATAAACAAATACACTATAACTAGTATATAGCGAGTATATACAATACACCTTCCTATTATTCCGCCATTTTGGTGACGTAATCGTAGCCGAACACTCAGTTAGCATCAGTCATCAGTCTGTTAGCATCACTGGCCGGCGAGTGTGCGTACATATCGAGTTGCGGACGTCACGTGAATGTTATTTTGACAAGGTTCCAGCGCATTACCAACTGGCGGGGATAATACGTCCTACATACAGCGTAGTGTAATTTGGGTTTCAACTTTGTGCGAGTGTAACTTGGGAAAATCTGTTCAAATGACTTAGAATAACTTCACGAATACTAGATACGTATAGAACATCAGACGAATGAAAGTAGATATTGAAAAAGTGCGGAAGGAATATCGCTATTGTACCACCAACTTGTTTGAGCATATTATATAATACGTCAAAAATCTTTACTTGTCTTTCTTTGAATTCAGTATTTGTCTTTTGCTTTTCTATCTCGTAATCGTGCAAAACAATAGCTTCCGTACTTCATTCACGTTTTATAGTTTTATTTTTAAGCATGCAAATGCAAATAATTATCCAAACATATAGATAATTATTTGTAAATATAAATATGAAAAAATCTGGAGGAACAATTCGGACCAGGAGATTCGGAAAATGTAATTTTTGTCGGTCTGGATTTTCCCGCTAATGTCTGAAACGGCTGGGCTGGTTTTTATGGGACTTTCACTGGCAGATAGTTGATGTAGTAAGGAAGAACTTGGGATACTTATTTTGGGTTTCGC
The DNA here is from genome assembly GCA_012273795.1 of Dendrolimus punctatus. NCBI lineage: Eukaryota > Metazoa > Arthropoda > Insecta > Lepidoptera > Lasiocampidae > Dendrolimus > Dendrolimus punctatus. The sequence goes on from CM022539.1 coordinate 18,256,073, forward strand.
GAAAAAAAAATCCACGCGGACGAAGTCGCGCTCCAAAATAAATTTGCAGTGTTGTATGAACTACAGGCATTTTCGTCAGAAATACGCACTTTATGTTGAGATTATGAACCCAACTAATTGCATATATCGTCGTTGCCATTTGTAAAAATGTTTAGGCTATAATGAAATTATTTCTCACATAATATGTGAATACAAATTATGTGAATGACTATAACAATAAAAATCGCACTTAAGAACTTGCAGATGGCCGGGCAAATGAACATTTCGTGTTTGCTGTGCTTCTCTTAGTACAAAATTAGCCCATTTAAATACTTAGCTAGGTCATAATTAGTTCTAATTACTAAGTGTACTTAGGCCTAAGTTACAGTTAATGTATATTTTACGTGTTTTTAAGCTTCGATTGTATAGTTATTTATGCATTCTTAGAAAATATTTACAGGAAGTTTCTATTGGATTTAATATTCTACTACAGAGTTAGTTAATTTGTTTAGTGTTTTTTTTAAGATATAAGGGGGGTGGGTACAAATGTTACGAATTAAGAAAGTAATTTCTCAGCTGTCAATTTAGTGTGAGGGAACGTAACCATTCTGCGTGACCCGTCCACGGGGTGAAGTCTTCAAAATACCACGCTTCGTCACAGGGTTGTGGGCCTTGGTTAAAACCAAGGCCCACAACCCTGTGACGAAGCGTCACGTAGTCAAAATACCTCTAGATGAATCTCACGCTTTTTCAAGCTATGTTCAAATATGGTTCGTAGTGGCACTTTTTAAACGGCTTATCTTGAACTGATCGCCAGATAATAAATAATGTTTTCTTCTTTTAGACTTCTCGCGGTCTTGCCGTCACGCGGCAAGCGCCATATTAGGGGCCCAGTTCCTATATCTAATAGACCGTTCAATGCCTTACTATCGGTTAACCTTTTACATGTGCTCCAGCCAAATTAATAAAACATGAATGTACTTGGAGAGGGAGCGATGTCTTGGCATATACTACACGTGGTCATTGAGGAGGGAGAAAAATAAAAAAATAGTCACGTATTACGGGTACGTTCCCTGATATGTGCGTACGAGATACGAGAAAGCACATAGTTCTGAGAGCAATTGGATAACAAAGGATATTTAGCAATGATTCCTGTCGAAGGGATGGAGCCAGGAAATTCTGACTTAACGTCGTAAAGGATAACGTGCGTACCAATAGGTTTCACTTAAGATGCCGAAGCCTGCACGAACTAGAAAAGAAAAAGTAGGAAATAGGAGCTTCTGCTCTCTGCTTCGAAGCAGTTACTCAGGGCGCAATCGGGACCTAATGCTACTATGATGATGATGGTTTAGTAAAAGTATCTCTACTACGACTGACAGTGAAGGAAAACATCGAGGTTACTGATATGTGCTTCTAATCTGTCTTGGACAAGGGTGGCGGGTTGGTTGGTTCGTCTAAAATAAGTATGCCAAACTCTAGTAAAGGTACAATTATTTGCTGACTAGCCACGTGACAAAACCTAGTAAATTTATTACTAATAATATACCTATACTACTAATAACGGCACGGAGCGGAGATCGCTAGAGCTAAAACTCAAACTTTAGGAGTCGAAGTAATAAACATCATTACGTCAGAAGTAGCTTCGGTGAACCTGCAGCCCACCTCTCTACACCCCTAAGCCACTCACAAGCATGTTGCCCCTGTCTTCACGACATTTTTAGAGGCCCATGTAGGTAGTGGCGTATCACCGTCTGCCCATTTTCCAAGTTCCCCGAACATTGATCCGATACCGTAGTTCCCATATTCGCACACCCGTGGTACCAGTAGCAGTTCACCCCAATACCCCGGTACTTTTTGTTCTCATATTCCACAATAGTTCTACAGTGGCCGAGGCTTGTCTTTGGGTGTATTATTATATGGTGTAGACAGGGATAATCGCCGATCAGTGTCACGCCGCATTTACATTAAATTTGTCAAGGGGCCTCTACGTGTTGGCCTTCGCATGGCCCCATGCAAGCGCTCCAAAAGTCCGAGCCATTTTTATGACCCGTCGTCATTACACAAAATAATACTAATCATTTACTAATATTACTCAATTAAATTTACACAAATAAAGTTTATTCAAGAAAGGTTAAACAGAACAGATTTTGGTTGGAAGACATTCAATACTTACAATAATATTATTACCGACGCCATTATCGTTTAAAAGTGATTAGCATAATTATAATTTTGTCGACAAATTTGCGATTTATGTACTCTTTTACGATATTAATGTTAGTTATTGAGTATCAGGTAATTGACGGGTTGATATTTATGACGTGAGCATGCAATGGGTTTATTTCATTTGTAAACGGAATTGATCTAACGCGTGCTATTTTGTGTACAGTTTTTGCTGTTTAGCGCTTACACGCTTATTTGAATTATGTACTCAAAAAAAAGCGTGTATAACCAAAAATACTCCGAAGTTGAAAAAATATATTTTGTGCCTAAATCAATTAATATAAAAAGAATTTAAAAAATAAACTCATTACATTTTCTTTGAAATTTTTCCCGTAACCGATATTTAAATTCTTCTAGTTGAACACCGTGTATTTCCTTTTTTCCGTATTCATTTAATGAATTTTTTGATTGTTCACTAATGCTATGTCTCATAGCAATTTTTATCAGGCAACCCGAACATAAAGAGATGTAGCAATTTTTGTCAAAACGATGTCAAATAAGGACTACTGGCTGTAATTATGTGTTACTCAAACTATTTTTGTGGATTTATTTTTTTTGCACATATATGTATTTAACCTTAGCATCGTGGCCCTGTTTAACCTCACACACCACTAAAAATTGGGGACTTTCAAAGAATATAATAAAAGTTCGAGACTAACGTTGGTAACACCACTAATGTTGCAAATTACCATAGGTCACAGTAACCATTTTCCACCTGTTCATCATCCGCCTGTTTGATATACTCCAACAATAAAATAGGTAACTGGTAAGTAAAATCTCAAGGAATACAATTGTAAAGAGCAAATCTGACCTGCGGTATGCAGATTGTATTATTTTAATATGTAACTTTTACATTGAAAATAACTCGTTCTAAGCACAATTTATCCCATTACTGGCTGCACTTATCTGTCACCATCCGTTTGCGGGTGGCATTCTTACGCAAAATTACCTGAAGTCATTATAAACCATCGTACAGAATCTTATTTGCATACGATAAAGTTTAAATTCCTTTAGCAACCCATAACATAGTAGCAAACTGAAATTTCTTCTGCGGACAGATATTGAACCAGTAACTATTGGACATGTCAAACAATTGAAGAATTCCAAAGCAATAAGGGTGAAAGTTCCATGATGATTCTGAAAGTTTTCATAGTGATTTTCGAATGTGTTGCGGATATGTTCTACTAGAATAATGAGCTCTATTGTTGGTGTAGGGTGGAGATAGAATGGCTAACGAACTGTCGATAGCTGGTGCTGACATGCATTACACCAAAGATGACATCTCGAAGCTTATGTGGAATTGTTTGTTATTGTGTGTTAAGTTTAGGATTACCACTAGTATTGTTCCGTCCTTGCCTAGTATAAAGTAGGTAAACCATCGCTCCACAAATTTTACTGTCTGCCCTCTTTTCTGTGTGAGGCGATGGGTAACGCAGCAGGGTATAGGCAGCCATTTTAATTAGTTGCCGAGTCAACGTTTGATAAAAATACACTGCGCCGTGTCCTCATCTTTTCCTAACAAATATTCTGCACTTTGAGGGCCTTACTTATAATCGCTTTTTAAATTTAAAGAAACTGCTCAGCAACTGATTGGAGAAAATCTTACCCATAAACTCCTCTTAAAGATAAGAGGTGGTGGTAAAGTAACTCTTAAACAACTGTCAAAAATAACCAACATCGCGAGGTAGTTTAAGTGACTGCTAAGAGGCAAGATGGCAAGTTTTATTTGAAACAGCCATTGAGGGGGGCTTAAGTCTCTTATTTAAGAGATGGCTAATCCTTTCTTAACGAGATTATTATAACTAAGGCCCCTCATATCTAGCCTTATTAGTTCTCGACATACTCAACTGTGAGACTTACAATGACACCAGGTTGACGCCTAGAACAGTTCCTTTTGTACCTTAAGTGTTGAATTCCTAAGATTTGTGCATTTTATATTAATTTATTATGTATTTCTATAAAATCTTCAACCATTTCTTTTAGGCGAATTAACAAATGAAACTTGGTTTTACAGAATACTCTATACTTCTGTATGCAACCAATTGCATACAAATTGCGTATTAAAACGTATCTAGATGTAGGAGCTCGACTTAACGACTCATTGTGTTAACAACAAATGTTTTGTTACGATCTCGCATTGAACGTGTTGTTTTGGAAAGATTTTGTTCTTCTTTTTCTTACAGCTTGCACACCGAGCGGATACATTATAAGCTTATGAGACCATACATATACAAAGACAGTGCAATGTCTCGCTTATTGTTAAAGCATTTTTTCAGGAAATGTTGCAAAAAATTTCTATTAATATACTTGTGCGCAGAAGGTTTGCCGATAGTCTCATAATGTCAGGCGTCGATGGTCAGTAGGGTTGAAAAAGAGGTTTCATAATAGTTGATGCAATAAATTTATTATTTTAATTTGTTATTGTATATACTTTACATAAATATATATAATAAAAGTAAGTAATACAATACAGGAATAGTAAGTAGTCATCGGCAAACCGTATTATAATAGGCTAAAACAACATTGCTTGCTTCAAAGAACTTAGTCTTAGGACTGCACGTTAAGTGTAAACTTTGTGTATCTGAAGGTGACGGTCGCTTGTTTTTCCCCATCTCAATAGTAACAAAGAAACCAAAGAAGTTTTCATTTCAAAAGTTTTCACTTCAAAACTTTTCACTTCTGTAACTCGACAATTTCTAAAAGAATGTATGGAGGTCGATAATATGAAACGTCAAAATATACTATACTATCTGCCTGCGACTTCGTCCGCGTAGAATAGTTTAAAAGAAATAAGTTAAAAAATCCCCCGATTTTCCAACATGCTTCATTAGTGCTCCGTTCCTGTTGGTCTTAGCGTGATGATATATAGCCTTTAGCCTTCCTCGATAAATGGACTATCTAACACTGAAAGAATTTTTCAAATCAGACCATTAGTTCCTGAGATTAGCGCGTTCAAGCAAACAAACAAAGTCTTCAGCTTTATATATTAAGTATGATTATGAGAACCCTTTGAGCAACTTTAAAACTTAGTACAGCATTAGTGCATTATCAATGCAAGTAAAAACGAACATCCCAACTCCACGGGGCATACTAAATAAAGACATAAAATTGACAACATATTAATTGAAACTTGGAGCGGATCTGACATTAGCATTATACAACATTAGCAACTTATTATTGCAACTTAAGTAGGAGGGATAATACATAAATTACCTTCTAAATAAGTGGCCAACACACGAGTTGGATTTGCACATGGAGTTTCTCTGTAGGTTGCAATATAGATGATATCAGCCCTATTCAGACAAATTTTTAGGGAGAGATTAGCATTTCGAACTTTAAAATTTGTTTCAATATTTATAATTATCTGCAAGACTTATCCAGAACCCAATAGCGCCTGATCAAATACATCAAAACTTAGATAAATTAATCATTATTTTGGAGTAAAATTGAAGTAAAATAAACTTAAATTTTTTGCTCAGAATGGACATTAATTGTTATATGATATCAACTGTTTGTAAAATTGTCCGTATAGTAATCGAATCAATACTTAAATGCAATTGTATTTTTGGCGATCGCTACCGACTTTATGCTTTGCCATAGAACATTATTTTAAATAAACGCGACAGGAATTTTCACAATACATAGCCGTATTTTTCAACTACTAACATGATGTAGTCATTACAGATTTGATCCACGTATAACTTGGGGCGACAAATTGTTGGGAATCTGCATTTGATACCCAATACAAAGATCCAACACTAACCTCAGAGTATTTCAACGAAACTGTAGCCGCAGACGTCCGATCGCCACGGCGGCCGCTCACAAACTGTTGCGGACAGAATCACTCCACTGACGTCACCCCCGTAAAGCCCGTGCGACCACGCCCCGCCTACCGCGGGGACATAGCTCGCTCCGTTAGCTGCTAAGCGTCTGCATTTTTGTAGTACTTTAGTAAGCGCGGAGCGAGCCTACATCATGCATTCCTGAACTGCAATTCAAACACACAACATTGTTTACTTCTACTTGAAGACCTCAAAAGTGGTGACCCGCAAGAAAACCACCTTCTGAAGAAAGGATCATCTCGAAACAAAATTCCTGCAGGATAGAAAACTCTGCTCGTCTGTTTAGCCGATCAAGCTCAGACCAATATGGAAGATTGCAGTAAAGCAGCAGCAGCCAGCCATGAACTGAAGGAAGTATCCGGCCTCGCTTTGACACCAAGAATTCCACCACTCTGGCGCGACAGATTAAGGCTATGGTTTGTCCAGTTTGAAGCCATCGTCTCGGCACAGAAAAAAGGCGACAAGGCGATGTATGAACTCGTCGTTGGACAACTGGAACGACAGGATATCGACGAAATAAGTGACATTTTACTAAACCCACCCGCTGACAACAAATACGACACCATCAAGAAGAGACTCCTCAACGTATACGAAGAATCTGAACAGAGGCAACTACAGCGACTAATCTCTGAAGTGGAACTTGGAGAATTGAAGCCATCACAATTACTAAGGCGTATGCAACATCTAGCTGGCAACAAAGTGTCTGAAACAGCGCTCCGCCTAATGTGGATCAGTCACCTGCCACCAGCAGCCCGTGCAGTACTGGCCATCAGTGAAAATATTGCCAAGCAGTCTCAACTTAGTGAGCTTGCGTTGGTGGCCGACAAAGTCGTCGAAAACTCCACACCAACAAACCCGATCTTCGCAGTCACTACAAGAGCGACGTCACCGCCACAGCCACAATCACCTACAAATGCATTCAGCGAGCTTCACTCAAAAATCGACTGCCTCACCCAAGAAATAGCTGAGCTGAAGACTAATCAACACCGAACGAGACCTTTCTATCGTAACTCATCAAGATCACGTTCCCGAGAGCGATACAATCAGAACCATCCCAGCCAAACTATCTGCTATTATCATCGTAGGTTTGGAAATGCAGCCAGAAAATGCACACATCCCTGCAATTACCAGAAACCGGCGGAAAACTAAGCACAGCGTTGGATGCGGCGGAATCCGACGCCCACATTACTTCTCACCGCCTATTCGTCTATGACCGCAAATCACGGCTATCTTTTCTCATCGATACCGGTGCAAACGTATCGGTACTACCGCGGTTCGGCAACATCAAAGCCAAGCCTACGAACTTTTCACTATATGCCGCCAACAACACAGTCATTCCAACATATGGCGAAAAGACATTGGAGCTGGATTTGAAACTGCGTCGGCCTTACAAGTGGAAATTTATCATCGCAGCAGTGAGCAAGCCCATTATCGGAGCCGATTTTTTGAAGCACCACAAGCTACTCGTCGATGTTGCAAGCCGATGCCTTATTGATAAGGTGACAAACCTCTCAGTACAGGCACCAATAGTCAACGCAACGGAACCCACAATACGCAGCATCGACGTGGAACAAAAAATACCATCGCATACTAGCCGCTTTCCCCGACATTACTCGCCCATCGTGCTTCAAAGAAACACCAAAACACAATGTTGAACACTACATAGAAACGAATGGCCCACCACTCCACTGCCGCACTCGTCCACTCGCACCGCACCGCTACATGGCCGTCAAAAAAGAATTGAAGATATGATGCAGCAAGGCCTATGTCGTCCCAGCAAGAGTCCATGGTCAAGCCCACTACACGTGGTACCTAAGAAAAATGGGGATTTACGTGTATGCGGCGACTACAGACGTCTCAACGCAGTTACTATAGACGACCGATACCCCGTACCACGACTTAAAGATTTCACGTACTTATTACACGGGAAGAAAATCTTCAGCACACTCGACCTAAACAGAGCCTACAATCAGCTACCAGTCCAAGAAGCTGACATACAAAAGACTGCCATCACAACACCATTCGGACTTTTCGAATTTCCCAGAATGGTACCAGGGCTCAAAAACGCAGGCCAAACTTTCCAACGATTTATCCACCAAGTTCTCAATGGACTCGATTTTGCATTCCCGTTCATCGATGACGTCATCATTGGATCAGAAAATGAAGAACAACATGAACACCATTTGAAAACAGTCCTACAAAGACTTGACGCCTATGGTATAACCATCAATCCATCAAAATGCGTATTTGGAAAGAAAAATTGACATTCCTGGGATATGAGTGTCAACCGAAGGTATAAAACCACCACAAGAAAAAGTTCAAGCCATTACTGACTACCCCCGGCCAGCAAACATCGAAGAGCTCCGTCGATTCCTCGGTATGATTAACTTTTACCGTGACTCCATACCGAAGGCCGCAGAACTCCAAATACCACTCAACACTTACCTACATAACTGCAAAAAGCGGGACAAAACGAAGATCGAGTGGACAAAAGAGGCCGAAGAAGCATTTGAAGCGTGTAAGGCCAGCATACAGACCGCAGCCTTACTCGCTCACCCATCACCATCAATGTCAGAACCAATGACGCTCATGTGCGATGCATCCAATACATGTGCCGGCGCCGTCCTTCAACAGAGCACTAACGGCAAGTGGACACCGCTAGGGTATTTTTCGAAGAAACTATCCGACGCCCAACAACGATACAGCACTTCGATCGCGAACTACTTTCAATCTACATGGCCGTTAAACACTTCAGGAAGCTATTCGAAGGACGAACACTCATCATCTACACAGATCACAAACCACTCACATATGCCATTCACAAACCGCCATCCGACAGCGAGACCCAACGACGCGCCCGCCAGCTACTTTTCATTAGCGAGTTCACAACTGACATAAGACACGTAAGCGGCAAAAACAACCCCGTAGCCGACGCACTATCACGCATTGAAACAATCGACGTACCTACATTAATTAATTTTGAAGAACTCGCTAGCGCACAAGAAAAGGACACCTGCCTACCCCAGATCTGCAACAGCCAATCGTCCAACGTAAAAATCAAAAAGATCGTAATTCCCGGCTCGACAAAACCAATATACTGCGAAACATCAACAGCATACATCCGTCCTTATCTACCTGATGACTATCGTCGCATAGCATTCAACGCGCTGCATAATATTAGTCACCCTGGAATACGAACTACACGCAAGATGATACAACAGCAATACTTTTGGCCATCTATGAACACCGATATCGGAACATGGGCAAAAACATGCGTACCGTGCCAGCGCGCCAAAATACAACGACACACACACAGCGAACCCGCATCGTTCCCGCCAACCGAACGCTTTCAACATCTACACATAGATATAGTTGGACCGCTACACAACAGCGCAAGGACACAGATACCTACTCACGATGATCGACCGCGCGACTCGTTGGCCCGAAGCAATACCACTCAGTGAGATAACAGCGGAACAAGTTGCCAAGACGGTTTACGACCAATGGATAGCTCGTTTTGGTTGCCCTACAACTATTACCTCGGACCAGGGTCGACAATTGAGAGCCAGCTATTTCAATCATTAACTAGACTACTAGGAATAGAGAAAACCAGAACGACCGCTTATCACCCACAAAGCAACGGGATAGTTGAACGATGGCACCGCACGCTTAAAACAGCACTAACCGCCCGTTTGCAAAACGGCGGAAAATGGACGGACGAACTGGCAACGGTGCTACTCGGCCTACGAAACGCTGTGCGTGAAGACACAAAAACGAGCGCCGCGCAGTTAACTTTTGGCACAGCCCTACGTGTTCCCGGAACCTTCATAACGCCTACCCAACCACAAAGTATACCACTACACAAGATTTCGTTCATAAACTTCAAGCAACTATCAGAAGCCTAACTCCAACCACAGACACTACACACGAGAATAATCTGAAGACATTTGTACATCACGACCTAGCAACATGTGAAAACGTATTCGTCAGAGTCGACGCCGTGAAGAAACCACTTCAGCCTCCCTACGAAGGACCCTACCCAATCCTGGAACGAAATGATAAATCTTCAAAATTAAGCTGCCTGGAAGAGAACCAACGTCTCTATCGACCGTCTGAAGCCCGCCTACGTCCTGAAGCTGTGCACTACGCCAACTCACCCTGCAGTTGGAAACCAGAAGGAGCCTTAAAAAAGGCATTGGCAGTAAAGATCGTTGCGGAAACATGGTTGCCTTGAAAAAGGCAGTTGTACGACCAACGGAGCCTGAAAAAAGGCACAGAAAATTTTCACACCCGCAGGGACGTCGAGCAAACCACCGGTACGCTTCGCTTGAGGGGGAGCCCTGTAGCCGCAGACGTCCGATCGCCACGGCGGCCGCTCACAAACTGTTGCGGACAGAATCACTCCACTGACGTCACCCCCGTAAAGCCCGTGCGACCACGCCCCGCCTACCGCGGGGACATAGCTCGCTCCGTTAGCTGCTAAGCGTCTGCATTTTTGTAGTACTTTAGTAAGCGCGGAGCGAGCCTACATCATGCATTCCTGAACTGCAATTCAAACACACAACATTGCTTTACTTCTACTTGAAGACCTCAAAAAAACCATACATATATTAACAGCTTTTGGTTTTCTTAAGTTTCACGACTAGAGCAGCAGCGCATTTGTAGCACCTTTGGTGTTGCAAATGTTCATAGGCGACGGTAACCACTTTCCATCTAGTGGACCGTCTGCCTGTCTGCTGAACTCCTGCAATAAAAAAATAGTATACATAATAAAACTACAACGGTACTTTAACGGTTTTAAGCGCGATAATTTAATTAACTTTAATATTCCGACGTTTAGGTCACTTTTCAGTACCTTTTTTTTTTGTTTTTTTACATGAGGAAATGCGTTGTCGCGTCGTCAGCCGCGCGAGGATTATGTGCGGCCGGTATGTGGGGCTCCCCGACGCCGATTAATCAGTACGACCGGCGCCGGTATACCCACTAAAACCTCATGGGAGCCTTCTTCCGCCTAGCGCCGGGGTCACGGTACATGCGCGAGCTTACCCCGCAACCCCGGCAGCGGCTGGCCGCCTCGTAAACAGAGGCGGCCTCTCCTGTGTGCGGACCGGGGAATGACGTTTCCCCGGCCCTGAGAGGGACGCGCGGCTGCCTCTCGCGCCCTCTCGCGGCATTAGTGCGGGCGGAGGTCTTTCTGATCCCCCAGACCTCGACGCCCGCTGCCGCCCGCCCGTGGCTGCCAGGAGTCACGGGCGCTATCCTCCTTCAGTGGGGGAGGGGGAGGCTGCGAGGATTGCTCCTGCGCCTTCACCCCTCCCTCTCCTCCCTCCCCCCCTCGCTGCCTCGCGCTCTCAGCAGCGTCAGCAGCGGGGGGGAGCTTCACGATAGGGGGAGGGGGAGGCTGCGAGGATTGCTCCTGCGCCATCACCCCTCCCTCTCCTTCCTCCCTTTTCCCCGCCGCCTCGCGCTTACAGATGCGTCAGCGGTCGGAGTCGGGGAGGCCACCTAACTTCGGAAGGGAAGAGTGTTTTGGGAGGAAGTTTGGAAGGAAGGGAAGGCTTTTAGGATGAGGAGGCGGAAAGTTGGGACACCACTGTCACGGAGTGAAGGGGGAATGTGACAGTGGCCGCTCGGGGCCCCGGTGACGCATCCCCTAGTACCACTTCCTGGACGGAGGAGAGTCCAGGGCGGCACCCCCTGGGGGACTTTTCAGTACCTAGTCGTAGTCGCGGAACACAAAGATGTCAAGTGTCAATCAGTATTGTTTATTTAGCTTACCGCCAACATTTCAATTATTTAGTTTTAATTTTTTTGACAAGCGTGGCGGGTATAGTGTCCGTTCCCTCTACAACGAGAGGCCTGTGCCCAGCAGTGAAACATTTATGGGCTGTTATTATGTCATTCAATGGAAAAATCCTGTTTGTAATGTACGATGGTGGGTTTTTTTATTTTATTTTTTATTGCAGGAGCTCAGCAGACAGGCAGACGGCGCACTTGCAACACCAAAGGTGCTACAAATGCGCTGCTGCTCTCTTAAGGGAGACTGGAACCTGGTCACTTATGCCGGAACACAACTCAAGGTTGTGATGGCGACATACTTTAGACCAGGGGTGGTAGCCATCCATTCGGGCAAATGCCCTACCATCTGCCTGTGGGTTGTTTTGTCGCCTTTTATGACAGGCCGCCCGGCCGCAGGAAATTGTATTCTTTCTCCGTTCCTGCACGGATAATAAGTATGTATAAGATATGTAGAAGATTCTAAGGAAAAACAGTAGGTATAAGTCCAAATCGTCAGTCGGCTTTGAACATTTTGAATTATTCACAAACAATTCGTCTTTCTTTCTTAGATTGAATATTTAAATTTTAGTTATGTTTATTTTAATGTGTCGATTTAATAATACCTGTCAAATCATAATTCATGTCCTGAATGTGTTTTTATCTAAATTGCAATGAAGAAATGATAAATTAAGCGAATACTAACTATACTATATAATAATATGTATATTTTATTTTATTTGAGGGGCTAACAGCTATCATTAATTATAACTAGAAATACTAACTCCACAGATAACAATATATGCATTACATGGACAAGTAGGCTCATGTATTTAACATACCTAAATAACAATCAGTGGAATTCTAAACAATAACGCTTTCTTGGGATTATAATTACCTTATTACGCACCTTTTATACTTTGAGAATCGATTCGATTTTAAAACGACTGGTAACATTTATGTCATATAGTTCGATAATAGTCCACTTTATGTAAAAGTGTATATATGTATTATGGCATTACTTAGTTACATATATGGCAACTAGAGTTTAGAAACCGGTGATAAAGTCGAACCGGTTACAGCCTACAAAGGAGCTTTTCTTTTTGGTTTTGTGTTAACCTTAACCTCAATCAAAGATCAAATCAAAAGTTTTTTTAATAGGTTTTGTTCAATAAACCATACATGCATACATAACTTCACGCCAGGTCCCTTGCGGGATAGGCACGAACAACAGAGCGCCATTTAGGCTTATTCTTACACCTCACTTGCTTCTTTGACATTCATAGCTCTTGTCATGCACGCTCGTCTGTTCTTAAGGCTCCTGACATCACCTTTTGCTAGTACATGATCAATTTGATCATGGTAGGTGTGTCGTGGCCTTCCGCGACTTCTGCATCCATCCACTTTTGCATTGTATATCATTTTAGTCATTCTTTTGTCATACATTCTTTCTACATGCCATACACATATACATCAATAAACTGTATTATGGATATGGTTGGTCCACAAGTTCCAAGTCGCTCAACGGGCTATGGAGCGAGCTATGTTGGACGTTTCTCTTATGGATAAAATTAGACATGAGAATATCCGTAAGAGAACCAAGGTTACCGAGATAGTTCGCAAAATTAGCAAGTTGAAGTGGCAGTGGGCCGGTCATATTTGCCGCAGGACCGATGGCTGATGGAGCAGACGAGTCCTGGAGTGGAGATCGCGTTTCGGTAAACGTAGTGTCGGACGCCCTCCAGCCCGATAGACCGACGACGTGTACAAGGTCGCCAGTAGGCGCTGGATGAGGAAGTCAGAGAACAGGGATGAGTGGCCCTGACTTGGGTAGGCCTACGTCTGGACGTAGCCATTCGCAGTCGACTGCTGGCTGACTAATGGCTGACGACGATTAATGCATCGGTTTCGAACGGTTTTTTCCGCATACCTTCAAAGCTTAGCCATTTAATACTCGTACAGCAAGTCTACCTTCGTACACAAACACACGTTGAGAGAGTTAGAATAAAAAAAATATTATCTCGGAATATAAACCGGTTCTAAGCTTTGATGACAACTTTATCTTTAACCGCTTTATTTTATCTTTAACCGATTTTACTACATCGCTAATATTAGTTGTTAAGAAACAACGTTATGATTTTTTAAAACCTGATTCCAAAAATATATGAACTTTATTATTTAATTTCTAATATTTAATATCATTACCATTTTACTTTATCTTCCGCGCAGGAACGAAGAATGAATACAATTTCCTGCGGCCAGGTGACCTTTGAAGAGGCGACAAAATAACCCACAGCCAGGTGGTAGGGTATTTCCCCGACTGGATAGCTACCATTCCAGTATGCTACTATAACACCCTTGAGCTATATTCTAGCATCAGTGACCAGTCCAATCTCCCTTAAGAGAACAGCAGCGCATTTGTAGTACCTTTAATGTTACAAATGTCCATAGGCGATAGTAACAACTTTCCATCAGGTCATTCAATAAAAAATAAAAACATCATCAGTTATGTAACAGCATACAGAATAAATTTTTCTACTAAGTTTTATCCTTATATAAATGTAGTACTCAGCACAGAGTACTTTATATATACTGATAGTACTCAGTTTCTAAGGAAAATAAATGTGACAACTCAACAATTTGACAATAACGATGTCTATGAAACCTCTTCAAAACAAAATCAAACTTTTTTTTAAAGTTTTATTCAGCAACGTAACAACGCGCAAGGGTTTAGTTTACTTTAACCAAGTCTAGACATCCGATCGCAGCATGTAAAGACGATTTTTGGGGGACGTTCTTAAGATACAAGTAAGGTATTTACAATCTTCTCTAATGGGGTGAGACGGTTATCAAGCTATTGTTTCCGATGTTATTAGCGCACTCGGACGCCATTTTAAAATGCATTGTTTCCACCAATCGGATTCGCTAGATCGTACGACCAGCGGCGGAAATTATCGAAGATACACGAAACGGAAGATTGTTATAATTAAAATTAATTACTTTGCACACATAGTATGTATATTAAAGACATTGTTATTATATTAAAACTTTTGTTATTATATTAAGACGTAAACACTGCAAGAGTTTTCAAAATGGTGTTGTGTTTTAGAGAAATTTGAACCTTTATGTGGCTAGTTTTCCACAATATGCACTTCTGGAGTAAACTTCTGGATGCTCAAAAAGTATCCAATGATAGCTGACACTTTATAAACATTTTTTTATAGTGAATAGCTTCGCGTTTGGCTGACATTGCGCCTGATGTCAGGTGGAATGAAGTTAAAGTGGAGCACGCTTACCTAGAAGATACCTGTTCACACGAGACTTGAAGACACCTAGAGATTATATTCTTCAGGAAAAACACGACGAAGATAAATAGTTCGACTCTTCAGCGGATTCTGTGAGAATATAGAATATAGCATATGGATCCAAACGTTTTTTAAATTCAATATTATCACTTCTTCTCTAAAAATAATAAAACTTCTTATACAATACATAAGTTTTAAACTTGAACTTCGTATCAATGAATTGTTTATAATCAGAACCTACACAACTCGTCGATGATATTGATTAAATGAATATTGCATCCACTACATACTATTTTTAAATATAGAGGTTATATTGACAATCGCAAATGTCAAAATTGTGTCACAATGTATATATTATTTTTAAAATTGACGACATTTTGGTCTCTGCAATTAGAGAAACAAACTATAGAACTTGACGGACAAAACAGGTAAACCAAAACCCGAGCTCTCAGAGAACAGATTACATTGATATAATTAGGAGATCTAAAATTAAAGAAGATGAGGGAAGAGAAGGGCTAATTTAATATTAAATAATCGTTTTTTTTATTGCGTGAGTCAAATGATAGACAGACAGCCTAGCAGATGGCAAGCGCTTACCATCACCTATGGACATTTGTAACATCAACCTACCGTGTGCTGCCGCTCTCTAAAGGGAAATCTGGAACCTGACCACTAATGCCGGAACACAACTCAAGGTTGTTATGGCGGCATACTCTAGACCAGTTTTTTTCAACCTTTTTTAAGATGCTTCCCTTTTAGTATGAAGAAATATATCGCGAGACCGACTCCCCCAACCCGTTGCTTTTTTGTCATGCATTTTATTTTGTGTCAAATATTCAATCCAACATATTTATTCATTTTCATAATTAGGGTTCGGATAAATACATATGTAAATACGTAAAAAACATTATTTTTCGATAGAATGCGTCGCCGATAGACCCGCGCATATGTATGACCACAAATGAAAGAATGTGCTTGTCTGTCCTTGCAATCTATGAATCCACGGATATTGCAGATTTTACTGCATTAGCTTGACCAACCTATTGCAACTCCCCTATAGAAGCTACGCGACCCTCTTAAAGAGACTTCACGACCCCCAGAGGGTCGCGACCCACACATTGAAAAACACTGCTCTAGACCAAGGATGGTAGCCATCCAAATGGGCCTATACTACTATAATACCCTACTACTCGACTGTGGTTGTGTGTTTTGATAGGCCGCCCGGTCGTAGGAAATTATATTCATTCTCCGTTCCTGCACGGATAAAAAATAATGGTGGAATATTTCCCAGTGGATACATTACTATTGTCCACACAGACGCAAACCACGTATATGCTAGACAAGTTTGTAAAGAATGCTTCATTTTATTTAACGCTTTTATTCAAGTAGGCTCCGTCTATACCTTTATTTGTCTATGGGTATAGAAATGGTACCGTCCCATTACTTCTTTATGTACCTTTAGGAAAAATAACAATCGTAGAGTTAGTTATAAACAAAAGTAATATACAGTTAAGAATCGCTTTTAGGATCGTTCTTCCACAATCAAAATTATGTATAAGGTGCAAATCTATATCAACCGCCTTGGTATCGGCCATCTGGCCGGCTAACCCGGCCAGAGACAACATCGGCACATTTAAATATCCCACGGGGAGAATGTAAACAGCTCATATCTGATTAAGGCCTCTTGGCGATATCTGCGATGGGGATGTACTGCGAGTTTTCTATACCTTACATCTCGAAGCGAAAAACCGTTTATTAGTTATATTTTTGTTCGTATTCGAACCATTTGTAGTCATCGATTAAACAACTGATTTTTATGGAGGATTCCCATATCCTAATAGTTCAATTGTCATACTATCGGTTAAAATTTGATATAAGCTAAAGAGCTAAATATTATTTTTACAATACATGTATGGACATGTAGTGTAAAATTTCTGCTGATGGTAAGGCAAGTTCATGAATGGTAAGATACAACAATACTTACACGTTATTATGCGCAATATACATACAAGCATGTTACAATATAAACAAGCGTAAGTTATATATTTTTTTAGTCATAAAGTTAACAAAGTATTTATAATGTTTATTCTTTGTAGACATATATATTATTTAGAAATTAAATAGTTTTAAAATTAAATTCATAACATATTCGGTGTAGGATATTAAGTCGGCCAGTAATAAGCTGAGTGCAAACATTGCTGGAAATGCGGCGTACAATTTTTCATATTTTTTTTAGGTACATGTCAGCAATGTAAATATCTCGGTATTTCTACAAACACATTTTTCGTTTTTATGTAGGAACCGGCCATTAACGGGAATAGTATGGATAAATCAGAAATCTCGAAACTCTAGGAACTATTTTTGTAAAGATAAGCAATTTCATTTGATTCAAAACGTTCTTGTTTTTATATCCATCACGTTGTTTATATTTATTTATTATTTAATATACATAATGCGTATTCATTAACTCAGTTTACTATCTAAAAGACAACAGAGTATAATACAATCGAGTTCCGGTAGTAATCCCTTCAAACAGCGTAGCAACCTGTTATCTCATGCATCCCATTGACCAGAGCTGATGTTGCTCCCGCCCCGGGGTCACAAGATCCCTTATTACCAACAATAATATCGCTGATTTCGTTTTATTGCCGATTTCTCATTCAGTTATCTAAATGCGCATGTACTTACAATGCTAATATGAACATATTTTCTATTGCATGAGGTCAGCCGACAGATAGACGGCCCACCTGATGAAAGCGGTGACCATTGCATATGGACATTTTTTTAAATTTATTTCTAAAAAATTACGTGATAAATACAAATAAAGCACCACTTAAACCTATGAGGTTTGCGTGTGATGCAACACACCCTCGCAATTTCAGTAAAGAAATAAAATGATATTACAAAAAAAAAACTTATTTTAACTTATACATCCACCTGTCAGATCGTATGTGCAGATAACATGTGCATAGTCACGAACGTTCGTACAAATAAGCTTTCACTGCAATTTCGTTTTTCTAAATAATAGTTTTTTAATATACATTTTATATTTTTGTCATTTAAAGATATAAAATGATATGAAGTAATGAAGTGGGCAATTGATTAATTAATATGCAACACCAAAAACGTTACATATCTCAAAAGGGAGACTGGAACCTGGTCACTAATATCGAAAAACAACTCAAGTTGTTGTGGCGGCATACTCTAGACCAGGGTAGGTAGCTTTCCAGACGGGCAAATACCCTACACCTGACTGTGAGTTGTTTTGTCACCTCTTACGACAGACCGCCCGGTAGCAGGAAATTGTATGCTTTCTCCGTTCCTGCACGGATACGAAACATTACGAAAGTAATGTAAGTATAAAACTATACACACTATACTTATATTTAATTATAAGAAAAGTATATACATACATACATAACTTCACGCCAGGTCCCTTGCGGGGTAGGCACGAACAACAGAGCGCCATTTAGGCTTATTCTTACAAACCTCACTTGCTTCTTTGACATTCATAGTTCTTGTCATGCACGCTCGCCTGTTCTTAAGCCTCCTGACATCACCTTCTGCTAGTACACGATCAATTTGATCATGGAAGGTGTGTCGTGGCCTTCCGCGACTTCTGCATCCATCCACTTTTGCATTGTATATCTGTTTAGTCATTCTTTCATCATACATTCTTTCCACATGCCCGAACCACCGGAGCATTCCTTTCCTTACCTTCACCCCGACACTCTCTTTCAAACCAACTCTCTTTCTTACTTAAAAGTATATATCCAGTGAAATTTATAATTTAGTATGTTATTATATTGTACTTTTATACTAGCTGTCCCGACAGACGTCGTACTGCCCGGAAAGGCTTCAATCGATATGCCGACAGCAGCGCCGCCTACCGGGTCCAATTGTGAACCAACTCAGAAATCTTCTTTGGCTCATGCACAACAACTTTGCTAAAGATCATCAAGTGATCAAATGTATATTTTACGATTCTATAAAGGACATACAGACAAACATTCACTTTTATATATAAGAAGACTATTACGAGTATATTGAAATCTACGTACTAAAATTAGATCAATTGATTTCATTAAACGGGTCATTGCAATGTTACTTAGTGTAATTAGAGTAAGAAAAAAGAATAAAGATATTATTCGTCCACGTATCAATATGCAGTTTTACTACCTTCGTCTCACCTAAAGCCTATCTAGACTTCATCAACTATATAGAAGGAGCCTTAAGAACAGACGACGCGTGCATGACAAGAGCTATGAATGTCAAAGAAGCAAGTGAAGTGTGTAAGAATAAGCCTGAATGGGGCTCTGTTGTTCGTGCCTACCCCGCAAGGGACCTGGCGTCAAGTTATGTATGTATGTATCAACTATATAATCTTTAATATTGTATTCGATTTTTTTCGTTGGATGATCGTGAACTAATTCGCATGTTAATGTACACTAACCAGTGAAAAATGGTCTATACCTTTTGTTACTAAATCAGAAAAGTTATTAGAACCAAATTCCATATAGTCTAGGTCATCGTAGTCCATAGATATTACTAATACATCAATTCCTCCAGCCACCACGTGGTTTATAGACAAAAGAGATATGCCGTAGAAACACGGGCAATAAATCTTGATAGGCAAAAACAATGCCTCTTGTTAATTGTCCCGGCGCCGCTGTATCACTACGCTACGCCGTTTAAGCGCTGATAGAGGTCGATACGTTAAGTTGGACGCGCACTAACACGAACGTTATGTACGAGCAAAACCTATATGCATCCTTGAAGTTCGTACATAATAAGGCTTGAAAACAGCTTAAAATTAACCGGTTTATTCAACAAAATCTATTTAGCGAACTTTTATTAACAAAAATTAGTCGGTTGAGCTTAAAGTGAAAACAAAACCGACATATTTTTTGATAACGCAAGGGGATTGCCTTTCGATACCATCTAACCATTACACCTAAACCTGCCCCCACTTATAGCGCTTTTACGGGGCGTCACATGTCTAGCAGTGTTATTGCACCGTGACGCCTACGCTCTGCAAGTGGGCCACCTCGGAGAGCGGAGTGACCCGCTTCTTATAGCAGGGGGGGCAAGTCCTCTATCATCCCGTGACAGCGGCGCCCTGTGACGGTAGCTATGAGAGGAGATGTGCGTAGCGGCACCTGGGTCCGCCAGTCCGCCTCCTGCGGACAGGGCCCGCGTACGCTTCCTCCTCCCTCGCTCTTTCAGCGGCCTCCTTCGATTCGCAGAAGGAGGAAACCACAAGCCAGGCATGTTGACTCTAGAGCATTACTTCGACCCTGCTACCAAGCGAGCTCGCAGGGTCAATAA